>JAJOZX010005149.1:195000-344781 GCA_023014485.1 Bathynomus jamesi
TTTCATAATTCATTCCTTTATATGAGATAATTAATTTATAATTAACTAGTCCAATTCATATTTTGTAGATGCTTTGAATTCGATCTACTTTTTTAATATACCTATATACACAAGAGAAAATTTAAGCAAACCGCCAACTGAACATGTTGGGCCTCTTATTCAGAGGGTATTTTCTATCCTCGTTTTCATGGCCCTTTTCCCACCGCAGCTGGGACCGTACATATCTGCCTCTTCTCTCATTCCAGTTTGCTTCTATTTAATTTCTAAGGTTAGAGACAGAACCCTCAAGTATTTTCCATATGTATATTATTGTGTATCGCTCGCGCCTTCCTTCAAGGGAGTAGAGTTTCAGTGATTGGAGTCGAGACCAGAAGTCTTCACCTTCCGTTTTCTCTATCTTAGACGTAAAATTCGTTTGTATAGCTTCAATGTTCGCATTGTCTAATCTTCTGTATGGGCTTGTGAGTACTGAGCAATACTCAATTATTGGTAGGACTATACTCTTTCGTAATGTGTGCATGATGTTTGCTTTTCTGCTGCGGAAGCTCCTCCAGATAATTCCCATTATTTTTCTAGCCGCTATAATTTTGATGTTATAGCGCTCTCTGAATTCTGCGTCTGACGATATATATATATGATGAATAAAACCACGAATGAAAGGAAACACAAAATGGTACTCAAGCGCTTTCGTCTAATGACATCCTCAGGAACACTGAAGTACATAAAAGGGTTACAGCCTATATATAGGTTACAGAAAGAAAAAAAAAAAAATAAATAATATATATATATTATATATATATACACATATACATACATTATATATATATATATATATATATATATATATTATATATATATATATATATATATATATATATATATATATGCAATAAACGGAGAAGTAAAAATTAAAAATTAAAGGATTATATTATCAGAGAGGCATACAGATTTGTAAGGAAAAAATATCGATTTTTAGCACAAGATCAAATGAATTATAAAAATACAAATTTATACTGGAAATCTGCCCGGGTTTTAACACTCTGCCTTTTATGGTTAAGTTTCGATGTATGTAAAAATAAAATGAAAATTAAAAGTTAATAACGTAGCATACAAGTTTACCAAACATTTAGCGTTCTACCCTTCTTATCTAAATCTGTTTTGAAGGAATTCAAAACAACAGGATCAAGTTGAAAAAGACCTTTGCTTATGTTGAAGTTATTTGAAAGTTGGATAATGGCAGACTCAAGAATATTTCTATTAACAATGTTGCTAGAGTGGAATAAAACTGAAGCATTATTCCAATCAATACAGTGGGATAACTCTGACAAATGGACAAAAAGGGACTGGACAACTGTCCTGTTCTAACGGAATATTGATGCTGTTTTATACGTGTGTGTAAATCCTTTCCCGTCTGACCTATGTAAAAGGAATCACATTGTTTACAACCAATTTTATAGATAATGCCTGAATTATTGGTAGGGCTATTTTTTACTATGATATTTTTCACAATATTGTTATATGAAAATACTACATTAATATCCAAAAGTTTAAGTACATTAGCAATGCCTAAAAAGCCCGGGAAAAATGGAAGTACTAAAATATTTTTTGACAAAGTACGAGTGTTATTATTGACACGATAGAAAGTTCGTTTTGCCTTGTTGAGACAAGATTCCATAAACGCAGATGGATAACACAGATCACTTCCAATACCGTTGATTTTTTCCAATTCGGCATCGATGTATTCCGGACTGGCGATCCTAAGGGCGCGGAGAAACATTGATGAAAAAATGGCCTTCTTAGTGGGGGTGTCATGTCCCGAGTAAAAGTGTACGTAGGACAAATTGTTTGTTGTTTTCCGATAGATACTAAACTTAAAACCTGGCTTTCCCTATGTACACGCACATCCAAAAATGGGATTGAATTGTCTTGTTCCACTCCTAAAGTAAACTTAATGGAGGGGACTTGATCATTTAACTGAAGGAGGAAGTTATCCAGGTCACGATTCATGGGCCAGATACACAAAATATCGTCGACGTATCGCACCAAGGGATGCCAACCCCCAAGATTCTCGGAATGTACGTAATTTCGAAAAACTCCATATAAATATTGGAGAGGAGGGGCGATAAGGGGTTGCCCATGGCCATCCCAAAAACTTGTTGATAATACTCGTTATTGAAAGTGAATTTACAGTCTTTGATGCAAAGCTTAATAAGTTCCAAAACAATGTGTGAAGGTAGTGGCAGGTTATACTTATGTAATTCTTGGGAGAGAAAGTCAAGCATATCGTCAATCGGCACTTTTGTAAACAATGAACAAACGTCAAAACTGATCAATCTATCGTCAGTTTCAGTACGTGCATTATTCAATTTTTCAGTAAGATCCATGGAATTTTTTACATGTGAATCAGAGATAGTTCCGAGAATGGGGGACAAGACTTTGACAAGCCATTTGGAGAGTTTATAAGTAATAGAGCCCACCGAGCTAATAATAGGGCGCATAAGGTTGCCAGGTTTGTGGGTTTTAATAAGACCGTAAAGGTAGGGCAGAGAAGGTGAAGTGGACATGAAAAGCGGAATTAAGTCCTTATGATCTTTGAGAATGCGTTTCAAGCCACTATTAAATGATTTGATGACGTCATCCTGCGGATTCTTCCTAAGTTTGCTGTATGTGGCGGGGTCCTGGAGAAGCTCGTTCATCTTTCCGATGTAGTCCACTTTGTCCATAATAACTATGGTGTTAGCCTTGTCTGCTTTAGTAATATGGAGCTCCCCATCTTTTTTTAATTGTGAGAGGCTATTGCGAAAAGGTTTAGGAAAGTTATCTTCGTAATTACTATTCGCCGCACTATAAACGAGGCCTTTAACTATGTTAAACAAATACTGAGGGATCTTACTGAAAAATTGAATAATGCACGTACTGAAACTAACGATAGATTGATCAGTTTTGACGTTTGTTCATTGTTTACAAAAGTGCCGATTGACGATATGCTTGACTTTCTCTCCCAAGAATTACATAAGTATGACCTGCCACTACCTTCACACATTGTTTTGGAACTTATTAAGCTTTGCATCAAAGACTGTAAATTCACTTTCAATAACGAGTATTATCAACAAGTTTTTGGGATGGCCATGGGCAACCCCTTATCGCCCTTCTCTCCAATATTTATATGGAGTTTTTCGAAATTACGTACATTCCGAGAATCTTGGGGGTTGGCATCCCTTGGTGCGGTACGTCGACGATATTTTGTGTATCTGGCCCATGAATCGTGACCTGGATAACTTCCTCCTTCAGTTAAATGATCAAGTCCCCTCCATTAAGTTTACTTTAGAAGTGGAACAAGACAATTCAATCCCATTTTTGGATGTGCGTGTACATAGGGAAAGCCCAGGTTTAAAGTTTAGTATCTATCGGAAAACAACAAACAATTTGTCCTACGTACACTTTTACTCGGGACATGACACCCCCACTAAGAAGGCCATTTTTTCATCAATGTTTCTCCGCGCCCTTAGGATCGCCAGTCCGGAATACATCGATGCCGAATTGGAAAAAATCAACGGTATTGGAAGTGATCTGTGTTATCCATCTGCGTTTATGGAATCTTGTCTCAACAAGGAAAACGAACTTTCTATCGTGTCAATAATAACACTCGTACTTTGTCAAAAAATATTTTAGCACTTCCATTTTTCCCGGGCTTTTTAGGCATTGCTAATGTACTTAAACTTTTGGATATTAATGTAGTATTTTCATATAACAATATTGTGAAAAATATCATAGTAAAAAATAGCCCTACCAATAATTCAGGCATTATCTATAAAATTGGTTGTAAACAATGTGATTCCATTTACATAGGTCAGGGGAAATGATTTGCACACACGTATAAAACAGCATCAATATTCCGTTAGAACAGGACAGTTGTCCAGTCCCTTTTTGTCCATTTGTCAGAGTTATCCCACTGTATTGATTGGAATAATGCTTCAGTTTTATTTCACTCTAGCAACATTGTTAATAGAAATATTCTTGAGTCTGCCATTATCCAACTTTCAAATAACTTCAACATAAGCAAAGGTCTTTTTCAACTCGATCCTGTTGTTTTGAATTCCTTCAAAACAGATTTAGATAAGAAGGGTAGAAAGCTAAATGTTTGGTAAACTTGTATGCTACTTTATTAACTTTTAATTTTCATTTTATTTTTACATACATCGAAACTTAACCATAAAAGGCAGTGTTAAAACCCGGCAGATTTCCATATAAATTTGTATTTTTATAATTCATTTGATTTTGCTAAAAATCGATATTTTTTCCTTACAAATCTGTATGCCTCTCTGATAATATAATCCTTTAATTTTTAATTTTTACTTCTCCGTTTATTGCATATATATATATATATATATATATATATATATATATATATATATGTGTATATATATATATATATATATATATATATATATGTATATATATATATATATGTATATATGTATATTATTTATTTTTCTTTTTTCTTTTTTTCTTTCTGTAACCTATATATAGGCTGTAACCCTTTTATGTACTTCAGTGTTCCTGAGGATGTCATTAGACGAAAGCGCTTGAGCACCATTTTGTGTTTCCTTTCCTTCGTGGTTTTATTCATCATAAATATTTTTCACGTGTTACTTTCGTGAAATAATTTTCATATATATATATATGAATAAAACCACGAAGGAAAGGAAACACATAATGGTGCTCAAGCGCTTTCCTCTAATGATATCCTCGGGAACACTGAAGTAAATAAAGAGTTCGAGACTATATGCAGGTTACAAAAAAAAAAATATATGTATATATATAATAAATATAGAAATAAAAATTGTAGGAGGAGCATACAAATTTGTAAGGAAAACTACCAATTTTAGCACTTTGCCCGAATTCAACCCCATATCAAATGGATTGTTTACAACCAATTTTATAGTTAAAGCCTGAATGATGTATAGGTCACAAAAAATATATAAAAAAAAAATCTAAAAATAAATTGAAAAATAAAAATTGTAAGAGGAGCATACAAATTTATAATGGAAAACTACCCAAGTTTTAGCACTCTGCCCTTCTTGTCTAAATCCGTTCTGAACGAATTCAACACAAGATCAAATGGATACAACCAATTTTATAGATAAGGCCTGAATGATATATAGGTCACAAAAAAAAAAAAATATATATATATATATATATAAAACTAAATTGAAAAATAAAAATTGTAAGATAAGCATACAAATTTATAAGGGAAAATTACCAAAGTTTTAGCACTCTGCCCTTCTTGTCTAAATCCGTTCTGAACGAATTCAAAACAACGGGATCGAGTTCAAAAAGAACTTTTGCTCATGTTAAAGTTATTTGTAAGTTGGATAATAGCAGACTCAAGAATATTTCTATTAACAATGTAGCTAGAGTGAAACAAAACTGAGGCATTATTCCAATCAATACAGTGGGATAACTCTGACAAATGGACAAAAAGGGCACTGGACGACTGTCCCGTTCTAACGGAATATTGATGCTGTTTTACACGCGTGTGCAAATCCTTTCCCGTCTGTCCAATGTAAAAGGAATCACATTGTTTACAACCAATTTTATAGATAATGCCTGAATTATTGGGTAGGGCTATTTTTTACTATGATATTTTTCACAATATTGTTATATGAAAATACTACATTAATATCCAAAAGTTTAAGTACATTAGGAATGCCTAAAAAGCCCGGGAAAAATGGATAGTACTCAAATATTCTTTGACAAAGTGCGAGTGTTATTATTCACACGATAGAAGGTTCGTTTTGCCTTGTTAAGACAAGATTCCATAAAGCAGGTGGGTAGCACAGATCACTTCCAATACCGTTGATTTTTTCCAATTCGTCATCGATGTATTCCGGGCTGGCGATCCTAAGAGCGCGGAGAAACTTTGAAGAAAATATGCCCTTCTTAATAGGGGTGTCATGTCCAGAGTAAAAGTGTATGTAGGACAAATTGTTTTTTTTTTCCGATAGATACTAAACTTAAAACCTGGGCTTTCCTTATGTACACGCACATCCAAAAACGGGATTGAGTTGTCTTGTTCCACTTCTAAAGTAAACTTAATGGAGGGGACTTGATCATTTAACTGAAGGAGGAAGTCATCCAGGTCACGATTCATGAGCCAGATACACAAATATCGTCGACGTACCGCAACTATGGGATGCCAACCCCCAGGATTCTCGGAATGGAAGTAATTTCGAAAAACTCCATATAAATATTGGAGAGGAGGGGCGGCAAGGGGTTGCCCATGGCCATCCCAAAAACCTGTTGATAATACTCGCTATTGAAAGTGTTAATGTTAATGATATATAGGTCACAAAAAAAAATATATATATATATATATATATATAAAACTAAATTGTAAATTAAAAATTGTAAGATAAGCATACAAAGCTTAATAAGTTCCAAAACGATGTGTGCAGGTAGTGGCACGTCGTACTTATGTAATTCTCGGGAGAGAAAGTCAAGCATATCGTCAATGGGCGCTTTTGTAAACAATGAACAAAAGTCAAAACTGATCAATCTATCTTTGGTTAAGAAGGCCATATTTTCTTCAATGTTTCTCCGCGCTCTTAGGATCGCCAGCCCGGAATACATCGATGCCGAATTGGAAAAAATCAATGGTATTGGAAGTGATCTGTGCTACCCACCTGCGTTTATGGAATCTTGTCTTAACAAGGCAAAACGAACCTTCTATCGTGTGAATAATAACACTCGCACTTTGTCAAAGAATATTTTAGTACTTCCATTTTTCCCGGGCTTTTCAGGCATTGCTAATGTACTTAAAACTTTTGAATATTAATGTAGTATTTTCATATAACAATATTGTGAAAAATATCATAGTAAAAAATAGCCCTACCAATAACACTGGTCTACAACCAAAATGCTTCGGAAATAAAAGTAGTCAATCTTTACTAATTTTGGGTCACTGAATATGAAAATGATGCCTAAAATTACCATTGGCTCTATTTATAAAGATATCAGGCAACCCTGCACCCTACTAACTGGACTGCATCGCATGCGCGTAGTTATATTTTTTTATTTTAATAAATTAATGTAAATATATATATATATATATATATATATATATATACAATAAAATGTAATTTTAAATTTATCTATTACGTTATGTATTTGTAAATTATTTATTAAAAAATAGATTGGATCATTTTAACATATTGCTTCCCATAATGTTTTTGATATTAATATAAATGGAATACTAACCTAACTTAACCTTACCTCATTTAAAATTATTAAAATGCAATGTAATTACATTAATTTATTAAAACAAAAAAATATATAACTACGCGCATGCGCAGTAGAGTCAAGGCGTCGATGTGTCACAGGCGTCTACATATTACGCCACAGCATCAGTTCATTCGCGGAAGTCATACAGTGCACCCTTGTCAAACTCTTTTTAGTGTTTGCTTTTGAAACTGAATTTTTTTTCAGCATTAGCTAATTTGAACAAAAATGCCTCGTAATTGCGTGAACAGTGTAGATTACTTCTGTTATGTTTGTGGAGAATTGACTTTTGCATCACAAAAGCGTGCTATAACCGCCGTGATTAGGAAAGCCTATCACCTTTATTTTGGCTGTAAGATTGGAGATCAGGACAAGAGCTGGGCCCCACACATATGCTGCAATACTTGTGCAACAAACCTTCGCCAGTGGTTGAATCGGAAAAGGAAATCTATGCCTTTTGCAGTGCAATGGTGTGGAGGGAACCAACAGATCATGTCAGCAATTGTTACTTCTGCATGGTGCCTCCAGTCAAGAAAGGTATTTGCAAGAAGAAAAAGTGGATTTTACAATACCCGAATATACCCTCTGCTATACGCCCGGTACCTCACGGCGAAGGACTACCCGTTCCTGAGCCCCCACACTCATTCTCCCTGGAGTCAGAAGACGAGGAGAATGAAGGAACCTGCGAAACTTGTGAGCCTTCAACTTCACAAGACCCTGAATTTGTTTATAACATGACATCTTCTAAACCGCACATGATAACTCAGAATGAATTAAACGACATTATCAGAGATTTAGAACTGCCAAAGAGTAAGGCAGAGCTGTTGGGCTCCAGATTGCAGCAGTGGAATCTCCTCGCTGAAAATGTTAGAGTGTGTAAGTTTCGTGACCGTCAAAAAGATTTTGTCCCATTCTTCATCATGGAAGGTGAACTTGTAGCTTGCATCGACATCGATGGTCTGATGGCAGCTCTCAACATTATTCACAATCCTGATGAGTGGAGACTGTTCATTGATTCATCGAAGTTGAGTCTAAAAGCTGTTTTGTTGCATGTTGGCAACGTATTGCCATCAATTCCAGTTGGTCATGCAGTCCACATGAAGGAAACATATGATAACATGAAATTGCAACTTTTTGAACTGCATAAACTATGACAAACATCAGTGGTAGGTTTGTGGTGACTTGAAAGTTGTTGCTATCGTGCTTGGACTGCAGCCGGGCTACACTAAGTATTGCTGTTTTCTGTGTGAATGGGATAGTCGGGCTAGGACTTTTCATTCCATCAAGAAGGATTGGCCACTCCGACACTCATTGGAACCTGGAACAAAAAATGTTCAGTATCCTCCACTTGTAGAATCGAGCAAGATTTTGTTACCACCCTTACACATCAAACTGGGCGTCATGAAAAATTTTGTTAAGGCTATGGATAAAACGGGGGCAGCTTTTAAGTACCTCGGTGGTAAATTCCCAAAGATCAGTGAAGCAAAAATCAAGGAGGGTGTATTTGTTGGTCCACAGATCCGCGAGCTTCTTAGAGATGAGGAGTTCGACCGTATCCTAGGTGGTGAGGAGAAGACAGCGTGGAATACTTTCCGGTTAGTAGCAACCAATTTTCTCGGAAATACCAAAGCTGACAATTAAAGGGAGCTGGTGGAAAACCTGCTGTTGTCCTATCAAAAAATGGGCTGCAATATGTCTTTAAAGATACATTTCCTCCATTCGCACCTGGAATTTTTTTCCGGCCACCTCGGAGCAGTCAGCGATGAACATGGTGAACGTTTCCACCAGGATATCTCAGCGATGGAGAAACGCTATCAGGGGAAATGGAGTCCATCATTGTTAGCAGACTACTGCGGGACAATAACAAGAGATGCTCCAGAAGTTGAATACAAGAGACAAGCAAAGAAGTGACGGGTTAAATCAATATAAGTGACTGCATTATACAGGTATTTTACTAATATATGGTATACATATACGCAAAATGTGTAACTTAAATTTTCTTGGAAACTGTAGCCAATCGACTGTTTTTATGGTCATATTCGTTTTCAGCACCACAAAATCCATAACAGGAAACATATTTTATCTCCGAAGCACAAACTTTTTCAAAATTTGTAGACCAGTGTAATTCAGGCATTATTTATAAAATTGGTTGTAAACAATGTGATTCCTTTTACATTGGACAGACGGGAAAGGATTTGCACACGCGTGTAAAACAGCATCAATATTCCGTTAGAACGGGACAGTCGTCCAGTGCCCTTATTGTCCATTTGTCAGAGTTATCCCACTGTATTCAGTGGAATAATGTTTCAGTTTTGTTTCAATCTAGCAACATTGTTAATAGAAATATTTTGAGTCTGCTATTATCCTAACTTACAAATAACTTTAACATGAGCAAAGTTCTTTATGAACTCGATCCCGTTGTTTTGAATTCAATCAGAACGGATTTAGACAAGAAGGGCAGATGCTAAAACTTTGGTAATTTTCCCTTATAAATTTGTATGCTTCTCTTACAATTTTTATTTTTCAATTTATTTTTAGATTTTTTTTTAATATATTTTTTGTGACCTATATATAATTCAGGCATTAATTATAAAATTGGTTGTAAACAATCCATTTGATCTTGTGTTGAATTCGGGCAAAGTGCTAAAATTGGTAGTTTTCCTTACAAATTTTTATGCTCCTCCCACAATTTGTATTTCTATATTTATTATATATATATATATTTTTTTTGTAACCTCTATATAGTCTTGAACTCTTTATTTACTTCAGTGTTCCTGAGAATGTCATTAGAGGAAAGCGCTTGAGCACCATTCTGTGTTTCCTTTCCTTCGTGGTTTTATTCATCTTAAATATTTTTCACGTTTTACTTTCGTGAAATAATTTTCATATATATATATATATATATTATATGTATATATATATATATATATATATATATATATATATATATAAGAAGGTGTGTCTTTATCGGTTCATTCTTTCCGTAGATTTAATTTCACTGATCACATCTCAAGGTGTATGAGTGAATTGCTTACTTGCACGCTCTGTCACGACAGTATTTTGCATTAATATTTACAAGCATACTACTCGACCCTCAAGTTTCCCCATTTTGGATAGGGAAATGAACATATAATTTGAGCGGCTGCAAGTCGTTACAGGAATATCTTCATCAGAGCCCCTCAGCTCAGTACCACAGGAAACAGTTTTAGTGCAGCTACTATTCATAATCCTGACATAGATCACTACCAGAGACAGCGCAGTAACATCCGATGACACAAAGATCAGTAGAAAAATAAGAAACCTAGAAGTTCTCTCCAAGCAGACTGTTTTTGTAGATACAACAGGATTTAGTCATTTTTGTACAAAATGAAGTATAATAAAAAGAATAGTTTCAGAGTTTATCCGGGCTCGAGACCCGGTGACGGCCGCCGACGCGCGGTCACCCGATCCTCCTTTCGCACAATTGGTTGGTAGATAAATGGGTACCCTGGGTGACCTAGTGGTTAAGACGCTGTGATGCTGGTGTTTCGGATTCCACGTTAAACCGAAGGTCTAAGGCAGAGCAAAAAGCTTGACCTTCGTCAGAATGAACAATTCGGGGGGATGCTAATGAAAGGTTACCAATAAAGTAGAACTTTTTTAATACATGAAGGATGGGACAGGGGGTAATAATGTAGTAAGTTTTAGGAGAAGTCGCTTGGTTTTTATATGAAGTTTAACACTGAGAAATTTCAACTGTTACGGTACGGAAAAAGGGAGGACCTAAAATTCCATGGAATAGAAAAGATTAGACGCTTGGTCCATACAAACCCCGATGAGCCGGGTGTACCTATGTGAGGTGGGGAGTAAAAGAAGCCAACTCACTACTTCACCAGGCCAACTCGAGAGGAGGCGCAGTTAGCTTGACCTTCGTAAAATCACAGCACGTAATAATATGGCAATCGCTGGGTTGACTGCTCGGTGAAACTTCTACTTCTGTATTCAGGTCCACAACATGCTTTTCTTCAAAACGAAAAAATTTTATAACACGAGTCAAATCCTTTAATTTGATTTCTGATCGAAATAAAGTCCATAATATGTGTGTGTGTGTGTGTGTGTGTGTGTGTGTGTCGTCTTCAGTTTTTCGAGAATTAACTATATCTCTCTCTCTCTCTCCTCTCTCTCTCTCTCTCTCTATATATATATATATATATATATATATATATAGGGTGAACCAAATGTAGGTGGACAGTAAATGATAACGTTTATTTTGAGAATACATATTTAATTTTTTTGTATACTATAATACAAAATAAAATTTAAATAAATTTAGTTATAATATTTAATATAATATAACACAAACACCATAGTTATAATGAACACCATAGTTATAATATAATATAACACAAACCGTATTCAACCTACTGTCCACCTACTTTTGGTTCACCGTGTATATATATATATATATATTATTATTGATTCACTTGAAAGTAATGAAAACTATGATGTACTATACACAGACTTTGCTAAAGCGTTCGACAAGTGTGACCACGGAATCATAATACATAAACTGAAATATATGGGAATAGCAGGAAAAGTAGGGAAATGGATATATAATTTCCTTAGTGAGCGGAGGCAAGTCGTTACAGTACAAGGAGTATCTTCATCAGAATCAGAGGTCCTCAGCTCAGTACCACAAGGAACAGTATTAGCTCCACTACTCTTCATAATCATGCTAACTGACATAGATGAGGACGTTACCAGAGACAGCACAGTAACATCCTTTGCGGATGAAACAAAGATCAGTAGAAAAATAAGAAACCCAGAAGACATAGGATCTCTACAAACCGACATAAACAAAATCTACAAGTGGACTAAAGACAACAATATGAAGTTTAATACCGAGAAATTTCAGCTATTACGGTACGGAAAAAGAGAAGACCTAAAGTGCATGGAATATTATACCCCAAATGGACAGGAAATTCAGAGAAATTCTAGAGCAAAAGATTTAGTGGTTGTAATGACAGATGATGCGAAATTCGAAACACAAAATAAGATAGCAGTAAACAGAGCAAAGAGAATAACGGGTCAGATATTGAGAACCTTTAAACGAAGGGATAGGAATGTAATGATTCCTCTACTGAAAACCCTGATCATACCCAAATTAGAATACTGCTCGGTCCTAACTTCCCCATATAAAAAAGAAGACATTAGACAGCAGGAGGGGATCCAAAGAAGCTTCACAGCCAAGATCAATGGGTGCAAAGAACTAAATTACTGGGAAAGGTTACGAGAACTAGACCTATATTCACTGGAAAGGAGAAGAGAGAGATACACCATTATTTACACTTGGAAGATAATGGAGAAACTAGTCCCTAATCTTACTCTGAATCCGATAACTTCCCAAACAACGATGGAATGTAGAAGCGGTAGACTGTGTCGTATTCCCAAATTGAAGGCGAGACAGGGAACATCCTTAACCCTGAAAGAAAATAGTCTTGTAGTGAGAGGACCAAAACTGTTTAATCAGTTGCCCAAAGACCTAAGAAACACGAAGGGAGTTGCAGTGGAAATCTTCAAAAGAAGACTAGACGCCTGGCTCAGAACAATCCCCGATGAGCCGGGCGTACCTGGCTATGTGAGGTGGAGAGCGCAAGAATCCAACTCACTACTTCACCAGTCCAACTCGAGAGGAGGGGCGACAAGCTTGACCTTCGCGAAATGAGAAATCATCGCGCGGAACCTTTGTAAGGTTGTAAGGTATATATATATATATATATATATATAATATATATAAATAATTTAAAATTAAGTTTTTACTTCATTAGTAATAATAATGACTGGTACAATATTTGGTGTGAGCGGTGGCGAGAACGGGTTTTTGGAGTGAATTTGGGTCAACCGCAACCTCGGGCAATCAGGTGCCGAATGTTATACCGTTACATTCTTCTGCCTTTCTTGGAATTAAAAAAACCCGTTGTTTTCAAAGAAAGGATCGCGGACAAGTTTAGAGATTTAAAATGTTTTATGAATTAAAATTTTTAGTTTTTAAATAATTATTCAGTATGATTGTAAGATTTTTCTTTTAAATGTGCAAGTTCATCACATCATGAATAAAACAGTCATTCAACAAGGGGCGTGTGTTTGAATGTAATCTATTTTTTTCATTCCACCTTAGACCTACAGTATACACAATAGGCACACGGGGGGCTTATGTTTGAATGTAATCTATGTTTTTCATTCTACCTTAGACCGACAGTATAACATGGAATCCGAAACATGGTACGGAATACGTCACTAAAATTTTTATTTTATGCATGTTGCAAAAGAGGACACGTATCTTTTTGAACAAATTTAGATGATATATTCATCTATGGCTTGATTTACTTGTTCCTATGGAAGCTCTTCCCATTTTTGAATGATGATCTCGCGTAAATGAGCGAGACATCTTTTATCCTAGTCCTGTAGACTCGCTCTGCTAAGTTCTCCCATATTCCGGCCAAGAATAAAAAGTTATTGAAATGGAAGGAAATCAGTTCGAACAAATATTTTAATAATTTCAGGTAAATTTTACGTTAAAAATTATTTTTATAAAAAAATATTAAAAAGGTTTAATAATTTTTGCATGTTAAGTAGAGAAATCATAATCTCTCGTTAAATGTTGATAGAATTTGAATTATTTGATATTTTAGTCTGAAAATTTGTTTGCATATAGATAAGTACATATGTTTTATTGTGTAGAAGTTTTATTAAAATTAAATGACAAATGTTGATTTTATAGCCTTTTTAAAATGTACCCTTTTTTATGGCACACCCGTTATATTGTTGGTAAGTTTATACAGCGGTGCTATCTCGTGTACGATCTGAGTGTCCATGGCGCAATTGTAGAGCTAGCTTATATATTCTCCTATTTCCTGTAAAATTTCCTTGGCTACTTTTCCAAGGTCAAGATATTTTTCAACCTTTTCCCGTACCAGCCTCTAGCGGGGAGGGAGCGGATGGTGGGGAGAGAGCCTTATGCTTTTCTATTCAGTTTTATGCTATTGCTAGAATAGTTAAAAAATAAACAGTTTAATAACGGGAATCTCCCCGAGTGGACAGAAAGGTCTTTGAGACTTCCTCTTTTCCTTGTAACACCTTCTAACTAATTATGATCACAATTATTATTATTATTATTATATTATTATTATTATTATACTGTATAATTGGTTAGGCGTAGAAAGAGGAAAGGACGAAAGGATGCAAATAATGGCACATGAATGTAAACAAATGTACATGAAAGTATACATAAATATTATCACATAAAGCATGTTTTGCACTTTTCAAAGAACGTAACATCATGAAAAAGAAAAACTATAGTATTTGCCATTTACCATTACTTATTTGAACTATAGTGGATTTAATTTTCCCCGAAGAGTTCCTTGTTCCATGCACGGTCTGTGTGTAACATATATACATATATACACTGTGTGTGTGTGTATATATATTATATACACCTTGTGTTCCTAAACAATGCCCCTATTTTTAAATAATTGTTCTGAGTTAAAAAGAAACAAAGACAAACGCAACAGGTACGTAAAACATCGGAATTTATTAACCTAAATTAACAACATGTCCAGTGTAATCGCTATTTTTTTCTAACACAATATTCAACCTTACATAAATGTTTGCATAGGCGGATCTAGGGGGAGGGGTGTCGGCGACGTCTGGACTCCCCCTCAATTTCTTGCAAGTGCCCTTTTTTTCAAGTGCAAGTGCCCTCTTTGAATAATGTTAACTGTGCTTTTTTTATTTTAGGGGCTGCCCTTTTTTCTTTGGACCCCCCCTTACTGAAGTGATCCGCCCCTGGTTTGACATAATTTTTTGCAAACAGTTCAGGTGGGATGTTGTTGATTACTCATAGACTTTGGTTTTTAGGTCTTCAAGTGTCTTAGTCTTGGTAGAATAGAGCCCGTCTTTTATGTAACTCCACAAAAAAAAGTCAGAGGGTGTGAGATCAGGTGAGTATGGAGGCCATTCCACTGGCTCATGAAGGGAAATTAGTTGCCCGGATAAAGGATTCCTCAAAGAGTTGCGAGTTTCACAAGGAGTGTGTGGAGGTGTTCCATCTTGCTGAAGACTAAAGACTTGGCTTTCCTTAAAGACTATGGATGGCCTAGTGAGGCCTTCTGTGACTTTATTAGGATAGTCTTTTTGTAGTCTTTTCCTAATTTCATGGAAATTAAGGAAAGTTATTGCTTTAAGTATGAAATGGTGAAAAAACGGTTTTAATATACAATATTTATTTGTTATTAAGTAACGAAACATTGGAAATGTATAGGTATATGATGAATATAAACCTCAATCTGTTACCTTTTTGAAGAAGAAACCCCATTAATAAAATATAGGGGGCCTACATCCATTATTATAAAATAACGGGCAAATAAAAATAGGGGCATTTTTTTGGGGAACACCCTTAATATATATATACAGGGTGTCCGAGAATTATCTGTACAATTTTTGGCTGTTATTAAAAGTCAACTATGAAGTGTAGAAATTCCAGTGTTGTCCCATTTTACAGAGAATCTCATTAAGTTTTTTCTGATAGGTACCACGTTTTGACAAGTTTTTTAGAAATGTACGCGGGTGACAGACATTGATGATTTAAAAGCAAGAATCACAGCTGCTATTGAGCGAATTGATGTGGATATGCTGCAGCGTACATGGCAACATTTGGAGTATCGATTGGATGTTTTGCGAATCACTAATGGTGCACATATCGAATGTTTGTAACAACGTTACTTTAATAAAAGAAACTTTTGAAAATACAGATTCTAAATAATCTTGTTTAAGAATTTTACGTGTGTTATCAAGAATTTTATTAAAAGATGAAATTGTACAGATAATGTTCGGACACACTGGAATTTCTAAAAAACTTGTCAAAACTTGGTATCAGAAAAAACTTAATGAGATTCTCTGTAAAATGGGACAAACTGGAATTTCTACACTTCATGTTTGACTTTTAATAATAGCCAAACATTGTACAGATAATTCTCGGACACCCTATATATATATATATATATATATATATATATATATATATATATATATATATATATGTGTGTGTGTGTGTGTGTGTGTGTGTGTGTGTGTGTGTGTGTGTGTGTATATATATATAATATATGAGGTCTTAACCGGGTAATGAAGCCATAGCAAAATTCGTGCTTCATCAACTGAAGCTATTACGGGCAATATATGGAAAAAGGAATTCTTAAAAAAAAAAAAAAGAGACATTTTTTAACGTTATTCTTCTTTCATCATCGTTCGTTTGTTTTCGTCGTCAGTGTGAGAGTTTAACAAGATTTGAAATGACTCCCTCATTATCACTCCAATTCCATTATAAAAAGGATTATGTGCTGCTCCCTCCACACACACACACACACACACACACACACACACAACACACACACATATATATATATATATACACACAGTATATTGACATTTATAATATATATATATATATATATATATATATAGAGAGAGAGAGAGAGAGAGAGAGAGAGAGAGAGAGAGAGAGAGATAAAACAAAACACGCATGAACACGCGTGGTTTTTGTGTGAAACAAAATTGCCCCCACCAGTATTTGAATTGTCTCTAGCGCTACCACCACACGACGACGAAATAAAAATTAACACAACCTGTCATAAATTTAAACAACCAGATACCCACCCAGAACCGCGATGGGATCTGGATATGTAGGAATGTCTCATTATGAAACGCATTTTGATTCTGAGGTTCTGAAACCAAATTATGCATAAACAGGTAAGAATTGGTCGGAGCATTTTTTTTTTTGACATTACCTCACTTCTCTCATTTTAATTCCTTTGAACAGCCACACGATTTTATTCAGTCTTAGAAAAGATGCTTACATATTGAAAGGTAATTGTGGAGATGTTGGATATTCATAGCGTGTGCAAAGGGAATCGAACCTGGTAACCTAACAATTTTACCACAGCAATACATACTGTAAGATCTTGTTTAGAAACTATGATGTAATGACCACCAAACAATTATAATAAACGTTATTCTTTTGGTTAAACACGTTGACAAAGTTTATTTGATGGTTGGAAAACGTGAGTGGCAATACTACAAACATTCCTTTAAAGCAATATTACATTCCATCCATTTTGAGATGCGTTGCAGTTTTCCTTATTTGATTTAAAGATTTAATTCCTTTTCAAAGGAACATTCATTAATAGTCGTTTTTTTCTCACTCTTTAGTTCAGATACCTGGTCTGACAATCATTTTAATTCTCTCTCTCTCTCTCTCTCTCTCTCTCTCTCTCTCTCTCTCTCTCTGCAGTATATATATTATATATATATATATATATATATATTATGTGTGTGTGTGTGTGTGTGTGTGTGTGTGTGTAATTTCTTAAAATTAACACCAAATCGCATAGATAGAACGGGATATGGGGTCCGTTCATACTCTTAGCGATTCGACGAGCGGATCCCTGATTATATTATTTAAGAGTCAAAGGAAAATAACCCTCACCCCGTTATTTTATATATCAATTATTTTAGGTCGTTAATAAGTATTAAGTAATTTTTTTTTACGAGCACTCACGCACTATTGGTGAAATGAATGAAATGATTAACTACGATCTAAATAATTAAGCTTTCTCGGAGGTTAATACACGTTAGTGATTCAAGAAAAACAAATTTACCTAAATAAAATTTTAGTTCCCACTTAAAACTAATACTAATACTGAAATACTGAAACTTCTTTATAGAGACACCTCAGCCAATATTTCATTGGTGCACAACAAGCCAATCATATTTTTCCAAAAAAAAAAATTTGTTGCATAGTCCAGGCAAATTAATTATATCATCATCGCCAATCGGTTCACCATCGAAATCGTTACGAGAATCAAAGGTACCATTAATAGTAACTTTTAGTAACATCACCATAACTATAATTCACCGTACGTGTGAAGGAAGATTTATCCACCTCTAACTTGTCGGCGTAAGGTGTATTCATCCTGAATATGTCTTATACTTTCATACAACAGAAGAACTTTGCAGTGGCTAGCCTAGGGTTATAACCTTTTTACAACATAATATTCCTGTACTTTAATTCGATGAACTTTTGCCTAAAAACAAAGAAATGAACTTTCATTTTAATATCGTTTTAGAAAAGGTCACCCCGAAATCAAAAAATCGATTATTGCATACGTAACTTTTTTGCATATTCCATGTAATATAATAAAAGAACTCACAACATAATCGTTATAATACTTGTACATATATTACTGCTTATTGCTTAGAATAAACCGAAGTTGCAGTTTGTTTTTGTTTCTGCAGGCAGCATACAGTTCCAGCATAACTTTGATTGCACGTTCTGCACACTGATTACTTCTTGGTATCTTGAGTGGGGATTGCTCCTGCTTCCAGTGATTTTCCAATGAGTTCAATGCTTTTTTGTAAGGTTTCAATATTTCTGACAAGTTCTTGAAGTCATTTTCATTGTACATCTGATTAGTAAACCAATATTCTGCCCAGTTGTATGAAATGAATCTGCATACCTTCTCCAAAGTCTTCCTTGTTGTAGGTATAAGAATAAATGCAAGGATAGCTATAATGGCTCTTGAATGCCACCTCGCATTGCTGATGTTTGGAATTTTCTGAAAGTTAATCAAAGGAAAATTCCCTTTTTCTTCAAAGAATCTAAACACCCGTGTTAGATGGTACAAAAACTTAATATCATCTCTCCATCCTGATTTCTCGAGGACCTCTTCTGTTCCATTAACAAACTGTGCCTTTAGTTCCTCATAATTCTTCACCAGTTGGGATACAAATGGATATTCGATGTTTGGAGAACTGGTGTTAGCACCAAGATCTTCGTCCATTACCAAACGGAGAATCCTGTCCAGAATGTGATGCTGACAACTGATAAATTGTGGTTTGCAGATACCTTCTCTGAGAACATTCGTTGCAATTTGACAACAACTCCACTCTTTTTCCCAGTGTTAACACTTGTTGTATCAGCAACGATCATCTTTATTGCATTCCATAAGGTGTATTCATCAATAACTTTTGCAATTCCTTCAGCAATAGTTTCAGCCTTGCCATCTTTCAGACGCAATGCATCCAATTTTATTTCGGTTCTTTCATTTTTAAGTACCACTACTTGATACTCATTTTCCTCAATGCGCTTTCCATCAAAATGTAAAAACCACTTTTCCATCTGTAAATTTTCAATCATTTCCTCCTTCAATTTAGCAGCCTCTTTGTATGCTGACTTGTAAATTGCTGCTTGACTTGGTGTTGGAATGTCAATACCATCAAGTGACAACTGTTTGCATATTTTAGCGGCTTTACTTGTTGATACTCCTGTGGATGTCACCAAGTTGGTTGCAACTTTACTTTTGTTATGTCTTCTGGTTGGTGGAGTAATACTCTCATCTTCATCATGCTCGCTCTCTTCAGATTCAGTACCACTACTACCAGATACATGATTGTAAGATGTTGATGCTGATTCAGCAGGCAATTTTCGTCTCTTTGAGGGGTGAATCGTTTCTTCACTTGCTACTTGACCTGTAGAGTACCCCACTTCTCCTTTGCTTTCCACTTGAAGGTGGTACAGTCGTTTGTCTTCCGAGGATAACCATTGGCCATTTACTTTAGTGATATCAAAAAGTTCATTCAGGGCATCATATTTTCCCCTCCTGACACATTCATCATAAGTCTTCATCACCTTGTCAAGCTTTGCTCGTATTACTTGATCTGACACATGCGGAAAATTCAATTTATTCTTCCATAATTTTGTAACTTCTTTGGAAATTTCCACTATTCGCTCCTTTCTTCCTTTGATTTCTGTTCCAAGAAACTGGTACCGTCCAATGATTTGGATTTGGAGTGGCATTCTGCATTTTTCTTCTAGTGAAGATTCTTCTAAAGGCACACTTCCTCTTTTCTATGTGACTGCTGGAATCTCACCAGATTATTGGTCCAGATATCCTTGTTCTTCTGTATGGTAGTATCATTTTTCTTGTGTGACATTATATTGCTTCTGAAACAGATATAAAAAGGTATTAAGTTGATTTGTTTGTTTGTTTATATATATTATATATATATAATATTAATATAATATATAGAAATAATATAATAATTAGAGGGCAGATTTTTAGGTGAAAAAATATGACCAAATATTTATTTTTTAGGTGATAAAATTTTGTAAAATATTTTTAGAACATCCATAGAACGTCTCACGAAAATATTTATCACGAAATATTTTGGGCTCTATATATTTTTTGAGTTTGACTCCCCTCTACAAAACATTCTGGATACGCTTTTGTTTACATGTTAAAATGGAAGAAAAATTCAACAAATTATTATGGTTAATAAATTTTAAAAATGTTCTGGAATGTTCAAGAGTGCAGAAGCGAATTCCACATTTCGCTACGTTTTTTAATTAAGCGAACATATTACAAATAATAAAAGCTTACCTGAAGTTGAGTTGAACTGAACAGTTGAGTAACTATTGCGCAATACTGGACACAAGTGATTCGGTTGATTTCATTTCGTGCTTTTATACAATTTGCGAGTGCATGAAGAACAATGTCGTGTGTTCTAGAATTTTCTTGTATGGGTGGATTGATATTAGTCATCGAATTTGAGCACCGGAAGTGATTTTTCGGGCGATCTCACGATATATTAGCGTACTGAAAAATTCGAAAATATTTTTTAGGTTAAAACCTAAAAGTCCGCCCTCTAATAATAATATATTTATATACTTATGAGTAGTAACGTAAATATATGGTTATGGTGATTCAAACTTTTGATTTGGGGGTGACCTTTTTTAAAAACTGAGAGGAATTAGGGTCTTTTCCATTGTTTTTAAGCAAAATTTCATCGATTTATGATACAGGAGATCTTTTATTTGAAAAAAAGTCTAAAAGTTATAACCCTAGGCCGCTAGCCACGTCACTTTAGAACTCTTGAACAAATCTGATTAGGTTAGGTCAGCTAAAAATATTGGAATTCAAAAAGGGACTCCGTTGCTCTCGACTCAAATCCTTCAGAAAAAAACAAAAAACAAAAAAACAGCAAATTGAAAATCTATAGTCTCATTTTGCAATGTCCTCTCACCAGTAGATTCAGAATGTAACTCACCTTTGAAAAACAACTTAAAAATAATATATTACAGCAAGCGTTTTACCCTAACTGATCATATTTCAATACATAAACAACATTCATACTACAGTATTTTGTCTTATACTCGTATTTTACACATTCTACACAAAATGGAGATTATAGCCTACCTGTTCACCCTATGTCAGAGGAGATGAATCCAGCATAGGTTAAGTTTGGTTAAGAAAATATAAAATTTAGATTAAATGCATGAGGTAAGATGAGCAGAAAGTAAAGAATTCTTTGTCAGGTTTATTTGTGTTACAGGAAATATGCAGGATTTGATTAAGAAATTGGTACATGAAATGTTTATTAAGTTCGTAATATTTTACTCAGTTTTATGTTCTGTTAGTAAAATCCTATTCAATCTAAGTAAATTTAGTTTGGGATTTTCTGTATATCTATATATTAAGGTGGTCCTTATTTTCAACTTTCGATTTCTTTTGGTCTAACCTCATCAAAATGTTCCATTTGGTGGAGAAACACTGTAGAAATTATAGGGAAAATTTTGTAATATTTAGAGGTCGCGCAAGGTCCTCAAAGTTTTACTATATGGCGTTTAATGAACCTTCAACTGTATTGACAAAGCCGTGGACCCTCAGCCAGGGTCTCCCCCCCCCCATTAAAAATGGGTATTATCCGCTTAAAACGGTGGTCTCATGGTCACCAGCCACTTATTGTCGCCCTGTTAAGGTCTGCTTGACGGCCCACGGCACACACTTGCGATGTTCCGCAACCACCTGGAGAATAAACTGGAGTTGTTCCTTATCCTCAGTAAGACGCCCGGAGATGTCCTGGCAGCCTGGTAGTCGCTGTCACTGGTCCATCTCGCTGCAGGAATCTTCAGGAATCCATCCGGGATGCTGAGAATTACGAAGAGTACCCTCGTCTTCTTGGTGACAAAGTCGGCGACATTTTTCCCTTCCAAGGCGTCCAGGTCTACTGAGGCTCGCTTAGGAGGATACTTCTTCCCGTCGACACTTGGCATAGCCTCGACCATGTTGTCCTTGATGTCAGGAATGACATCATCGTCGAACAGGGAAAGACTCACCAATTCCTCAGACAAGTACCACAGGTGAGCGGCCATCTTCTGGGAAGTCGTCTTGGCGATGCCTGGGTTGACGCGTGCGTATTTGACTAAGGATTGGAGGAAACGTAGGTCATTCTGTGGGGCGCTGACGGCAAGAGGGGAAGTGATCCAGGCCTTCACATACACTTACACTACGAATATGCAAAAATCAAGAAGACCCCTTTCTTCTCGCTTCGTTAGGGTGAACTGTGAACGAAACATCCAAACCCTAATAGCATAGATAGCTTTTGACATCCAGCGAGCTTGACTCAAAGCTCCAGGAGCTAAGAAGCGTGTGCCACGAGGAGGTGGAGTGCAAAGGAACAGCGAGGGTAGCTCGAGAAGTTCCCTGTAGTCTTCTCGAGGCTGTTGCTCCAACAACGCGGCCCTGAAGAAAGATAGCTCATCTTTGTCGAACGATGGTAGCGGCAAGAACCTCGTCTGTATTGGAGTCTTCAAACCGCTCCTGATGGATTTGCTCCCAATGTGTTTGGAAGCACCTGAAGAGGAGTATTTCCGGGGTTGACGAGGAACCCATGCACTCTTTGAAGGCTGCCGCTGCCACCAATTCCAGAATGTCGTGTCGACAGGAAAAGGTGGAGAACATCGCGCCCGAGCAATTGCTGCAGGATGACGCACGCTCCTGTGGTGCGACCAGTGTTGGAGCTAGTGGTGTCGAAAGACATTGCTCTCACCTTGTCTTCAACACCCCACTGTTTCAAAGCTTCGAGGACAACTTGAGCTTGCGCCCGTCCAGTGCCTGAGAGGAGTTTGGAATAGCGAGAAGCCGGGAGACTCCATCTCCAGACACGATAAGGGGAAGGCGATCAACCATCTTCTTTCCGATGAGGTCGGGCAGGAGCTTGTCATCCCAATGGACAGTTAGGGGAACGTCTGGCTTGAAAGTCTCTAGTATGCTGGTGGTGGATTCCTCCCGTTTCTTCCACCGTTGCCTCCGGATGCTGCGCCGATGCTCCGGATGCTGCAACGCGAGAATCATCCTTGCTACTCGATCGGACACTTTGCTTCGGTCCAGCGTTGCTGAGAGAGCCGATGTAAGATTTCCTTTCGACCGCGCTTGGGAGGAGGAGTCTGGAAGCTAGGTCCAGGATCGGTGTCACAATCCTCAGGAGCAGAAGTGGAGTCGCTGCAGCTCTCGAGCGTGACGGTCGATTGCAGTCGATCTATACTTACTTCCTCCCTCCGCCTTCGTTTCTGTTCATTGGCCATTTGCTCTTGCTTCTTTTTCTCCTTCCGTTCGAGTACCTTGTCAACAGAGGACATCGTTCCACGACGACCCTTCTCACGTTGGGCAAGGAGGGATTGCTTGTCCTCTCGAGTTTAATGGTGTTGAGAGCATTGGCGTGGGCGATGTCGAAGAGATGTTCAAATCAATCCTTAAAGTCGCTCTCATTCTTGGCCTGCGTCGCCGTCTTACGGTAGGCACTAGGGTGGAGCGAAAATATGAATTTTAGAATATCAATTTGGAATACCTAGGAAAAGTTGTAAATGACGCTAATTTAAATGTCCACCAAATTTGAAGTAGCTGCCGTTTCAGTAAGTGGCTCCCCAATGACCTTGAAAAACCGTCACATTTTGAGCCTCAATCATTCAGTCTTCCTAAAGTGCTTGCAGTGACGAGATGTGTTACAGTTTAGTTTAGCCTATTACTATAACTACTTAACCGTTTTTGCATGGATAAATATTTATTTCTTGTAATTCTCTGATTTAATTACATTAATTCTACTTTCTCAGAAATATTAAAATGGGTAAAAAAGTAAAGACAAGGCAGTGTAGTATATGCCCAGTTTTTGGCGCTGCTAAAGAACTAAATAGCAATAGGCTTCCAACCTATGAAGAAATGTTTAGACATTATTTATGGGTAAGAGCTGACATAAAGTTCACTAATAATAACAAAGATCCTACAGTCTCTGACGTATCAAAAAGAGTCGCTCTAGATATTGAAAATATTTGGGTAAAGGCCTCATTTCCAGCAGTTTCTCACAAAAGAGTTTTGCAGTTTATTCTCTCCTATCATAATAAATATATGGTGTTGATAAAGCCATACAAAGGAAGAAAAGGAAACCCAGTGTAGTATATGCCCAGTTTTTGGCGCTGCTAAAGAACTAAATAGCAATAGGCTTCCAACCTATGAAGAAATGTTTAGACATTATTTATGGGAAAGAGCTGACATAAAGTTCACTAATAATAACAAAGATCCTACAGTCTCTGATGTATCAAAAAGAGTCGCTCTAGATATTGAAAATATTTGGGTAAAGGCATCATTTCCAACAGTTTCTCACAAAAGAGTTTTGCAGTTTATTCTCTCCTATCATAATAAATATATGGTGTTGATAAAGCCATACAAAGGAAGAAAAGGAAACCCAAATTATCAAAACAAATTACAGTTCTTCAGAGAAAAAGCTAAAAATTTATTTGATATTGCTAGCTGCAAATGTGAGTTTGATTCATATCACTGTGATAAAACTAAAAAGGTTCCTCGCATTGAGCAAAAATTTCTCACTGATCAAAGAAGAGATAGAAAAATGGCAATTGGGAACATAGATAAAATAACAACTGAAAAACTTAAAAAGAATATGAAACGAAAAGAAGTGGAACTTTCTCGAATTAGCAAAAGCATTTCAACTAATGATGATGCCGTAGGCCTAGGCCTTGATTCTTCTGATTCGGAGGGTGACATTTCAGCTTGCTCAGGGAAAGAATCAAACCCGACCCAAACAAGAGCTGTTGATGATGTTAGACCGTCTAACTCGCATCAACAAATGAGAGTTAATTTAGGAAATGTTGCACAAGTTTGTGATAGATACGGCATATCTGACCGGGCAGGTGCATCTTTGGCATCTGCTGCCCTGCAAGATGTTGGTCTAATAGGAAATGAGGATACCTCCCTCGTAATTGACAGGAGTAAAATTAGAAGAGAAAGGACGAAAATACGGCGTAAAATGCAACAAGAAGTTAATGAGGAACACTTAAAAGCTTTATATTTTGATGGAAGAAAAGATAAAACTAAATGTCATATCAAGCAAGGCAAAAAATATTATTACAAGTCGGTCATTGAAGAACACATAACCTTATTAAGAGAAACAGGGTCTTGCTATGTTGGTCATATTGCATCTGTCTCTGGTACTGCTCATGGTATTAAAGATTCGTTAATTCAGTTTTTATCAGAAAATGTTCAAAACATTGATGAACTGGTGGCTATTGGATGTGATGGAACTCCTGTAAACACAGGAAGGCATAATGGAATTATTAGCCTCTTAGAATTGGCATTAGGTAGACCTTTGCAGTGGCTAATATGTCAATTGCACGCTAACGAACTTCCACTTCGCCACTTGTTATATCACATTGATGGGAGCACAAAAGGACCTGATACCTTCTCTGGACCAATTGGCAAAGCACTGAAAAATTGTGAACAACTTCCAGTTGAAGGATTTGATGAATTTGAAGCTGATATACCATACATAGCAAATGAAGACTTAAATACTGACCAGAAGTATTTGCTTGAAATCTGTAAAGCTGTGTGCTCAGGTAAATGCTCTCAGGATTTGTCTGCAAAAAATCCAGGAACTTTATCTCATGCAAGGTGGATAACTACAGCAAATCAAATTCTACGCTTATACATTGCTAAAGATAAACCATCAGAGAACCTTCGTGCATTAGCAACATTTGTAATGAAAGTTTATGCTCCAATGTGGTTTACCATTAAGTCAAAATCTTCATGCACAGAAGGAGGAAGACATGTCTGGGAAACCATTTCAAGATCAAGATACCTTCCACTTGAGCTGAGAAACGTTGTGGATTCTTCAATACAGCGCAACGCTTATTTTGCTCACCAAGAGAACCTATTGCTCTCCATGATCACCGATGATCAGGAGCACATCAGAGAGCTGGCAATTCGAAGAATTATGCTTGCAAGAAGCAAAAGACAAAAGGGAATCCGAAAGTTCACAATACCAAGGCTGAACTTTGGAGCAAAAGAATACATTGATCTTATTAACTGGAAAGAAGAAGGGCGATTAAGTCCTCCGCTTTTGCAGCAATTAACGGAGAAGGAATTGAGAGAGCTCGCTTCCAAACAGTCAGATTTTGGAAGCATACTTGGGATGCCATGTCACACACAGGCGGTAGAAAGATGTATTAAGCTAGTAACAGAAGCAGCAGCTACAGTTTGTGGAAAAGAACGAAGGGATGGATTCATTCGAGTGAGATTGGAATCAAGAAACATAATGTCATTTTCCAATACCAAATCACAACATAGTTCGATAAGCAGGAAAAGGAATAAGACTTAGACAAAAGTCCATAATAAGGTTGGCTGGTTGGGATGGGCTAGGCTGGAACTCGATGTGCCGCTACCTCCACGTGGTGAGTTCTGTGTACTTTGTATATAATATATATATATATATATATATATATATATATATATACACACACAAGGTAGCGGAATGCTTCCAGAAATGTTCAAATTAGGAAGCGATTTTTTGCCCTCGCTGGGGACCCTGAACAATTAATTCAAAGGACATCAAATTTTGAGTAAACATTGACAGTAGCCCGTTGACAACTTTTGCAGGTATTCCAATTCGATATTTGAAAAACAAAATTCTTGGTCCATTTTCACTGCACCTTATAGTAGGCACCCTTCTTTAACACCTGCCACCGAGCGAAGAGTTTCTCCATCTTTTTCACCGCATCCTGATTGTGCTGGACTGGGATTCGCGCACGATTCCAAAACTCCTGGATCTTCTCGGTCGTCGCTTGTTGTCTCCTTCTGCTTCATATGTAGATGGAGGGAGTACGCCAGTGCCTGTCAATTGAACGGCAGCTTGGACCCCTTGATATCTTACTCGTACCGGTCTATCAAATACACCTTCGTGTTTGACCGGTCGCCATCATAAGCACTTTTTATTAAGCAGTTTTTAGCAGTATCAAAAACTGAAAATTAACACCTGAGAAGAGTAGCAAACAAGTTAAGTAACCCAAAATAAACCAAAGTAGTATGTATAAACAATACCGGCAGCAGGAACACTATCACTAATGCTAAAGACAGTAAAAATTTATAGACAAATATGACGCACAACAAAAATACTGTTTGGCAACGCATGTCACTATCTAGTATCTATTACCATTGATAATTGCCAACGCCTGC
This sequence comes from Bathynomus jamesi, assembly GCA_023014485.1. Classification (NCBI taxonomy): domain Eukaryota; kingdom Metazoa; phylum Arthropoda; class Malacostraca; order Isopoda; family Cirolanidae; genus Bathynomus; species Bathynomus jamesi. The sequence goes on from JAJOZX010005149.1 coordinate 222,672, forward strand.
CAATTTTTGCCAACGTGTCACCAACTGTGTCACAGTAGACAGTCAAAGACAGGTTGCTAAGTTTAACATTAAAATAAAATTTAGAATGACAAATTTATTTTATTGGTATTTGAAAAATTTAATTTTGTAATCATTAAAAACTACGACAATATATTAAAAAATGTCACCAAATTATTGATACAACGTGGGTTGGTACGTTGACACATTTTTTGACCTCTGAGTTGAAGTAATAAGTATATTTATACATTGCACAGTATACTCTACACAGTGTATACATAATTATTCAAATTAAACGGCTAGTGCCCTTTCTGGGTTGGTAGAAATTAGTTTAAAACCTCATACGCATCCTGACACGTAATAGAAAGTGCACAGCTCCATATAATGAAACATTGAGGGCCTTGCGTGACCTTTAGATATTAAAATTTTCCCAAAAAACTTTTTACGCTGTATTTTTGCACCAAATGAAACATTTTGATAGGGTCAGACCAAAACTATTCAAAGAAAAAATGTTCACCTCATATATAAGGACCATCCTACTCTCTCTCTCTCTCTCTCTCTCTCTCTCTCTGCGGTACTTTCAGCGATCCTTTGCGGTACTGCGTTATGGGGGCCCGGGGTGGTAGTGCGGTGGTACCGCAAGTACCGCAGTACCGCAAAATATGCCGCAAATGCCCAGCTCTGCTATCTATTACCATTGATAATTGCCAACGCCTGCCAATTTTTGCCAACGTGTCACCACTCACCAACTGTGTCACAGTAGACAGTCAAAGACAGGTTGCTAAGTTTAACATTAAAATAAAATTTAGAATGACAAATTTATTTTATTGGTATTTGAAAAATTTAATTTTGTAATCATTAAAAACTATGACAATATATTAAAAAATGTCACCAAATTATTGATACAACGTGGGTTGGTACGTTGACACATTTTTTGACCTCTGAGTTGAAGTAATAAGTATATTTATACATTGCACAGTATACTCTACACAGTGTATACATAATTATTCAAATTAAACGGCTAGTGCCCTTTCTGGGTTGGTAGAAATTAGTTTAAAACCTCATACGCATCCTGACACGTAATAGAAAGTGCACAGCTCCATATAATGAAACATTGAGGGCCTTGCGTGACCTTTAGATATTAAAATTTTCCCAAAAAACTTTTTACGCTGTATTTTTGCACCAAATGAAACATTTTGATAGGGTCAGACCAAAACTATTCAAAGAAAAAATTTTCACCTCATATATAAGGACACTACTCTCTCTCTCTCTCTCTCTCTCTCTCTCTCTGCGGTACTTTCAGCGATCCTTTGCGGTACTGCGTTATGGGGGCCCGGGTGGTAGTGCGGTGGTACCGCAAGTACCGCAGTACCGCAAAATATGCCGCAAATGCCCAGCTCTGCTATCTATTACCATTGATAATTGCCAACGCCTGCCAATTTTTGCCAACGTGTCACCACTCACCAACTGTGTCACAGTAGAAAGACAGGTTGCTAAGTTTAACATTAAAATAAAATTTAGAATGACAAATTTATTTTATTGGTATTTGAAAAATTTAATTTTGTAATCATTAAAAACTATGACAATATATTAAAAAATGTCACCAAATTATTGATACAACGTGGGTTGGTACGTTGACACATTTTTTGACCTCTGAGTTGAAGTAATAAGTATATTTATACATTGCACAGTATACTCTACACAGTGTATACATAATTATTCAAATTAAACGGCTAGTGCCCTTTCTGGGTTGGTAGAAATTAGTTTAAAACCTCATACGCATCCTGAAACGCAGACATGGGCAGCGGGGCTGGATCTGCTACTGCCCATTCGAGATGTTCTGGCCTGTGTCTGATTCCCTTTTCATAAACTTCTGCAACATTCGTGGCCTTTTCTCAAATTTTCAATCTGTTGAACACCACCTCTCTTTCTCTAAACCTCATCTTCTTTTCCTCACTGAAACTCAGGTGTCTGGGACGACTGACAGCAACCCCTTTCTGTACCCTCTTACTTTCTCTATACTCAATTTCACTCCAAAGGTGGATGTTGCGTATATGTACGCAATGACCTAACTTGTTCTCGGATTCCCGAACTCGAATCTTCCGAATTCTATACCTCTGGCTACGGTTTACATGCCAATCACAAACTAAATACATCTGCGCTGTTTATCTTTCTCCTAATTCTACTGACTATCCAAAATTCTTTGACTACTTCACTTCGAAAGTGGAATACATTCTATTCCGCTCCCCCTTTGCTGAAATCTCCATTTCAGGAGATTTCGATGTTCACTACCACCTTTGGCTTTCCTCCCATTTCACTGACATCCCTGGTGAACTAGCTTACAACTTTTCCATCCTAGATGACCTAGAGCAGACTGTACAGCACCCTGTTCGTATCCCCAATCGCCTTGGAGATAGGCCCAACATTCTGGATTTATTTCTTACCTCTCATCCTTCTTCTTACTCTGTGAAACTTTTCTCTCCGTTGGGCTCCTCCGATCACAATCTTGTATCTGTTTCCTGTCCTTTCGCTCCAATTCGGCCTTTGGATCCTCCAAAGAGGAGGCGCCTTTGGCACTTTGGCACTTCGGCGCTGCCGATTCGGAGGCCCTTAGGCAGTACTTATGTGATTTCCCATGGAATGATTACTACTTCCGTGGCCGGGGCCCGTAGGCAATACTTATGTGATTTCCCATGGAATGATTACTACTTCCGTGGCCGGGGCCCTTCTGAGTGTGCAGAGCGCATCACAGAAGTGATTCTCTCCGGCGTGGAGGCGTACATTCCATATTCTATTCCTATTACTAATGCATAAAAACCTTGCTTTAACTTTACTTGTTCTAGTGCTATCTGAAACAGAGAGGAGGCTTTCATAAGGTACCGTTGTCATCCAACTCCTGACTCTCACTCAGCTTATATTTCTGCCCGGAATCGTGCAAAATCTGTTCTTCGACTCACCAAAAATTCCTTCATCCGACAAAAATATGAAAATCTATCCAATTCTAATGCTTCTCGCTCTTTCTGGCATCCAGTTAAGAACCTCTTCAACAACTTTACTCCTTCTTCTTTCCCTCTTATTTTCCATTCCGACGGCAAAGTTGCCGTCTCTTCTCCTGACAAAGCTGAACTCTTCATTCAAACTTTCGCTTACAATTCAACTCTGGACGATTCAGGTGCTGTTCCTCCATCTCCTCCTCCCTCTGACTTTATTATGTCTGAGATTAGAAATGTTTTTCTGTCCTATTTGGGCTCAACTCTAGGAAGGCGTATGGTCCTGATGGTGTTCCTCCTGTTGTTCTTAAGAACTGTGCTTCTGTGCTAACACCCTGCCTAGGCAAACTCTTTCGTCTTTGTCTCTCATCTGGTACTTTTCTTTCCTGCTGGAAGTTTGCTTTCATTCAGCCTGTCCCAAAGAAGGGTGACCGCTTTCAACCCCTCAACTATCGTCCAATTGCTTTGATTTCTTGCCTTTCCAAAGTTTTTTTAATCTATCCTTAATAGGAAGATTCTTAAACACCTCTCTTCCCACAATCTTCTTTCAGATCGTCAGTATGGATTCCACAAGGAACGCTCTACTGGCGATCATTTTGCATATCTCTCTGACTCTTGGTCATTCTCCTTTCGGACAAATCTTTAATTTCCAAACTGCCCTCTTTCGGTTTCTACCCTTGTATTTGTACCTTCATCTCTAATTTCCTTTCTGGCCGATCTATGCTGCAGTTGTAGATGGCTACTATTCTTCTCCTAAAGCTATTAACAGTGGTGTTCCTCAGGGTTCTCTCCTGTCACCCACTCTTTTCCTTTTATTTATTAATGATCTTTTAATTTGCGCTTCCTGTCCTATTCACTCCTTTTCCGATGATTCCACTCTTCACTTCTCCACCCGCTTTCCAAAGCGTCCCTCACAGCAGTCACTTTATGATTCGCGTATGATGGCTATGGGACACCTCACCTCTGGTCTTTCTGTTATATCTAATTGGGGCAGAGAAAACCTTGTGGCTTTCAATGCCTCAAAAACTCAGTTCTTCCATCTGTCTACTCGTCACAATCTTCCGCAATACTATCTCCTTACCTTCAACAACACACAACTCAATCCTTCTTCGCTTAACATTCTTGGCGTTTCCTTTTCTCGTGATCTTTCCTCGAAAGATCACATATACTCTCTTTCTAAAACATCTTCTAAGAGGTTAGGTGTGCTGTACTGCCTCCGTAGTTTCTTCACCCCTATTCAGTTGGTGTCTCTGTACAGGGGTCTTGTTCGTCCCTGTATGGAGTATGCTTCTCATGTGTGGGATGGTTCATCCCACACAGCTGTACTTGACCGGGTGGAATCAAAGGCTTTTCGTCTCATCAATTCCTCGCCTCTCACTGATTGTCTTCAATCTCTCTCTCTCTTCGATGCAATGTTGCCTCACTCTCTCTTTACTATCGCTTTCATAATGGAAATTGCTCTTTTGAACTCTCTAACTGCATGCCTCCTCCTATAAGGAGACCACGCAGTACCAGACTTTCTACACTTTCTCATTCCTATTCTGTCCAACTCTCTAATGCAAGGATTAATCGGTATTTTCAGTCTCCTCTTACCTGCGTTAGCTAATTTATATATGAAATTTTCTGAAGGAAGAATGTTGCCCACTATTGTTAATTTCAACATTGTTTGGTGCCGGTATGTACTGTGGGTAATTCTTATGCTTCTGGCCTGATAATTTGATTGTTGATAGATTCCTTGATAAGCTCAATAATTTAGTTCTGTCTATAAAATTTACTGTTGAAAAAGAAAATGACGAAGGTATATAATTTCTTGATCTCAAAATTCGTAGATACCAAAAACAAACATTATGGTCACTTTTATTCTGACCATCATTTTTTGATAAAAATCTATTTTTCTCCTGTTTCTAAGAGCATTAAAAGTTGTCAGCTCTGAATTTTTGGATTATGAGTTATGCAATACTATGAACATTGGCAGTAATCAATGTTAACCTGTTCCATTTTTAGAAAAATGTTTAAGCAAAGCTTAAAAAATGTACTATAACATTGTAATTCACAAGGAGTTTCATCATAAAAATACCCTAAGCCACCCTTTAAACACGTTCTGACCTTATTTGAAACAATTAGAATTAACGTAGTTTTTAATTATAAAAGTACTATTAAATCACCGTTAATTAAAAACAGCCCCACTTGGGTGTGTCAGTTCTACCGGACGTAAACAATGTGATTTTGTTTATAAAGGTCAAACTGGAAAACCTCTTGATGTTAGTGTAAAACAGCATAAATATGCCTGTAGAACCGCCAAAAATTATAATGCTTTGTTTAACCATATGTATAGATATAAGCATAGTATCAATTGGGAAGATTAAAAAACTATATCCTTAAACTATTTAAAAAAAACCACAATGTTTTCCAGTCGGTCAATAAAGGTGGGGGGTAATGGGGGAGAGGGGGTAATGGGGGAGAGGGGGGAGGGGGTAATGGAGAAGGGGGTTATGCAACAAGGGGGTAGGGGGTTAGGTTGCATAAAGGGGGCATGAGGAAGTTTTGGGGGGGAGAAGGTGCCCTCGCCGTAGGCGAGTTATATATATATAATATATATATTAGCAATGTATCGATTCTGATTCTTTGCCAATATTTACAAAAATCAATTCCCTTAATAAATTTTACTGATCTAATGTGAAAACCTTAAATTTTTATTTTTACATTTTAAATTTATTTAAGTGATTTTCCTTTGCTCACTCCACAATATAGGGGACCAGAATTTGTTATTTATATATTGTAACTAAAAATGATGTTAAATAGTTTTATTACTCATTTCAATGCTGAAATAATTTTAGTTTAGTTTCATAAAGGATCACCTGAAGATCAGGGCCCCTCAGCCTTCGTTAGTTAGCCTTATAAGGCTAACTAATGAAAATATCACGACTTAACCTAACCAATCGTTATGTCAACTGTACGCCCTTGACTATTGGTTAGGTTAAGTCGTGATATTTTCGTTAGTTAGCCTTATAAGGGTAACTAAAGAAGGCTGGGGCCCTGATCTTCAGGTGATTCTCATAAATTGAATACCAGTATTTAAAGTAATTGTTTTACCTTATGTTGAAGATATTTTCCTTCTTCAACAATGTAAACAACAACAAACTTTTTCATTAAAATTTCGGATCACCTGAAGATCAGGGCCCCAGCCTTCTTTAGTTAGCTTTACAAGGCTAACTAACGAAAATATCACGACCTAACCTAACCAATCGTCAAGGGCGTACAGTTGACCTAACGATTGGTTAGGTTAGGTCGTGATATTTTTGTTAGTTAGCCTTGTAAGGCTGACTAAAGAAGGGTGGGGCCCTGATCTTCAGGTGATCCAAAATTTCAAGTCTCTCATTGCCAATTTAAATTAAAAAAAATGACTATGCAATTTTATAAATTTCTGGGCAACTTAACTTATTAATCTTTGCCTTTTTCTTGAATGTAAAATATTTTTATATAATTACACTTTGAAATAAGTATAAATTATCATAAATAGTGTTTTTTCTATGTTCAATTTCTCATAAATATAGATTTTGTTTTGTAAGGAAAATTTTAAAATTTCAAAGAATCGGTAAGAGAATCGGCAAAACTTGACCGATACCGGCGCCGATTAATCGACACACCACTAATACTGTATATATATATATATATAATATATTATAATATATATATATATATATATATATATATATAAGATACACACAGACCATGCATGGAACAAAGAATTCTTCTGGGAAAATTAAATCCACTATAATCCGAATAAGTAATGCTAAATGACAAACACTATAGTTTTTTCTTTTTCATGATGTTAGCCTGACGTGGGCAACGGGTCACTCGCAAAGAGGCCCCAAAAATATGGTTTTAGGAAAGTTAATCGCCCACAATTCACTGCCCACAATTCATCGCTCATACATTTCACCGCAACACAATTCAAGAATTCATCGCCCATACAATTCACCGAACATACATATATACAGTTTATATATATATATATATATTATATATATATATATATGTTCACCCCAACAAAATAAGAATGAATAAGAAAATGTTTGAAACAATATTTATTTACTAAAACCACAATAAAGAAATGTGTGAAATATTTATTTATTAAAAAGATACTCAATAAAAAGTATTTGCGAAAATTATGTCTATTATCGTGGTTACTTTTTCAAAGGTATTTAGGTCTAAGCCTATCTCTCTTGAGCTTTTAACGAACCTTTGTTTACAAAAAAGTTGATTTTGGTACTTACGTATTATCGGAAGTACCAAACTGTTTATTATGTATTTTTCCTCTCGTCATTTTCGTTTAAACTAACGAAAATATCACAACTTAACCTAACCAATCATCAAGGGCGTACAGTTAACCTAACCGGGCATTCAATTAACCTAACCGGGCATTCAGTTGACCTAACCGGGCATTCAGTTGACCTAACCGGGCATTTTCCGTTTTATTTTGTCTAAAACACATTCTAATATGAAATATTATGAGCTATCCCTCTTATATATATTCGACAATACAATGCTCTGAATCGTAGCTTTCGACAAGTCTTCGAATTCGTTCAGCACAATTGCTATATTTTCTTTTTTTCTTTTGAGGTTCGTGGCCACCTACGTACTGATCAATTCTGATTTCAGTTAAAGTTTGTTCTTTCTTAAGGCACTCCAGAAATTTCCAAATATTTGGATGATGGGCAGCAATCTGTTCTTCTGGGCAATGAATTGTGGACGGTGAATTGTGGGCGATGAATTATCCTGAGCGATGATTTGTGGGCGATGAATTGTGGGCGATGATTTTTCCGGAAACCCAAAAATATAGCTTCCTTCACCAGTTATCTGCAAAGCAGATCGGATCCAGCTTTAGGACAGGATCTAGGGGTTACAGCCTCACCTAACCTACTATATCCAGAACCTCAATATAAGCAAAAGACTCGTTGCATTCGCGTCGGATTGAATACATCAAAGAAAAAGGGGTAACTATTGTATTTTTATCCAAAAACAAAAACTTAAACCTCAACTGACAAAATTAAGCGTCCACTTTTCAAGGCACATAACATGTTAGTTTCATAATGGGATTCAACTTAGAATGGTTCACTGAGGTTTTTTCATGATACACACAGACCGTGCATGGAACAAGGAACTCTTCTGGGAAAATTAAATCCACTATAGTCCAAATTATTAATGGTAAACGACAAACACTATAGTTTTTCTTTTTCATGATGTTAGCCCGACGTGGGCAAGGGTCACTCGCAAAGAGGCCCCAAAAATATAGCTTCCCTCACCAGCTATCTGCAAAGCAGATAGGATCCAGCTTTAGGACAGGATCTTGGGGTTACAGCTACACCTACCCTACTATATCCAGAACTTCAATATAGGCAAAAGACTCGTTGCACTCGCGTTGGATTGATACATCAATACATTCATTACACCATGCACGGTCTGTGTGTATCATGAAAAAACCTCAGGGAATCATTCTGAGTTCAATCCTATCATGAAACGGACATGTTATGTGCCTTGAAAAGTGGACGTTCAATTTTGCCAGGTACATAGCCAGGTACATAGCCAGGTACACCCGGCTCATCTGGTACCGTCTTGAGCCAGGCATCTAGTCTTCTCTTGAAGACTTCACCTTTGATCCCTGTAACTTTTCTGAGGTCCTTAGGAACCTGGTTAAAAAGACTTGGCCCCCTGACAACCAAGCTATTTTCCTTCAGTGTTAAGGAGGTCCCTTTCTGGGCCTTTAGTTTGGGAACAGTACATATTCTGCCTTTCCTATTGTCCAGCGCTGTTTGGATGGTAATTGGGTTTAGTTTTCGATTTGATACCAGTTTTTCGATCATTTTCCATGTGTAGATTATGGTAGACCGCTCTCTTCTTCTTTCCAGGGATTACAGATTTAGTTTACGTCGTCTTTCCCAGTAGTTGAGTTCTTTGCAGCCATCAATCTTGGCTGTGAAATGTATCTGCGTTTCTTCTAGTTTATTAATTTCTTCCTTTTTATATGGGGACGTCAAAACTGAGTAGCATTCAAGTTTTGGTAGGATCAGTGTTCTCATCAGGGGAATCGTTACTGTCTTGTCCCTCCTTTTGAACGTTCTTAGTACCTGTCCCGCGACTCTTTTTGCTTTGTTTATTGCTATCTGATTTTGTCTCGAATTTGGCATCATCGGTCATTATTACCCCCCAAGTCGACCGCTTTCGTGCTTCTTTGAATTTCCTGTCTATCTGGAGCATAATATGCAGTCTTTTTAAGTTTCTCATTTCTACCATATCTGAAGAGCTGAAATTTCTCGGTGTTAAATGTCATATTGTTGTCTTCTGACCATTTGTATATTTTGTTTGTGTCTCTCTGCAAGGCCTCCACTTCATTTGCCTCGCTGATTTTTCTGCTGATTTTTGTATCGTCCGCAAAGGATGTTACTATACTGTTGCTGTTAACTCCACTGTCTATGTCTGTTAACATGATAATGAACAGAAGTGGGGCCAGCACTGTACCTTGTTGTACTGAGCTGCGTACTTTTGATTCTGATGATGATACACCTTGAATTTTGACGACCTGTAGTCGTTCTCTGAGGAAGTTATAGATCCATTTTTTCACTTTACCCGTTATTCTCATATGTTTCATTTTATGTGCTATTATACAATGATGCACTTCTCGAAAGCTTTAGCAAAATCCGTGTATATGACATTATAGTTTTCATTGCCTTCAAGTGCATCTACGATATTGTTATAATGATCTATAAGTTGTGATAAGCATGATCTTCCAGATCGGAATCCGTGCTGATTTTCGTTGAATCTTTCCAGTGTCTCCAAGAAGTCAGATTTTCTCTCTGACTATTCTTTCAAATATTTTCGTGAGGTTGGACGTCAATGACACTGGTCTATAGTTCTTTGCTTGAGATCTATTCCCGCTTTTATATATTGGGATAATGTTTGCTCTTTTGAAGATGCTAGGTATTTCCCCAGTGTCTAGGGATCTTCTCCATATCCAGTATAAAGGTGAGGCTATTTCATTATTACAATTTTTAATTAATAGTGCGTTCCATTTGTCCGGACCTGCAGCTGAATGTGATTTAATTTGTCCTATAGCTCTCGCTACATCTTCTGGGGTAAAATCAAAGTCTGTTATACATTCTCCTTGCAATTTCTCTTCGAAGAATGCATCTATGTCGGGTATCGCTTTGTCACTTTTTGGGGTACTGAAGACCGATTCATACTGGGTTCTCAATGTTTCAGATATTTCTTTTAGATCGTCTGTTAGTTCATTATCCGTTTCCTTAAGGGCCCGATAGTAGCGCGCGTTTTTGTTTTCCTTTTCGCACAGCTGTAGAAGTATTTGGGATTTTCCTTTATTGCTTCTACCGCCTTTTCCTCTTCCCTGCCTGTATGGTCCTTTATCAGAGTTTGTATTTCCCTATCGATACTCTCCATTTTTTCTTGTATTACTTTCCTGGCATTGTTGTCTCCGCAATTTGATAACTTCATCGCTACTCTCTTTCTTTTGCAGAATATTCTTCTCTTTTGCCTCTCTAGCCAGTTCCTCTTTCCTTTTGCCTGTGCTTTCGGAGCATATTTTTCCAAAATTCTCAACGTCTTTCTTTCCAAGGTTGTTAGCATTTCCTCAGTTGTCTTATTCTCTAAAACTATTCTCCACTCTATTTGGGCCATGTGTGATCTGATTTCGTCCCAATTTATGGTCTTGGAGTTTAAGTTAAAAGCCCCCAAATTTGCTTCTTCCTTTAGTATGTGTATTGTCTTTTAAAGTTATCGCCATATTTGTTCATAACTCGATTATATTGTGTTCTGAGATAATAGTTGGAGTTATTTTTATATCGGAAATCAAGTTCGTGTTATTTCTGAATACCAGATCTAGGCAGTTATTTTTCCTGATATTTTGTGTTATCTCCTGTGTCAGCATAAACTCGTTTGTGAGAGCCATCAACATTTTTGCTTGCTCCTGGTCCTCTCTTGTGCCCCCTTATCTTGCTGTATAAATATATTTCTACCCACCTTTTTGTATTTTATAAATAGGAAATTAAAATCGCCGCAGAGTATTATATTAGGGGATGGAGAGTTTAGGGACTTTATTAGGGTTCTGATATCATCAATGGGATCCGAAAATTTTTCATTTGGAAAAATGATATATACACCTTTGGTTACCTTTGGTTAGCTTCCGCCCGAATTGTTCATTCTGACGAAGGTCAAGCTTCTCACTCCACCTTAGACCTACTGTTTAACGTGGAAACCAAACCAAGCCCCATCAGCAGCCCAGCGTCTTAACCACTAGGCCACTTAGGGTTCCCATTTATCTAACAACCACTTTCTTTATTGTGTGGAAGGATGAACAGCTGGGTTTTGCTGCGCGCCGGCTGCCGTCGGGTCTCGAACCCGGGGCCGATGGATTCGTAGTCAGCGACGCTAAGCACTACACCACCGAGGCGCATATATATATATATATATATATATATATTAATCATTTCCAAGTAAATGTAAAAGTAGTGGAATTCGCCGATACATTGGTTCTCAGCCCTGACTTTGGAGATTCTAGTAGTACTCTGGATAGGGTATCTGTTGAAATGCGACTAATTTTTTATTCACTTGATTTTTTCAATGCTTCTGTTGTGTGTGGATTCTGTTTAACACTATATTTTAAATAACTCCACAGACAAAAGTCACAGGGGTTTAGATCTGGTGATGTTGGAAATCTCTTGAACAGGACTCTTCCATCGAAAGTAACGTGTAAGTATCGTGAACTCAGGGGAAATCACATAGAACATGTTTTGCACTAGGGAACTAATTGCCCATGTGTAGGGAAGGCACAGTAAAAATGCTTTTATTTCAGTTAATAAAAGAATACAAACCTTTTAAAGTATCAGATGTTAAAAGTATCACCTGATATATTACACACTAACATAGTTCTTTCAGAGACCGGTAATTTCGATAATTTATTGTCCGTAATTATTGGATGAGAAGATCAAGCAAACGGATTGTTTAACTGTTTTTAATATAACCATATACTGTACAGTGTACAGGGTATCCATAAACTGCAGCATCTTTGAAAAAATCTACAGTCGACTCTTATTTGTTACTTTCTTTGGTACTACACTTTATGGACACCCTGTATATAATACCTAAAATGCTGGAAGGTGGTATGACAATTCTCCTTTTCCTGTTTAAAGCCACGAATAATTTACGGTTTCAAAAGTACGTGAGAAAAAATTATAGTTCATTTGACATACCGATTTGTCCGAGGCTATTTGTACACTAAATTATAATTTAGCAGAATTTGTCTTACCAATATGAGAGTATTTAACCATTAAGGATAATTTCGGTGAAGATTAATTTTACATGGAGCATAAATGATGTACTAGAATATAATTATGTATTGTGGCCAGATCCAGCGTTAAAAGCTTAACCATGTTCGAGCAACTGGCTGAATTATTGACCCACAATACACAAAGCAAATCACTGAAATATAATGTAATGAACTCTCTCTCTCTCTCTCTTTCTCTTAGGCCGAACATTATTATTATTATTATTATTATTATTATTATTATTTCACCCGCTAGGAGTCGGTCAACGATGAATATTATTATTATTATTATTATTATTATTATGATCATCATTATTATTATTATTACTATTATAGAACTCGCGGTCTCAAATTAGTGGGCAGATATTTTAATTCTAATGAAGCTAAACATTTTTTTCTTCAATCGTATAGTTAATTTGTGGAGTGGATTGCCGGCCAGCGTAATTCAAAGTAATTCGGTTGAATCTCTTAAAGAGAGACTGGATGCTTAGCTTTCCTTAAACCCCCAGTTAGAAGCATTTGTCAGTGCGTAGAAGTATTGTAACATTTTCACTCGGACTCCTCTTTACTTTAAAACTTTTTCTTTATCTTTAAATTTCTTTCCTTCCTTTCAACCTCTCTTCTTTGTTTTGCTTTTAAAATTTTACTTGTAAGAAAATTTTCTTACATCTTTTAACTTTCCTTCTTAAACCCTTTCGCTCACGAATTATGACATAGGGTAAAAGAGAAATGTGCCTTTATGTGTGGTTATATAAGAATCAATATGGTTTATTTTTCAGCTATACAATTGTCTACCCAGTGAGTGGAAGGGTTAAACAGACAACCTTATAGGGACCAGCCGGTCTGTTGCTGTTTGGTGTCCTTTGTATTATTATTATTCTATTCCCTATCCCCATCCCTAAGGTGAACTAGTTTATCAGGTGGCACACACACACACACACACACACACTTTTCACTGAGGACCGTCTTCATACAGATACTGACCAGACCCAAAGTCGCTTAAATTCAGTGATCAAAGAGGAACGTTGATACAGTCTTCCCGTATACGAAAGAAATATGTGCTAAAAAAAATCTTTAACAATTCAATTATTTCCATCTTGATAAAAGAGCATCCATAGCCTCGCAGGGTTCCCTAGAGCAACATCCCTCCCGTCAGCCCCCGCCTGCGCCCACAACCTCGTCCACCGCGCCCACGTGGTACCAACTACACTCACCAGCCCTGCTGAGGATACGATCAAATACAGACATTCCCCAAACCGAAAGTTACTCAACTCAATTTATTAAAATACTTACCCAAACGCTATCAGCTTTAGTTCATCTACATTTTTTATCACTAATACAAGAAAAACAAATCTGTATCTATGTATGACTCATGTTTTGATGCGTAGATAAATATAATTTCCTTCAATACATAGATACACAAATCGGATGAGTGGGTCCTTTAAAATCCAACAATTAGATGTCCATATCCGATCATATAATTGGCATAGTAAAAGTCTCTCTATTACTTTCGAGAAGCAGGAGATGACAGCAATAGGCCTGTAATTAGTGTTGGATAGAATGTCCGCATATATATATTTTTGACAAAGGGTAAGATATATACCCTCATAAATTCTGCAGGAATATAACTATGAGTAAGTATGGCTGAGAAAAAGCAATGAGATAGGCGGACTCCCCATATCAACGGCATATTTTAAGTGTTCATATGAAGCCTGAGGCAGAATCCGACTGAATTGATGAAAAAGGTGCCATACTGTGGGGGACTACTTAAGGATTTAGATATTATATACCTTGTTAACCTCGTTGCGGTTTCCTGCGTCGGTCTCTCTTCACACGAAGGTCAAGCTGGTGGCCCCGCTTCTAGGCCTGGCTTGGTAGAGGAACGAGTTGCTCTCTTGCGCTCTCCACCGCACATAGCCAGGTACACCTGGCTCATCTGGTACCGTCTTGAGCCAGGCATCTAGTCTTCTCTTGAAGACTTCACCTTTGACCCTTGTAACTTTACTGAGGTCCTTAGGAAGCTGTTTAAAAAGTCTTGGCCCTCCGACAACGAAGCTATTTTTCTTCAGTGTTAAGGAGGTCCCTTGTTGGGCTTTTAGTTTGGGAACACTACATATTCTGCCTTTCCTATTGTCCAGCATTGTTTGGATGGTGATTGAGTTGTTTTAGGTTTGATACCAGTTTTTCGACCATTTTCCAAATGTAGATTATGGTATACCGCTCTCTTCTTCTTTCCAGGGATTACAGATTTAGTTTACGTAGTCTTTCCCAGTAGTTGAGTTCTTTGCAGCCATCAATCTTGGCTGTGAAATGTCTCTGCGTTTCTTCTAGTTTATTAATTTCGTCCTTTTTATATGGGGACGTCAAAACTGAGCCGTATTCAAGTTTTAGTATGATCAGTGTTCTCATCAGGGGAATCGTTACTGTCTTGTCCCTCCTTTTGAACGTTCTTAGTACCTGTCCCGCGACTCTTTTTGCTTTGTTTATTGCTATCTGATTTTGTCTCGAATTTGGCATCATCGCTCATTATTATCCACAAGTCGACCGCTTTCGTGCTTCTCTGAATTTCCTGTCTATCTGGAGCATAATATGCAGTCTGTTTAATTTCCTCATTTCTACCATATCTGAAGAGCTGAAATTTCTCGATGTTAAATGTCATATTGTTGTCTTCTGACCATTTGTATATTTTGTTTGTGTCCCTCTGCATGGCCTCCACTTCATTTGTCTCGCTGATTTTCTGCTGATTTTTGTATCGTCCGCAAAGGATGTTACTATACTGTTGCTGTTAACTCCACTGTCTATGTCTGTTAGCATGATAATGAACAGGAGTGGGGCCAGCACTGTATCTTGTGGCACTGGGCTGCGTACTTCTGATTCTGATGATGATACACCTTGAATTTTGATGACCTGTAGTCGTTCTCTGAGGAAGTTATAGATTCATTTTCCCACTTTGCAGGTAATTCAATATGTTTCATTTTATGTGCTATTATACCATGATGCACTTGTTGAAAGCCTTAGCAAAATCCGTGTATATGACATTATAGTTTTCATTGCCTTCAAGTGCATCTAGGATATTGTTATAATGATCTATAAGTTGTGATAAGCATGATCTTCCAGATCGGAATACGTGCTGATTTTCGTTGAATCTTTCCAGTGTCTTCAAGAAGTCATAGATTTTCTCTCTGACTATTCTTTCAAATATTTTCGTGGGGTGGGACTTCAATGACACTGGTCTATAGTTCTTTCCTTGAGATCTATCCCCGCCTCTATATACTAGGACAATGTTTGATCTTTTCAAGATGCTCGGTATTTCCCCATTGTCTGGGTTCTTCTCCATATCCAGTATAAGGATGTAGCTATTTCATTTTTACAGTTTTTAATTAATAGTGCGTTCCATTTGTCCGGCCTGCAGCTGAATTTGATTTCATTTGTCCTATAGCTCTCGCTACATCTTCTGGGGTAAAATCAAAATCTGTTATACATTCTACTTGCACTTTCTCTTCGAAGAATGTATCTATGTCAGGTATCGCTTTGTCACTTTTTGGGGTACTGAAGACCGATTCATACTGGGTCTCAATGTTTCAGATATTTCTTTTAGACTGTCTGTTAGTTCATTATTCCCTTTCCTTAAGGGCCTGATAGTAGCGCGCGTTTTTGTTTTCCTTTTCGCACAGCTGTAGAAGTATCTGGGATTTTCCTTTATTGCTTGTACCGCCTTTTCTCTTCCCTGTCTGTATGGCCCTTTATCAGAGTTTGTATTTCCCTATCGATACTCTCCAGTTTTTCTTGTATTACTTTCCTGGCCTTGCTGCCTCCGCAGTTTGATAACTTCGTCGCTACTCTCTTTCTTTTGCGGAATATTCTTCTCTTTAGCCTCTCTCGCCAGTTCCTCTTTCCTTTTGCCTGTGCTTTGAGCATATTTTTCCAAAATTCTTGTCTTTTCTTCCAAGGTTGTTAGCATTTCCTCAGTTGTCTTATTCTCTAAAACTGTTCTCCACTCTATTTGGGCCATGTGTGATCTGATTTCTTCCCAATTTATGGTCTTGGAGTTTAAGTTAAAAGCCCCAAATTTGCTTCTTCCTTCTGTATGTGTATTGTCTTTTAAAGTTATCGCCATATTTGTTGATAACTCGATTATATTTTGTTCTGAGATAATAGTTGGAGTTATTTTTATATCGGCAATCAAGTTCGTGTTATGTGTGAATACCAGATCTAGGCAGTTATTTTTCCTGGTATTTTCTGTTATCTCCTATGTCAGCATAAACTCGTTTGTGAGAGCCATCAGCATTTTTGCTTGCTCCTGGTCCTCTCTTGTGCCCCCCCTTATCTTGCTGTGTAAATATATTTCTACCCACCTTTTTGTATTTTATAAATGGGAAATTAAAATCGCCACAGAGTATTATATTAGTGCATGGAGAGTTTAGGACTTTATTAGGGCTCTGATATCATCAATGACATCCGAAAATTTTTTATTTGGAGAGTTTGGAGGTCTACAGATGAATATTAGTACCACGTTTAGTTTCTCTATTTTCACTACAAGGGTTTCAACGAAACTGTTGGAATTACTTATTACCGTCTCTGTTATATGCCTCTCATGTATATATGATAAATAGCACAGCCACCTTTACTTGTCGCTGTTCTATCCGCTCTTAGTAAGTTGAATCCATCAATATGCAATTCTTTCTTATTGATACAGTGTCCGAAGTTATCGCATTTTCCTTGGCAGCCTTTAAGATGTGTTTCTGTGAGGCATGCGATGTCAGTAGTATGACAACAAAATGTTAGAGTGCAATGCAATTGCAAATGTTGATCAATGTTGCAAAAGGAGGAGGGGGTAATGTTGCAATAGGTTATGCAACAAGGGGAGGGGTTATCCTCCAAGCTGCAATGAAGGGGAAATCCCCCAGCATGTTGAGGGAGTCCACCTGACCTCTTTGGGGGAGAAGTTGCGACAGCCTCACTCCCAGAGGGGTATACCTAACCTAAGAGAGAAAGTTGAGACGAATGTTCGCTTGGCAGGAGCGAAGCGCATATTGAGAATTCATCCGAGCACCCGCTGTCTTATAAGTTCCTTAACAGCCAGGTGGCTTAATCCGCCAGTTGGCTTCGAAGGCTTCTTAGAAGGCATAAATGGCCTGTATATATTAATAACCCTCGAACGAATTAAAAGCGCACACAAACACACATACACTCCCGACTGTACGCCCATAAAGCCCCTATTATCATATTATATATAATATATATTATATATATATATATATATATATATATATATATATATATATATATAAACTGATGCATGCAAAGCCCCACTAGCAAAATATATACGAGCACAACCACCACACAATAAAAAGCACACATCATCACCAGTCGTCCAAGTATAGACTTTTAGGAGCTCATCCCATCAAGAGCACATGGTGAGATGAGGGCTACGACTTTCAGGAGCTCATCCCATCAACATCATGTAACTGATATGAGGGTCACAACGTCGAAACTTAGACGATTAGTAATGAAACAGTATTACACCACCACAACCACCACCGCTTTACTTACTAGCTCCTGGTAGACCGACAAGGTCTATAACTATGACCCAAGAGACAGAATTATTAAACATAAACAAATACGTTTATGGGACCAACAGATACACTGACAAGGTATGAAAAAATGCAACGCTAATAGTTTTTCTATTGATCTTCTCGTGGTGTTCCCACCACGAGGCAAATTTGGTGTTTTGGAGGCGATCTTTTAAACCAAAAATCGAATAAGATAAACTAAGTTTAATGCAAAAACAAATTTTCATCATAATACACAATTTTATCCTTAAACTATAATATAAAAAGCATTAATATGATTTTTAAAAGAAAATAGGAATTAAATTAGGGGTAACTTATTGATTTTTCCTCTTTTGGTCAATTATTTTGTTTCAATACAAATTTTCATCATAACACACAATTTTATCCTTAAACTATAACATAAAAAGCATTAGTATAATTTTTAGAACAAAATAGAAATTAAATTAGGGGTAACGTATTTATTTTCCTCGTTTACCCAATTATTTTTAGCCCATCATGTTTTAAGATTAGATGCCAGAATGCATTGAGTAATTCTGTTATTTGCACAATTTGTCGAATGAATGATCGCAGTGCTGGGCATATTTCATCACGATTTTACGATATAGTGTTTAGAAGGAAGTTTATTTATTTATATATATATATATATATATATATATATATATATATATATATATATACAGGGTGTTTGAAAACTTTCTGTACAAATTGTAATGGGGGATAGGCAACACGAAGACAAACCCTTTTCATCTATAAGTGTATGTCCGCTGACGTCACCATTCGGCGCGAGAGGGCGCCGCTGCAATCGGCTAAAAGGTGAAGTGGGCTAGACTCGCGCTTGCCGCGGTCATTCTTAAATCGGACGTAGTACGCGTAACATGGAGCGCTTCACAACTGCTGAGATGGCTGACATGCATATGGTGTATGGGGCTGCCAATGGAAACGGAAGAGCTGCTGTGAGGTTGTACCGACAGCGCTTCCCAAACAGACCTGTGCCAAACCACCAAACGTTTGCGCATTTGCATCGGCGACTGCGAAAAACTGGAACATTCCATGCAAACATGCATGACACTGGTCGGGAGAGAAACGTGCGCACTCCTGACATGGAAGAAGAAATCCTACGGCGATTTGAGGACAATCCAAGCGCAAGCACGCGAGGTGTTGCACGTATCCTCGGTGTGAACTACGACCTGGTCTGGAGAGTGTTGCACGAGCAGCAGTTACATCCGTTTCATCGTCAGAGAGTCCAGGCATTACAACCTCGGGATTACCCTCTTCGTGTGGAATTCGCACGCTGGTTTCTGCAGCAGACAGCGGTGCAGCCTAATTTTCCGGCTTATGTGCTGTTCTCAGATGAGGCCTGTTTCACACGTGAGGGTGTGTTTAACATGCACAATTCTCACGTGTGGGTGCATGCTCATCAAGAACGGTTCGCCGTCAATGTTTGGGCGGGTGTCGTCCATGGCAAGTTGATTGGGCCGTACCTGCTGCCTGCCCGACTCGACGGGCGGGTTTATCGGAACTGCTGGAAGATGTTCCCGTGGCTATTCGTAGACGAATGTGGTTTCAACACGACTGGGCCCCAGCACACTCCAGCAACGATGTGCGGGATTATCTGAACGCCACTTTTGGGGACCGATGGATAGGCCGGGGTGGGCCCGTAGCCTGGCCACCGAGATCGCCCGATTTAACATGCCTCGATTTCTTCCTGTGGGGACACATGAAGAACCTCGTGTACGAGACTCCCATTTACTCAGAAGAAGACCTCGTAGCAAGAATCGCTGTCGCCGCTGGAACTGTTCCCGAAATGCCGGGAATCTTTCGACGTGTACGTCGGTCAATGCTTCGACGCTGTCGGGCATGCATTGATGCTACCGGTCGCAACTTTCAGCACCTTCTTTAAATAAACATGCCTTCTTTAAATAAACATGTTACGCGTACTACGTCCGATTTAAGAATGCCCGCGGCAAGCGCGAGTCTAGCCCACCTCACCTTTTAGCCAATTGCAGCGGCGCCCTCTCGCGCCGAATGGTGACGTCAGCGGACATACACTTATAGACGAAAAGGGTTTGTCTTGGTGTTGCCTATCCCCCATTACAATTTGTACAGAACGTTTTCAAACACCCTGTATATCGGGGTACAAGATTAGTTGCCAGAATGCGCTATGCAATGAATTAGTTCTTTTATTTGATCGTTTTTGCGAAGATTAATTCCAATTATTGCAAACCACTAAAATATTTTCCACAGTAATGGTTAGAAGGCAATATATATATATATATATATATATATATATATATATATACACTGATATACCGGGTGCGGCAAAAATAATGCCCTTTTTAGTTTATTCTCTTTTATTGAAGGAAATAAATCAATTACAGCATTTTAAGAGAAATAGTAAGGTTTTTAAGAAAAATACAGCATTTTAAGAAAAATAATAAGTACTTTCTCAGTAAAAACTAAAAAATAACTGGAATTTAATTAATTTTGTGGTTGGCTCAATACACCTTAAAAAAATGTACTCTACATACATAGTATTTACTAACCTAATGATCATGTTCAAAATGCTCCCCTTGGTGTTCAATACAACACTGAACCCTACCAGCAACACTTCTACAAACCTTTTGACACATTTCTACGTTAATTGTAGTAAATTTTTCACGAATTGTTTGTCTTAATTCAGGAAGTGTTTTCGGTTTGACCTTGTAAACAAGATCTTTCAGTACACCCCACAAGAAAAAGTCAGGTGGTGTTAGGTCTGGCGATCGTGCTGGCCACTCAATTGCTCCACGTCGTCCTATCCACCTCCCTTCGAAATTTAAATTTAACCATTCCCTAACGAGTAACCCATAGTGGGGTGGCGCACCATCCTGTTGAAAGTAAATTCCATTCTGATTTCTAACTCTCGGCCAGAATTCAGTTTGCAGCATTTGTAAATAATTATCTTGATTAACAGTACTATCAAAGAATATCGGGCCTATTATTCCCATGGAAGAGATGGCTGCCCAAACTGTCACTCCTGGTAGGTTAACGTCTTTTTCCAAGATAACATGTGGGTTAACATCACTCCAGTACACACAATTATGGCGATTGATATGCCCGTTCAATTTGAATGTTGCCTCATCTGACCACCATATCTTATCAAGAAAGGTCTCATCTTCATTGACTTTATTCAGGAAATTTTCGCAAAACTCTAATCGTCTATCTGCATCTCCATCATGCAAGCTCTGTAACACGCGACGGATGTAAGGCTTCATCTTGTTCTTCTTTAAGAGTCTACGGACACTTCTGTCACTGATACCCAACTCTGTAGAAAGACGTCTACTGGATTTTTGAGGAGTGTGCAACAATGATTCTCTTAATTCATCGGACTTTTCTAAGGTTGTTGCTGAAACTGGCCTCCCTGATCTTGTGGCATCACTTACGCTTCCGGTTCTTTCAAATTTCCTAATTAGACTTGTGATATTGCGGCTCTGCACTTGTCGAATGTTAAATTCTTCTGATAACAAACGAGTGGCTTTAGCTCCATTGTTATTGTTTTGGTAATAATGTTTAACTGCTTTCACTCTTTGTTCTCTCGTCAATCGCAAGGCCATATTTATTCAGAATTTCTGTAAAAATAAAAGAAACAAAATGATACAATATAAAACTAAAAAATTATACTGTATAAAACTATAAAGATACAATTATTAAAAGGGCGTTACTTTTGCCGCACCCGGTATGTATATATATATATATATATATATACACACATCGTGATAATCCACAAGATTAGGTACCAGACTGCGCTATTTATTTAATTTGTATATATTTAATGGAGAAGCGATGTTCTCCGTATAATTAAGTTCTTTATTATGTATGAATTATTAAGGGAAAATTATAGTTTGTAGATATTTTCCTCGTTCATGTCAGACGAATTTATTCAGCCTCCCTCTTAGCATACAAATTTATCTAGTAACAATAATTAGCTAACGCTTACAGTTAAAATAGTATTTATAGATGCATTTAGTATGGTATATCCAAGTAATGCAGTTTTCTATGCATATTTATAAAGAAAATGGAATTTTGTTTAAGGGGTTTCTTAACTGTTCATCGAATTACTGTATACAACACATTTTTACGTTACAGGGTTTCAACATTTCTAACACATATAGGGTCACAGACAAGGGGAAAGATGGACTGAGGAAGATTCAGAATGAATTGTCGACAAGATGTATCGTGTTAATTTTAACTACTCTAGGAGTGATTCAGGCAATGAGAGTGTATAACAGACTTTGATTTTACCCAGAAGATGGAGGGCGAATTTAACCACATTCAGCTGCAGGTCCGGACAATTGGAACGTATTATTGATTAAAAACTGTAAAAATGAAATAGCTAAACCTATATACTGGATATGGAGAAGATCCCACTTTCTCAAACAAACATAATACTTAGAATATTCATTATAGCTTTTGCAGGGCACACTCAGTAAACATAGCAGCTACCAAAAAAGTTGCCAAAAACCACCAGTACTCATTTACAAAACAACTTAAGCGTAGAGACTGAACAGCATTTCATAAAGGTGGGTTGTTTTTCAAGAATCAAGCATAGATCAGCTCCTCTGTGATGGGGCAACGAGCTTAACCTTCGTGTGAACAGTCAGTTGGCTTAAGCAGCCAGCTGATACAATGTATATATCATTTGAACGGTCCAAAGCGCATACACATTATTGCACACACCAACTATATAAACGTTCATAGAAACAACTCCCTCTGTCGTTTACACATATACGTCCATAAAAACAACTCCCTCAGCGTGCTATTTTTTCATTTACGGGGAGCATTTGCGTGCTCCCCGGACTACTCTTACTCTCCGGCGACATTAAGACTAATCCAGGCCCCACTACAACTTACACATATCACCATACACAAAGACATAGACACAATAGCACCATGAGACACATACAGAAGTATAATATTAACATATTACAGTACAACGTTGATGGCCTCACAAACAAAATCATGCAGCTTAGGGAATTCGTACACAAACAAAATATTCACATAGCACTTATACAAGAAACAAGACTAAAACGCACACACACAAAACACCCACCATCCCTGACTTCACGGCGATCTGTCAAAATCGTACTGGGGGTCACGGGGGTGGACTCATCATTTGCATACGTAAAAGCATTAGCTACACTGATGCCACCCAAAACATTACAAACACAATCCAAGCAGATAACACGATACAAATACAGGCAGTTAACATTAAAACGCGCGAAAAATACAACACCACACTAATCAACATTTACATCCCACCAGATAGTTCACCTCAGGTGCCAGCCAATTACAATCCACAGTTACACAATCTGGCCTCTCTCACTAATGTCATCTTAGGAGGAGACTTCAACGCCAAAGACACTAGTTAGTACCTGCACAACCAAAACAACACCAGAGGCGCCAACATAGCCACACAACTAAACAGCCTCTTCATTCTTAACAATACAGAAGAACATACACACATAACTCATCAAGCAGGATACTCAAACTGCTCCCCAGACATAACGTTCTGTTCCCCCTCACTAGCAACACATACACACTGGAGAACAGAAAACCAACTGTCATCAGACCACCTGCCCATCATCATTACAACACGTTCTACACTCTGCCCCAACAGCCTTAGGCACACTTACAGAAATTACAAGAAAGCTGATTGGGAACAGTTCAAAATACAGACTGAGGAACAATTCACCACATTAAACAGCACACCCATCATAAACATCAATCCAACACTCAAGACATTTAATCAGATCATCAATAATGCAAACAAATACATACCCAAGGGCAACATTAGGAAATACAACCCAAATTGCACTAGAGAAATAGCCCACCTCATAAGGCAACGTAACAACCTCAAACATAACGCACAAACACCACACACAGAAACCATAAAACAGCAGATACAACGGTTCAACACAGAAATAAACAACAAACTCAAAGAAAAACAAACAGAAACATTTAGGGAATTTATAACAACACTAAACCACTCCACAGATACATCCAGGCTATACAAGACTATAAACAGCATTAGCCACTCTAACAGCGGCATTCACACTCACACCTCACACGCGGCTATCTGTCGCAGCCAAAATAATATCCCAACATATACACAACAAGCTAACATTCTAGTTAATCACTACGCAAAGATAAGTCACTTAAACAGAGATAACAACCAGAAACACGCAGACAGACAAACAGCCAGGTACAAGAAAACCTACAGACTCGACACGACCATTACACCCTTCAATACGGACCAGACCACCAAGATCATCAAAAACATTAAGAATTCGATGGCTACTGGACCAGACAACATATCTAACATACACCTTAAACACTTGGGCCCACAGGGAATACTAGCTCTCACAAATATCAGCACATATTCATACCAACACTGTATTATTCCTGACATATGGAAACAAGGTAAAATTATTACACTACTCAAACCAAACAAAAATCCAACAGAACCAGCTTCCTATAGACCCATTACTTTACTATGCACACCTTCCAAAGTAACAGAAAGACTAATCTTACAAATCACCAACCCACACGTACCACTATCGCCTACTCAACATAGATTCAGACCTCACCACTCAACCACGACATTACTCACTAACCTCAAGCAGCACATCGTGGATAGCATCAACTCCAGACGACCAGCTCAACGTACGCTATTAGCAACAATAGACATTAGTAAAGCACTTGATGCTATCCCACGCTTCTCTCTCATAAACAAAATACTCAACACAAACATGTACAATAACACCAAAAGGTGGCTGAGCAACTATCTTTCAGGAAGATACTCACATGTCACATTTAATGGCAAGTCATCCAAAAACAAGCTTTTTCCGAAGGGGTCCCTCAAGGCTCTGTTCTCTCACCAACACTGTTCAACTTATACATTCATGACATTCGAACACCCATAGATAAAAAGCTTACCTTATCATCATATGCAGATGACATCACTCTAACATCCACCCACAACAACATCGACACCGCTACAAATAATCTACAAACATACATAAACAGTATACAAGACTGGCTCACAGGCGGCGGCCCGCTTCACACACAGTAGACTCAAAGTAACGCCCACAAAATCAACCATCGCCTTGCTTACAAGCAACACAAAAGAACACCAGATAACTTCATAGCTTACACTAAACAACACCAACATTCCACACACTCACAGGACTAAAATACTTGGGGTCACATAAAACACATCATTATCTTTTGCACACCACATTCAGGACATTAAAAACAAATGTACATCAAGACTTAACACGCTTAGGGTACTAAGAGGCACGAACTTTGGACACCAGCAGGAAACAACATCACTCATATACAAACAATATATTCGCTCAGTTATGGACTATGCTAGCCCATGCTGGGCACCCATTATCTCAAACACACACATAAACACCTTACAGACAATACAAAACAACTCACTTCGTATCATTACAGGATGCACTCAAACAACACCAATAGAACACCCGCACACAGAAACAAAATACTGAAAGTTAGGGAACATTTAGATACGAGGGGAACACAATTCATAGCATCAGCGACAACTAACCCACAACACCCTTTCCACTACATGTACAATCATGTACCGACACCTCGCACCATTAAGGTAACACCAGAGAGACATTATAACCAAATACTCCATTCCATACCACGCCCCAAAGACATCACACAGTACAGAAAACACATACACACACATCTAACCCACAAAGCACTGACACGACTCGGTCCGAATGCGGTCCTAGGTGCGAAGCCGCCACCCATTAACAGGTCAGAGATCAGCCTGAGCAGATCGGATCGAGTTGACTTAGCACGATTCCGATGTGGACATCACTCCAACTTACGGACATATAAACACAGACTAGACAACTCCACAGACGACATCTGCCACTTGTGCCAGGACACACCACAAACAATTGAACAATTATATATATATATATATATATATATATATATATATATAAGAAAAATGTGCTTTTGCGTAATTAGCTGTAGATATGATAGTTATGTGTTAAAATGTAGGTTGCCGCCTAATTTTTATTGTGAAAGAACCAGATGTTTAACTTAAATTCTTAATAATACTATTTTCCTTCAGTGATGAGGAGGTCCCTTGTTAGGCCTTTAGTTTGGGACCACTACATATTCTGCCTTTCCTATTGTCCAGCGTTGTTTGGCTGGTAATTGGGTTTAGTTTGAGATTCGGTACCCTCCGTTGATTTTTCTGCTGATCTTTGTATCCCCCATAATATTGTCTTTGGCAGCGCTGAGAGAGACTGACTGGGGCGCATTGTGGTGGGATGGCGGGAGGGACCCGCGAATGTAAACACCACCAAATCACGGTTAACTCCATGTCACGATTACGGATAAGTGCACAATGGTAACAGTTAGTGAGTCATGTTAATTCAATTGTCTACAGTGAATCACGGATAACTGCATGAATAAAATGTGTGTGTATACCTCGTTGCGTTTCCGTCCGTCGTTCTCTCTTCACACAAAGGTCAAGCTGGGGGCCCCGCCTCTAGGCCTGGCTTGGTGGATGGGGCGAGTTGCTCTCTTCCGCTCTCCGCCACACATAGCCGCTTGGTGGAGGAGTGAGTTGCTCTCCACCGCACATAGCCAGGCACACCCGGCACATCTGGTACCGTCCTGTGCTAGGCATCTAGTCTTCTCTTAAAGACTTCAACTTTGACCTTTTAACGTTTCTGAGGTCCTCAGGAAGCTGGTTAAAAAGTCTTGGTCCCCTGACATCCAAGCTATTTTCCTTCACTGTTGAGGAGGTCCCTTGTTAGGCCTTTAGTTTGGGACCACTGAACTACATATTCTGCCTTTCCTATTGTCCAGCGTTGTTTGGATGGTAATTAGGCTTAGTTTGAGGTTTGGTACCACTCGTTGATTTTTCTGCTGGTCTTTGTATCCTCCGTAATATTGTCTTTGGCAGCGCTGAGAGACACTGACTGAGGCGCATTCTGGTGGGATGGCGGGTGGACCCGCGAATGTAAACACCACCAAATCACGGTTAACTCCATTTCACGATCACGGATAAGTGCACAATGGTAACAATTAGTAAGTCATGTTAATTCAATTGGTGGCAGTGAATCACGGATAACTGCATGAATAAATGTATGTATACACGACGATGTGTTTCCGACCGTCGTTCTCTCTTCGAACGAAGGTCAAGCTGGTGGTCCCTGCCTCTAGGGTTGGCTTGGTGGAGGAGCGAGTTGCTCTCTTGCACTCTCCACCGCACATAGCCAGGTACACCGGGTCATCTGGTATAATATGCAATCTGTTTAATTTCCTCATTTCTATCATATCTCAAGAGCTGAAATTTCTCGGTGTTAAATGTCATATTGTTGTCTTCTGACCATTTGTATATTTTGTTAGTGTCCCTCGCTGGTGACCCCGCCTCTAGGCATGGTTTGGTGGATGAGCGAGTTGCTCTCTTGCACTCTCCAGCGCACATAGCCTTCTACACCCTGCTCATCTGGCATAATATGCAGTCTGTTTAATTTCCTCATTCCTGCCATATCTCAAGAGCTGAAATTAGTGTACTTGTAACTCCTTGTAACTCTCTCTCTCTCTCTCTCTCTCTCTCTCTCTCTCTCTCTTCCTAGTGTAAACGGTTGATGACGGAGTGAATTGTTTCCGGGTTTCTATGAACGTATATGTGTAAACGACGGAGGGAGTTGTTTCTATGGACGTATATGTGTAAACGACGGAGGGAGTAGTTTCTATGAACGTTTATATCGTTTGTGTGAGCAATAATGTGTGTGCGCTTTTGACTGTTCAAATGATATATACATTGTGTCAGCTGGCTGCTAAAGCCAACTGACTGATGGATACCTAACCCATCGGTCACTGTTCACACGAAGGTTAAGCTGGTTGCCCCATCACAGAGGAGCTGATCTATGCTCGATTCTTGAAAAACAACCCACCTTTATGAAATGCTGTTCAGTCTCTACGCTTAAGTTGTTTTGTAAATGAGTACTGGAGGTTTTTGGCAACTTTTCTGGTGGCTGCCATGTTTACTGAGTGTGCCCTGGAAAAGCTATAATGAATATTCGAAGTATTATGTTTATTTGAGAAAGTGGGAGCTTCTCCATATCCAGTATATAGGTTTAGCTATTTCATTTTTACAGTTTTTAATCAATAATTAATGCGTTCCAATTGTCCGGACCTGCAGCTGAATGTGGTTTCATTGTCCTCCATCTTCTGGGTAAAATTGCCTGAATCACATCTAGAGTACTTAAAATTAACACGATACATCTCGTCGACAATTCATTCTGAATCTTCCTCAGTCCATCTTTCCCCTTGTCTGTGACCCTACACTGTAGGTGTTGCAAATTGTTGAAACCCTGTAACGTAAAAATGTGTTGTATACAGTAATTCGATGAACAATTAAGAAACCCCTTAAACAAAATTCCATTTTCTTTATAAATATGCATAGAAAACTGCATTACTTGGATAGACCATACTAAATGCATCTATAAAACTATTTTAACTGTAAGCGTTAGCTAATTACTGTTTTTAGATAAATTTGTGTATTAAGACGGAGGCTGAATAAAATCGTCTGACATGAACGAGGAAAATATCTACAAACTATAATTTTCCCTTAATAATACGTACATAATAAAGAACTTAATTATACGGAGAACATCGCTTCTCCATTAAATATATACAAATTAAATAAATAGCGCAGTCTGGTACCTAATCTTGTGGATTATCTCGGTGTGTATATATATATATATATATATATATATATATATATATATATATATATATATATATATATATATATGATACACACAGACCTTGCATGGAACAAGGAACTCTTCTGGGATGATTAAATCCACTATAGTCCGAATAAGTAAAGGTAAATTACAAATACCATAGTTTTTCTTTTCATGATGCTAGCCCGACGTGGGCAACGGGTCACGCACGGTCTGTGTGTATCGTAAAAAACTCAGGGGGCCATTCTGAGTTCATTCCCATATATATATATATATATATATATATATACACACAGTGTGTATATATATATATATATATATATATATAATATTATATATATATATATTATATATATTGCCTTCTAACCATTACTGTGGAAAATATTTTAGCGGTTTGCAATAATTCGAATTAATCTTCGCAAAAATGATCAAATAAAAGAACTAATTCATTGCATAGCGCATTCTGGCAACTAATCTTGTACCCGATATAATATATATTATATATATATATATAATATATATATATATACACACACATATATATATATATATATATGTGTGTGTATATATATATATATATATATCTATATATATATATATACACACTATATATACTATATACACTATATTGTAAAATCGCGATGAAATATGCCCAGCACTGCGATGATTCGTTCGAGAAATTGTGCAAATAACAGAATTACTGAATGCATTCTGGCATCTAATCTTAAAACATGATGGGCTGAAAATAATTGGGTAAGAGAGGAAAATAAATAAGTTACTCCTAATTTAATTTCTATTTTGTTTTAAAAATCATACTAATGCTTTTTGTTATAGTTTAAGGAAAAAATTGTGTATTATAATAAAAATTTGTTTTTGCATTAAGCTTAGTTTATCTTATTCGATTTTTTGTTTAAAAGATCGCCCCTAAAATGCCAAATCGGCCTCGTGCTGGGAACATCACGAGCAGCTCAATACAAAAACTATTGGCGTTATTTTTTTTTAGACCTTGTTGGGCATTTCTTTGGTTCCGTAAACGTATTTGTTTATGTTTAATAATTCTGTCTATTCGGTCGTATTTATAGACCTTGTCGGTCTACCAGGAGCTGGTAAGTAAAGCGCGGTGGTGGTGGTTGTGGTGGTGTAATACTGCTTCAACCCCAATCGTCTAAGTTTCGACGCTTGGTTGTAGCTCTCATATCGTTTACGTGATGTTGATGGGATGAGCTCCTAAAAGTCTATACTTAGACGATTGGTGGTGATGTGGTGCTTTATTTGTGTGGTGGTTGTGCTCGTATATATTTTGCTATTGGGGCTTTGCATGCATCAGTTTATATATATATATATATGTATGTGTGTGATAATAGGGGCTTCATGGGCGTACAGTCGGGGAGTGTATGTGCGTTTGTGTGCGCTTTTAATTCGTTCCAGGCCATTTATGCCTTCTAAGTAGCCTTCTAAGCCAACTGGCGGGTTAAGCCAACTGGCTGATTAGGAACTTACAAGACAGCGGCCGCTCAGATGAACTCTCAATATGCGCTTGGCTCCTGCCAAGCGAACACTCGTCTCTCCTTCTCCTCTCTCTCTCTTAGGTTAGGTATAACCTTTTGGGAGGTGAGGCCGCCCCACCTTCTCCCCCAAAGAGGTCAGGTGGACTCCCCGAGCATGCTGGAGGACTTCCCCTTAATTGCAGCTTGGGGGATAACCCCCCCTTGTTGCATAACTCCCTCCCCCTTTCTTGCATAACCTATTGCCACATTCCCCCTCCCCCTTTGTTGCACACCTTTTGCAACATTTGCAATTGCATTGCACTCTAACATCTTTCGGTCATACTACTGATGTCCGCCCTTGTTTTGTCCATAAAGCCTTTCAGGTACGAAACTTTGTTTAGTGAAATGTTCGGTTTTATTCCTTGAATATTTGCCAGGACATTGTTTATGTTCTTTGTTTTACATTGCCCCTTGTGCATTTTAAATTCGTTGTCCTTTGACATCGCGTGTTTTGTAGCTTTGTGGTCTTCCGAGATGGATTCGTTCCCGCCTACCTGTTCTAGTAGCTTCTTACCATGTAACGGTCCTGCTCGAGGGTTCCCAGCTGTGTCAGCTGCATGTGCTGTATATTGTGTCCGAGATGTTGAATTTTTTTTTTTGTGCTATTTGTGTTTTGTTTGCTATTTGGGTGCATTTTTGTTTCTCACATGCCTTCTGTTGTCATTTGAAACTTGTCCTTTGTCCTTTGAACTTGTCGGGAGATGATGGTAGTGGCATTTTCTCCCGTACTGGCAGGTTCCATATGTCCGGATGGTAGAATTTGCATTTTCCACCAAATTTGCAGTGACCATTATTGTAGTAGTTGCAGTGCCGCATTTAGGGGGTGGCGCACCGGGCAAATGTCCAAGGTCCTGCGCCCGATGGGCCCCGCAAATTTCAATTGAAAAAATTAAACGTCACGTATTTGCCATCTGCGACGAGTTTTACTTTTTCCGGCAGGCGGCATGGCATCAGGTATTCTCATATCCGCTTTGATGGTGTTTAATTTGTTGTTCTTGTAGTGTTACTCATTTCTAATATTGTTACTAACTTACTTCTTGTGGTTTCTGTTGCAGATTCATGATTCATGTTCTTATTGTTGGCATTGTAGTACGTACAACATGGAAACGAGCCGTGACCGGGATCGAAGGAGAAAATATAAACCCAGTAGTGAAAAGCGTAGGGATAAGAAGCGCAGAGAAGAGTTTCTTGCGACGGTGCCGAAACTGACTAATTGGATTAAATCATCAGCAACTAAGTCAGTCCCTTCAGCAGGCCCACCAGCTGCTTCCGCTACTTCAGCAGCTGCGTTTTCAGAAGACGCGTCTACGTCAGTGCGTTCAGCAAGCCCAGCAGCTGCCTCCACTACTTTAGCAGCTGCATTTTCAGGAGACTCATCTACGTCAATCCCTTCAGGAGGCCCACCAGTTGCCTCCGCTAATCAGCAGCTGCGTCTTCAGAAGACCCGTCTACGTCAGTGCGTTCAGCAGGCCCACCAGCTTCAGGACATGCGATTAATGACATTGGTTTGTGGCCACAAGTGCTGACCGATGACTTTAGAGAGTTCTGGATAGAGCGGGGAACATCAGATTGCCAAAATTATGACAGCGACTTCAGTAACTCTTCAACTACTGAAAGTGGTACAACACGCCAATGTATGAAGACATTATTTGTTAAGAAACATAGCCTGACGAATGAGAGGATTGAGGTGTCATGGCTGTGCTATTCTGAGTCTACAGGCTGTGTTTAATGTTTTGCCTGTAAATTAATGTCGAGGGCGGACAGCAAGTTCACAATCGGGTTCAACGACTTGAAGCATGGTAGACAATCGGTCGAAGCACACGGAAAATGTGAGCAACATATGGAGTCGATGAGATATTTGTTGGTTAGAAAGTCTGTCTCCGGCCGTGTTGATTCGAAACTGGTGAACCAGTTTGAAAAGGAGTGCAACTACTGGCAAGAAGTTTTGCGGCGCTGTGTCGACGTTATCAAGTATATCACGTCACGAGGACTAGCAATTCGTGGACACGACTCCAGTTTCGGTTCAACAAACAACGGCAACTATTACGGAAATTGGAACTTTTAAGTAAGTATGACAGTTTTGTAGCTGCGCATATAAGCGAACATGCCAACAAAGGTAGCGGACACACCTCGTATCTCTCTCATTTCATTTGCGAGGAACTCATACTGTTCATGGCCGATAAAGTATTTCAGACGATTAATTATCCGAGAAATCCAGCAGTCAAAATACTACTCTATCTGTCGACTCTACGCCTGATGTTTCCCACACCGATCAACTGTGCTTCACCGTCCGATATGTGGTTCAGTCTGGGTCCGTCGAGCGATTTCTACAGTTCATACTTATGAACACACATAGAGGGAAAGGAATCGCCGACGTGGTCCTCAACTTTCTGGAGACATATGGCATTCGAATTGGAGACTGCAGAGGACAGTCTTATAATAACGCAAGC
The DNA here is from genome assembly GCA_023014485.1 of Bathynomus jamesi. Classification (NCBI taxonomy): domain Eukaryota; kingdom Metazoa; phylum Arthropoda; class Malacostraca; order Isopoda; family Cirolanidae; genus Bathynomus; species Bathynomus jamesi. The sequence continues at coordinate 255,353 of JAJOZX010005149.1, forward strand.
AATATGGCAGGGAAATACAACGGCGTAAAGAGCCACATCAAGTCAAAATCTCCGTATGCTGAGTTTGTGCCATGCATGTGCCACTCACTAAATCTTGTGGGAAAATCAGCAGTGGACAGTTGCACAGCAGCCGTTGAATTGTTTATGCTCATTCAGAACGTCCACACGTTTCTCGTCTCCTCGACATACCGATGGCGTCGACATGTAGAGGTTCTCGATAGTAGTTCCCGTAGTGAGAAACTAAAGGTCGACAAAGGTCTCTCCGATACCCGCTGGTCAGCCAGATCAGATGCCGTCCAATCTTTAACCGAAGGCTACGCCGAGAATATCGTGGTACTGGATGAGCTAGCAGCAGATACCAGCCCAACTGCGGAAGCTAGGATCGAAGCCAGGGGATTGTCTAAACAGCTTCAACAACTCGAAACAGCCATTTTATTGGTTTTATGGAACACTATTCTCGAACGATTTCAAAAAACGAATGCATCTCTGCAAAAACAAGGAATGTCGTTAGACTCAGCCACCCTCTTGCTGAAATCACTACTGCAATTTGTTGAAGATCTCAGATCAAGATTTGACGAATTCGAGGATCAAGGTATCGGAAAGTGTGGTCATCGAGTATACAAGGAATCGACTCAACGCACAAAGAAGAGAAAGCGCCATCATGACGAAATCGGAACTGCCGAAGATACGAACCTGACACCAAGAGATTCATTTCGGACCACTGCATTTCTACCGATAATTGATAAACTATGTACCATTCTGAACACTCGTCTAGAAGCGTACGCTGTCCTGCAGAAAAGATTTGGATTTTTCGATTTCCTTCTAGTCCTGAACATCGACAGTCTTCGACGGTCAGCTGAACATCTAGTAGAATGCTATCCGGCTGATCTGGAGAAAGAGCTGGTAACAGAAGTTGTGCGGATCGCTGCCCTAATGAAGCTCACAGAAAGTGAAACAGAATCCCAGACGGAACGTGAAGACATGTGCAACAGATTTTATCGGCATATGAACACAAACGAACTGAAAGGAACATTCCCAAACATGGAAATAGCAGTGAGAATATACCTGTGTATGTTTGTCACGAACTGTTGTGGTGAACGTTCATTCTCGAAACTCAGACTGATCAAAATTACCTTCGCTCCACAATGGGCCAGGAGCGCCTTTCGTCCCTGGCGCTGTTGAGTATAGAGCATGAGGACATGAGGTGTTGCAGTCGGTGAGTTTCGAGGACACAATCACGCAGTTTTCTAAACAAAAAGCCAGAAAGCGTCCTATGTAATATTCATTACAAATCTACACTCTATCTACAGTACAGTGAGCTGTACAGTTTAGCTGTTTATTAAGTGCATAACAACTGTGTAGCTGTTTATTAAGTGCATTACAATAACTGTGTAGATGTTTATTAAGTGCATTACAACTGTGTAGCCTACTAGTGTAGCTGTATACACTGTATGTGTACATAGCTAAGTTATAGTCTTTAATATCACATTAATAAGCAGAATGGCTTCCGCATGTGTGTTTTGTGTGTGTTAAAAAAATATATCTGTTATGTGCATTACAAAATATTGTCATTCATTAACACACTAAAATAATACATCCCGAGAAATAGTTTGCCCAAAGCCCCGCACACTGTAAATGCTCCGCTGAGTAGTTGCACACACGAGGGTGTTCGTAAATACATTCTCCTCCCTTATATCTGCATATTCCTTTTACATAGAATTTACATATATTTTCTTCCCCATTTTTACTAGGCGGCTTTGTTTTTTGGTGGTTTCAGTATGGTTTCGTTATTGTCTACTTGTTTTTTCCTATGGTTGCTAATGTCCTTTGTTTGAAAACTTTGGATTTGGTTTTGTGCCTCTGTTTCCTCTGTTTCCTATATATGCCTATATGTGCCTCTGTTTCCTATATATACAGTATATATATATATATATATATATATATATATATATATATATATATACACAGGGTGTCTCATAAGTCCGGCATCATAGGAAAAATAATAAAAACAGGCAAAACAAAAGTTTTTATTTACAGAACGTGCTCAACATGTCCACCATTGTTTTCAGTACACAAATTCAGACGTGATACCCAGTCAGCAAGCACACGGTGAATGATGTGAGGAGTAATGGTGTTACATGCCCCAATAATGCGCTGCCGCAAATGTTCAACACTCCTAATTTTCTCTGCGTATACCAGCGCTTTCAAGTGGCCCCAGAGATAAAAATCTAGTGGCGTGAGATCCGGGCTTCTAGCTGGCAATTCCACAGGCCCTCGACGTCCTATCCAATGACCAGGGAATTGTTGGTACAGGTATTCCCTTACTTGGGTGCTGTAATGTGCAGGAGCGCCGTCTTGCTGGAACCATGTTGGGAAATTTCCTTCTTCGTTCAAGACACTGGGAAATGCTTCTTCCTTGAGCATACGTAGGTAGGTGCCTCCAGTGACATGTTCATCGAAAAAGAGGGGGCCTATGATGCGATCCTTCCAAATGCCACACCATACCATCACCCGAGATGCACCTTGTTCCTTTGAAGAGGTATACCAGTGAGGGTTGTTTTGAGACCAGTAGCGGGTGTTCTGTCGATTTACCTCACCATTTCCATAAAAAACAGCCTCGTCACTGAACAGAATGGTGGACGGGAAATTGGCATCCCGAGCATATTGTTCCGTACCCCATTCACAAAATTCCATCCACCGGTCGGGATCATCATCTTCGCTTAATTTCTGTAGGATCTGAAGTTTATATGGATGCCATTTGTGAGCCTGAAGAATGCGATGGATGCTACTTTTCGACACTCCTGTCTCGGCGGACAATCGTCGAAGAGACTTATTGGGACTGTTAAAATTAGCCAGGATAGCAGTCGCTGTATCATCGTCAGTGGACCTCCTTGAAGGTCCACTGCGTGGTTTATCTTCTATGGATCCTGTTTCCTTAAACTTTGCAACAAGTCTGCTAACACAACTCTGTGTTATTGGCTCGCGGTCTGGATGCAGTCTGTTAAATTCAGCAGCGGCCTCTCTTTGACTCCGATTTCCTATGAGTAGAATTATCTGGATTTGTTCTTCCTTGCTCACAGACATTATGGCCTGTAGAAAGAGAAAAATATGAATTATGGTTTGTAGAATAGAAAAATATGAATTATGGTTTGTAGAAATAGAAAAATATGAATTTCTCCTATGATACCGGACTTATGGGACACCCTGTATATATATATATATATATATATATATATATATATATATATATATATATGTGTGTGTATATATATATATTATGTATATATATATGTGTGTGTATATATATATATATATATATATATATATATTATATATACTGTATATATATCAGTGACGGATGGTGACTGTGTGAATTGGGTGTGCGGAATATCATGTGGAGTAAAATTAATATCTGAAATTCATGTTAACTTAGTTATTAATAAATCTTAATAGTAATATGGTAAACATACGCAATCCACCTTCTCAATATTACACTAAACACTTGGAGAATTTAGGTGAACTGTAAAAAATCTAACATCAATTTCCTACGGGCTCCTTTAAACATCGAACTTATTTACACATAAACTCGTCTTCTTTTTGGAGAAAAATAGTGAGCAATAACGTCTTCATATAAGGAACTTCTTTGCTTCACATGTATAAGCAGTGTAATATGTTAAGCATATGAACCTGACGCGGGCCATGGCAACATAGGCCCTGCCCACTTTACCATATATGGAGGGTGTTCTGTCCACAGACCGCACACTCTCCTTCCTGATCCCTCGCTCTCTCCCTTTTCCATTTGATTTGGCATGGGATAAACGTAAATTTATATTCCATAGTAAGGGAGAAGAATATATATATATATATATATATATATATATATATATATATATATATCGCCGCAGTGCAATACTGAAATTTAGCGCCTCAAACAAGCTCTAGGGACGCTTCTATCGCTCAGTACCAAAATTTTGCCGAATGGTTGTGAAGACAATCCGAACAACTGAATTGAAGTAGCTCATTTCTCATCTCGACTAGTGTAACAGTCGAGCGCGGAATTAAGGGTTAGGGCATCTTTTTCGTCTCGACTAAAGTTGAGAGAGGGAGACAAAGGGTTAATTAAATATTAATTTACAGAAAATCTATTGGGTGTGCGGCGCACACCTAGCACACCCTGAATATACGCCCCTGATTATATATATATATATATAAGCAAAGAACCACAGGGAAAAGGAAAAAGGAAACACGAAATCCGAGCGCCTTCTTGTCCCTGAAGATGTGAATATCTCACGAAAGCGCTCGGATTTCGTTTCCTTTTCCTTTTCCCTGTGGTTCTTTGTTTATTAAAAAGATCACGTGTTGTTCTGTGATTTTATTGCATATATATATTATATATATATATATATATATATATATATATATATATATATATATATATAAAAGCGAGAGAGTGTTTTATATATATATATATAAAAGAGAGAGAGAGGGAGAGAGAGTGTTACAGGCTAACAAAGACCCTAAGGTCCAATCTAGGCTAGCCCAAGAAGGAAGTAGAAAAGTTAGAAATAGCAATGAAAAAAAGGAACACTGAAAATTTATACCATGTTCGCGCTTACAGACGTATAAAGCCTGCACACAGGAATAGTAATAATAATAAAGTATAGGCTCTCTCCTTCCTCCGCCAACCACTCCTGACAGAAGATAGTGGTCAAAGAAGATTTATAGGAAAGTAGGAAAAAGTATAATGAAAAGAATAGCTTCAGAGTTCATTCACATCATGTGTACGCATTAAATCACAACGGAAAATAAAGGATAGCATGAATACTAAACTACTAATCTAATCTACGCCATACATTTTTTAAGGGATTTTTTTATTTATTTATTTATTATTAACAATTTCCTGCAATAGTTCCGCTCCACCCTCTCCGAGGTGTGACAATAACGCAATCCCTCTTCCTCCCCCACCCTCCCTCCCTCCCTCTCCCTCTCGCTATCCCTCTCTCGTCCTCCCCATCTCCTTTCGCTATCCCCACCTCCTCTCTCTCTCTCTCTCTCTCTCTCTCTCTCTCTCTCTCTCTCTCCTCTGCCTCCTGGTTCTTTTCTTTCGATCTGCCTTCATTTTTATTTTCCTTTTTCGTTCCCCTTCACCTCATACTAATACATGACCCTTCTCTACCCCCCCCCCTGCTCCTCGATTATTACCTCCTCCCATATCCAGGGTCGCCGAGAGGGCGGGGAAGCCGGCATAAATCCCCGGGGCCCGGACCTCTAGGGGTCCCGGAAAGAGGGGGAATAAATTTTTAAATATTAATAAAGCAATTGATTAAATAACAGAGAGGAAATATAATTAATGAACATACATTTTATAGAGATTATCATTGTCAAACTGAAACAGATAAAATATTATCTGCGGTCCACCATTGCCCAAGACCGACTGACAGATCTGGGAACCATTGTAATTGAAAGTCAGTTAGCCCTTACTTTAAATTTCATCAGAAGCATTTACCACTTTGCTAGAGAGAAGGCAAAGAAAGTACACTTCTAATTATGAAAATCTTGCAGTAAACAATTGTCTTGCCTGCATGGACTGGTACTGCATTTGTAAATTGTATGGCTATAGAATTAATATAATTGATTCGAAAAATAAAATGGTAATTTTCTTCTGAATTGTTTATTCATACTGTGTTTTGAGTAGTGACTTGGACATCTAATCAGTTTGCTTGTAATGTACACAAAAAACATCCATAATAAAATACTGAGTAAACAGGGGGGGCCCATATACCAATCCTTCCCCCGGGTCCGTGGCAGCTCTCGCCGGCCCTGCCCATATCTCTCATTCCTCAGCCCCTATCAAATACTTCCGTCATTTGTGTTTTTGCTTCCTTCCTTTTTACCTTCCTCATCCTCATCCATTCTCTTTTACATAATAACTGACTCACTCACCCACTCACGCATTTAATTTTTAATTAAACTCCCTCTATAAATACTCAAAAATATATTAACATGTTCCGAAAATATTCGTGTATATCAGTAATCTTGTTTCTCTTTTAAATAATACACCTAAAACGACGATATTACGAGATCAAACCGTTTTCATGGAATCGTCAGATTACGATTCGAATAGCATCTAATTTTAAACTGCGATTTGAACCTAGCGACGAATATATTAAATTAGCGGAGCGACCCGGCGTTGCCCGGGTGGAAGTTAAGCGCTATATATATATATACCTCACAAACTTACAAAGGTTCCGCGCGATGATTCCTCATTTCGCGAAGGTCAAGCTTGTCGCCCCTTCTCTCGAGCTGGCCTGGTGAGGTAGTGAGTTGGTTTCTTGTGCTCTCCACATCACATACAGGTACGCCCGGCTCACCGGGGATTGTTCTGAGCCAGGCATCTAATCTTCTTTTGAAGCTGTCTACTGCAACTACCTTCGTGTTTCTTAGGTCTTTGGGCAGCTGATTAAACAGTTTTGGTCCTCTTACAACAAAACTATTTTCTTTCAGGTTAAGGATGCTCCCTGTCTCGCCTTTAATTTGGGAATACGACACAGTCAACCGTTTCTACTTTCCACCGTTGTTTGGGGAGTTATAGGGTTCGGAGTAAGATTAGGGACTAATTTCTCCATTATTTTCCAAGTGTAAATAATGATGTATCTCTCTCACTCTTTTCCTTTCCAGTGAATATAGGTCCAGTTCGCGTAACCTTTCCCAGTAATTTAGTTCTTTGCACCCGTTGATCTTGGATGTGAAGCTTCTCTGGATCCCTTCCAGCTGTGTAATGTCTTCTTTTTTATATGGGGATGTTAGGACCGAGCAGTACTCTAATTTGGGTATGATCAAGGTTTTCAGTAGAGGAATCATTACATTCCTATCCCTTCGTTTAAAGGTTCTCAATATCTGCCCCGTTATTCTCTTTGATCTGTTTACTGCTATCTTATTTTGTGTTTCAAATTTCGCATCACCTGTCATTACAACTCCTAAATCTTTTGCTCTAGAAATTCTCTGAATTTCCTGTCCATTTTGGGTATAATATTCCATGAATTTTAGGTCTTCTCTTTTCCCGTACCGTAACAGCTGAAATTTCTCAGTGTTAAACTTCATACTGCTATCTTCCGTCCACTTGTAGATTCTGTTCATGTCGGTTTGTAGAGATCCTATATCTTCTGGGTTTCTTATTTTTCTACTGATCTTTGTGTCATCCGTAAAGATGTTACTGCGCTGTCTCTGGTAACGTCCTTATCTATCATATTTTAGTTAGCATGATTATAAAGAGTAGTAGAGCTAATACCGTTTCTTGTGGTTCTGATCTGAGGACCTCTGATTCTGATGAAGATACTCCTTGTACTGTAACGACTTGCCGCCGCTCACTAAGGAAATTATACATATATCCATTTCCCTACTTTTTCTGTTATTCCCATATATTTCAGTTTATATATTATGATTCCATGGTTACACTTGTCGAACGCTTTAGCAAAGTCTGTGTATAGTACATCATAGTTTTCATTACTTTCCAGTGCATCAATAATTTTGTTGTGTTCCATTAGTTGTGATAGGCATGATCTGCCTGACCGAAACGAAACCCATGTTGGTTATCACTGAATTTTTTCTAAGTTTCCAAAAAGTCATAGATTTTCTGTCTAACTATTCTTTCAAATATTTTAGTGAGATGAGATGTAAGCGACACTGGCCCATAGTTTTTGGCCTCGGATCGATCTCCTTGATATATTGGGACTATGTTCGCGCTCTTCAGGATGCCCGGTATTTCTCCCGTGTCTAGTGATCGTCTCCATATACAATATAGGGGCTCAGCGATTGCATTCTTGCAGTTTTTGATCAGTGTGGCATTCCATTTATCCGGTCCTGCCACTAAGTGTACTTTTAGTTTCCCTATGGCTTGTGTAATATCATCCGTCGTAAAGTCCAAGTCCGTTATACTTTCCCCTTGTAGTTCTTCTTCAAAGAACACGTTTCGATCGCATATCAATTTGTCAGTTTTTGGGATACTGAAAGATGATTCGTACTGAACTCTTAATATTTCAGATACTTCTGTTAGATCATCAGATAAAGCACTGTGCTCGTTTTTTAAAGGTCCGATAGTCGCATGGTTTTTCGACTTTTTGCGAAATTATAGAAGTACTTTGAATTAGCATTTATCGCTTCTATAGCGTCGTCTTCTTTTTCTGTATGCTTCTCAATTAGTTCCTGTATGACGTCATCGATACTCTGCAGTTTATCATTTAATATTTTCTGATGTTATCATCATTACAGTTACTTAATTTTGCAGTCACTCTTTTTCTCTTTCGAAACAATGCCCTCTTTTGTCTCTCGAACCTGCTTCTCTTTCCACTTTGTTGTAATTCTGGGACATGTTTTCCCACAATTTCTAACGTCTTCTCCTCTAAAGTCATTAGCATCTCCTCCGTTGTCTTGGCCTCGAAAATGGTTTTCCAATCTATTCCTTCCATGCTGGATATTAGTTGGATATTAGCTAGATATTAGTTGTTATTTCAATGATGTTGTGGTCCGATATCACAGTTAGGAATATTTCTACATTATCAATTAGGTTGCTGTTGTTTTTGAATACCAAATCTAGGCAGTTGTTTTTTCTTGTGTTTTCTGTTATTTCTTGCGTTAACATAAATTCATCAGCTAGAGCTAGTAGCATTTTTACCTGCTCCTAGTCTTCTCGTGTGCCCCTCTTGTCCTGGTGTATACATATATTTTTTCCTATCCTTTTATATTTCATGAATGGGAAATTAAAATCACCACAGAGAAAAATATTTGCGTTTAGAGAGTGTAGATCTTTTACCCAGTTTCTTACCTCTGAAATGGAATCTGAGAATTTTGAGGTTGGCGTGTTTGGGGGTCTGTCCATTACAATAGTATCATATTTAATTTTTCAACTTTTGCTGCTACACATTCTACGTAGCTATTTGAGGTACTTATAGTCATTTCTGCCATATGCCTTTCGCGTGTGTAAATAGCACATCCTCCTTTACGTCTCACTGTTTTGTCGGCTCGGAGAGTGTTATAGTTGTCAATGTGTATTTCTTTTTTGTCAATACAGGACTCACAATTTTCACAGTTCGCCTGGCAGTCCTTTAGATGAGTTTCCGTGAGGCATGCAAAGTCTGCTCCAGGCTTCTTGCATGAGTCCTTTCATTATAAAACTTTGTTCGGGGAATGGTTTAATTTAAGGTCCTGAATGTTGGCTAGGATTATTTTTATTTTTTCTCTATCGTTTTCGCATACAGGTGGTTCTGATTCGTTTTCCAATAGGGGTGCCGGTTTCGTTGTCTTGTGGCCCTCCGAGAATTTACAGTACCTCTTTTAATCTTTGTCTGTACCTGTTGTCCAGATAACGCATGAAGTGTCTTTGTGCGTGCCTTCTGTCCGGCTCTCGGATTCCTATATTTGTCAGCTGATTTTGTAATTGCTGGATAGTATTTAGCAGCTGAATTGTGTTGGCTGCGTCTAAAAAATTGGTACTCTTCTTTAATGTTCGTTTTTCCTGTTCACTCGTTGCGTTCCTTTGAGGATAGTGGGAACGGCATTTTTTTCCGTATTTGCAACTCCCATATCTTGCATAGGTGTTACAGACCGTAAGATGGTGGAACTTGCATTTCTTATCAAATTTGCAGTATCCACTTGTGTAATGTGTGTTGCAAAATGTGGGATGTGCATATATGCATTGCCCATCCCGATATCTGCAGTTCCCTTTCGCGTAGTATTTACAGTACATGAGATATTTTCTACGCTTCTACTTCTTGTTTTCTTATTATTTTCAAAGTTCTTAATTTTGGTATTATCATTATTTTTCTTTGGCTGTTTATTTTCTACGTTTTTAGTTATTATCGTTTTATCATTTCGCTCGTTGGACAGTTTGACTACTTCGCAACTTTTACTTATTTCTTTTCTTTCATTTATATCTTCCTTCCGTATTATATTGTTTATATTGTTATTCGTTATTAGCGACCCCGTATAGAGACGGGAAAAGCTACAGAAGAAGAAGATTGTTATTCGTTATTAAATTGTTGTTCGTTATTATGCTGTTATTCGTTATTTCGTCCTCTCTCTCATCCACCCGGTTTTTCGTTGGGACATTTCCGGACCCTTGTGTCCCCATTATTTCATTCTTTTTTGTAACATTCGAGTCTGCTCTCTCCATTTCTTTAAATACCGCGAATGAATTTACCGTCTGAGTACATGCGCCACAGAGAAATTTGATCCCCACGACGTGTTTCGCGTTCGAGACAAGAGTTATTTCCCTATCATCCCAATTCATGCAGATAAAGTCTTGCAGTCGTTGACAGAAATCACACCTAATCGCCGAGTTTTCCGTTTTTCCAGATTACACAAATTGCAGAATAAGTGAGAATTTGGACCCATAGCCATGCTATTCTTTAATTAGCATAAAAAGAAATACCCACACAAATTCTTTCTTTATTTATTTATTTTTATTGCTATTTCTTTCCTTTCGATGGTCGAGGGCTTTTCGAGGGTTTTCTGAACTTTGCGTTTTATGACCTTTTTCCTGTCTTGTTTCAAACTTTCTCGAATGCCAACTGTATTTCGTTTTGAATATATACGTTAAAACTGGTGATAAATTATGTAAACTGTATTGCACTTTCTTAGTTTTAATGAATTTCACTTTATATATTTTATGCGCGGATTCATTGATACTTTATACACTTTCGGGTGTAAACAGAATAAACCGCCGAGTAGTTTATTCCTTTCTTATTTGGGTGTTAATACAGGGAGAGAGAGACAGCACGTCCATTCACCACAAGGTACAAGCAAATATATATTATATTATATATATATATATATATATATATATATATATATATATATATATATATATATACATACAGGGTGTCCGAGAATTATCTGTACAATTTTTGGCTGTTATTAAAAGTCAACCATGAAGTGTAGAAATTCCAGTCTTGTCCCATTTTACAGAGAATCTCATTATGTTTTTTCTGATACCACGTTTTGACAAGTTTTTAGAAATGTACGCGGGTGACAGACATTGATGATTTAAAAGCAAGAATCACAGCTGCTATTGAGCGAATTGATGTGGATATGCTGCAGCGTACATGGCAACATTTGGAGTATCGATTGGATGTTTTGCGAATCACTAATGGTGCACATATCGAATGTTTGTAACAACGTTACTTTAATAAAAGAAACTTTTGAAAATACAGATTCTAAATAATCTTGTTTAAGAATTTTACGTGTGTTATCAAGAATTTTATTAAAAGACGAAATTGTACAGATAATGTTCGGACACACTGGAATTTCTAAAAAACTTGTCAAAACTTGATATCAGAAAAAACTTAATGAGATTCTCTGTAAAATGGGACAACACTGGAATTTCTACACTTCATGGTTGACTTTTAATAACACCCAAAAATTGTACAGATAATTCTCGGACACCCTGTATATATATATGTGTGTGTATATATATATATATATGTATGCCCTGTTAGATTAATTGAACTCCCAGTTAGGTCAACTGAATACCCACCCGATTAGAGTAATTCAGTGCCCGGTTAGGTTAATTGTACGCCTTTGACGATTGGTTAGGTTAAGTCGTGATATTTTCATTAGTTTTAACAAAAATATCAAGACTTAACCAATCGTCAAGGGCGTACAGTTGACGTAACCGTGCATTCAATTAACTTAACCGGGCATTCAATAATTTTACCGTAGGTTTCGATATATATACACCCTATATACAGTATATATATATATATACAGTATATGCCCGGCTAGGTCAAGTGAATGCCCGATTAGAGTAATTGAATACCCTGTTAGGTCAGTTGAAAGCCCGGTTAGGTTAATTGTACGCCCTTGACGATTGGTTAGGTTAAGTCGCGATAGTTTCGTTAGGTTTAACAAAAATATCACGGCTTAACCTAACCAATCGTCAAGGGTGTACAGTTGACCTAACCGGGCATTCAATAACCTAATCGGGCAGTCAGTAACTTTACCATAGGTTTCGATATATATATATATATATATATATATATATATATATATATATGCTAGAGCTCCGCCCATTTTATGTCTATCTTTTATGATGTGTCTATGATGTCACTATCTTTCAACCAATCCGGAATACAGAGGCCTCTAGCGGCTTCAGATGACCTCGGAGGCCGACGCCACATACACTATGTTCTTCCCCTGCCTCAGTTACCCGTATCCTCCGAATCTCATCCAAATCTGGACAGTGGTTTGGCAGTCCATAAGAGACAAAGAAAGAAAGTTCGCAGTTCGACCGTCACAATTATTAATATAGATAATATAATTTATATCACTATGTATGTAAAAATGAATAAGTCCAGCATTTATTTATTTTTGCATATAAAGCCCACACTCGCATGACACTCTAACTGTATATAAAATGCAAATTTGGAAAAAAAAAATATTTTCTTTCTATTTTATTTTTCCTCAGTAATTGATGAATTATTTCTTTTTTAAATTACCTAATCATTTTTTAGATTAAGCTTATTTACGTAATCGTGTTAAATTCTGCAATGTTCATTTTTTTATACATTCTCTTTTAGTTGTAAAAGATGAAGTCATAACTTGCCAAAACTCTAAATTAACACTTAATTTCAAATTTTAAGCATTTAATTTTGGCTCATATGCATGTTTAATTTTAATTCATAATAAAATGCATATTTCAGTTTCCATTTTTAGTTAACTCGGCAAATCATGATAACATTCAGATCTGTTAATATACTGTTTAAAAGAAAAATAAGACTGCATCTTCAAATATCTTGCTTATCTGTTACAGTCAAAATTTACCTTTATCTTCAAATATTTTGCAAAAAGATTTAGCCTATTGAGAGTAAAAAACAAAATAGGTCAACAATAAATAATAATGTCACCAGCAGTGATGTAGGTCTCGAGACCGGTCTCGGTCTCGAGACCGATCTCTAGACCCAATTTGCAGATCTCGATCTCGATCTCGGTCTCCGCTATTTAGGTCTCGGTCTCGATCTCGGTCTCGACAGACGCGGTCTCGGTTTTTCTCCCCGAGACCTTTCGAGACCTCTCGAGACCGTAATGAAAAATACATGTTATTGGCATACTCATGATGGTGGCTTGGTTGAACAGACACAATTCAGAATGTTTATGAAAGTTTGTAAAAGTAAGGGACTCTAGGTATTCACTAATCAGTCACCCTGTTTTGAGTTGCCACGTTTGTCTTGCGGGGGAGTGTGGGCCTGAACTTTTTTAGGTTAGCGCTACAAAAAAATTTGCCCCCCCCGTCAGATTAATTTTATTGAAAATGGAAACACTAAATAGAGAATTATATATATATATATACTGTATATATATATAAGTATATATTATAAGGGCACTTAGTGTTGCCAAACGGCGTGTCAACCTCTGTGGCGTGATAAAAACGATTATCCTCCCATCCAATATGTATTTGAAAAAATAAAATGCTTCACACAAAAATAATGCAAGAAATACAGCATAAAGAAAACAGTACCGATAAATTCAATAAAGCATAGAATAACTCGACAACCCTTCACATCACTTATATTTACAACGTGCCGATTCGTAGAACAAATCTCAATTGCCAATTGTAAATGTTAAAAAATGACGTCAACATTGATGTCACGGCGGAACTTTTATCACGCCACACCTCCCCTTAAGCTGAATTTATTTTGTAAATTTTGTTTCCTAATCAGTTTTTGGCACGTGATGTTAGTGACAGTGTGTAGTTTAGTTTTGTATTCCATTTTATGAATCTCATATTTTAGACAACTGCTCTCCAATAAAGTTTTGGCACCAGAAAAGGGATAAATTCCCATCAGTGGCCAATATTGCCATGACTGTTTTAACAGTGCCTGCCTCTAGTGCTCCAATTGAGCGTGTATTTAGCCATGGAGGCATAATAATGAGGCCCCGCAGAAGTCGAACTTCAGCAGATCTTCTGAGCATGCTGATGTTCCTTAAGTGTAATGAGTACTTATCATGCTTTAAATAAATGCACAAGTCAAACTGGGTAGTGGGTACGTTCATTAAACTTTCTGTAACAGATATAAAACAAGTAAATAAATAAAAAGTACGTATATATATATTCATTTGTTAATTTATAGGTTACACTTTTTGCATTCAACACACTACATCTGAGAAAGTAGTTATTAGTTTATTAATATACTTAACATAGTCTAATTTCCATAGTAGTGTAAAACAAATTGAAAGGGCATGAGCTTGGTCTCGATCTCGATCTCGGTCTCGAATTTTAAGGGTCTCGATCTCGGAAGGTAGATCTCGATCTCGAACCTTTGATCTCGGTCTCGATCTTGGTTTCCCAGGATCAGGTCTCGGTCTCGGTCTCAGTCTCGGACTTGGTGGTCTCGACTACATCACTGGTCACCAGATTATTAGTATACAAACTCTTTTAATTTTAAAAATTTTCATTCTTATTATTCTGATCTGACCTAGAGACTGAAGTATTACTTGTAATATTTTAGAAGCAGTAAAATTCAGTCAGAGGATCTCTTTCTCTTCTCGTTTGAGCCCTTCTTTCTCCAGAGAACTTAGTTTAAAAAATAATAATAATTTCCCGATACGCTACAAGAAGAATCGGGGAACCGTCAGATAATTCAGTAAGTTTTCACAGAATCCTCCGATCCACTACAAGAAGAAATCGGAGTGTAGTATGAAAGAAACTACTTCAATTCCGTACATGGTACCAGCTACCCCAGAGTGAGAAAATCCGTTGCTGCCATCTAACCAGAACCCCGGTCAACCTCGAGCCACCCAAGGCCATAGACGGAGGGTTAACATATTACAGGATAACTACCTGTTCATACTGCCAGGATCATCAGACGGTGGTTTCAGGAACAACGAGATGTCGAGCTGCTGAACTGGCCTAGCAAGGGGTGTGACCTAAACCCCATTGAAAATGTGTGAGCAAATGTGGTTAACGTTTGGGAGCCTGGGCAGGAGCAGACATCTCGGCACCCGGTGGAACACACCATGGCAGAGTGAGAACTTTTCCGCACGAACCCACAAGTCATCTACAATCATTTACTTCAACAGTTGTCACTTCCTTATAATTTGAACATTGTTTTGTATGTTCTTAAGAAAATCCCTAAATTTACTTGATTCATGTTTATTTTTGTAATAAAAAATTGAACTATGTTATCATTATTTTTCCATGGATAGACCTTTTCTGGATAATCATTTGTTGATAATGCCTGGACTTTAAATACAAATGTTATTTCCTGGAGGAAAAGTCGATACGACAACTTATCTTACACTTTAACTATAACATGGCCACATCAAAATCCTATGATTGAAAGTATTTAAAGTATCCCACGTTTGTGAAATAACCTAACTACTCTATTCCCTAAATTTAGGAATAATACATGAATACAATACATAATCGTCCTAGTATTACCACCAAAACTATAATGAATAATATATTTATTCTGTCATTGTTTTCCAAAAAATAAAAGTATTACTATGACAACACCTGAGAGGGGAAGGAGGATAGGGAGGTGGTGAGGGTGGGTGACGGGGTTTAAGAAAGACTGCGTTGCCCCGACATCTCGGAGAGGGTGGAGCGGAACTATTGCAGGGGACTGTACAAGAAGTCATTATTTCGTCGTTGCATCATTTCTCCGTAGCCTGCGAAAGCCACAGCACCGAAGATTTATCGTACTCGTACATTTCGCAAAAATGTGCGATAAACAACCAGAGTAATCTCTCTAAAGTGAGGGCTCTTCCATTACGCAGATCACGCAGTGTGCTTGGGGCCCCGCGAGGCGAGAGAGTCTCCAGCGAGCGGTATAAAAAAATTAACTAATGAATGATTGACAGAAATAAAAAAATGGGCCAAATTTTTATTTTTTTAAACTCTTCCAGCGCCATTCATTTTATTTCCATATAAAATCTAACAATTTTTTTGTTGTTAAAATCATAAAAATTTAAATGTAAACAAACGCCTAATGTGTGCCATCAGATCTGCCATCTCAGAAGATGACTGCATTGGAATTGCTGACTTACATACACGAGAAGCAGCTAATAGAGTTATATCCAAACCTATGGATTGCTCTCAGAATTGCAGTCACTCTTCCAGTGACCGTAACCACAGCTGAAAGGAGCTTCGCCAAGTTGAAGCTAATTAAAACGTACCTCAGGTCAACAATGGCACAAGAACGTCTGAGTGGGCTTGCTATCATGAGCATTAATCGGGAGGTAAGCCGGAAGCTGTCCTATGATGATATTATTGATGAATTTGCAATAAAAAAGCCAGGAGAGAAAGGTTTTGAATGTGTGATATATATCTATTTAAATAAACTTATTAGATTTTTGTATATGTATTTAAGTGTATATAAATCATTTTATTGTGCGAAATATATATATAGATATATAGATTCACGGAAATTTCATCGCCGCAATTTCATCGCCAGAAATCTCATCGCCAGAAATTTTATCGCCGGGAAATTACATCGTAAAGAATTTTAATCGCTAGGAATTTTGATCGCAAGGAAAATACATCGCCACACCATAGAAATATATATTATTTTAGTTAATGTATATTTTTTTTGAAGGAAAAAAAGTAAATAGCATTTATTTTTATTTGCATTCAGTTATTAATAAATAAAAAATAAGATATAAAACGTAAATAGCAATTATTTTTATTTACATTTATTTATATTGATAATATATAAAATTTTGTCACTTATTATTAATCATTACTATTAGTAAACGAATAAAAATAACGAATAATAGAAACAAAAATAAGAAAAATTAATTAAATGCAGAACTTGTAAAATTTAGAAACCAAAATTGTCAGCAATACCTCGTAAATAATCGAGTACTTCGCGATTTTCATAATTATTTACGATGCGCTGGATTCTTGCTGCAACATCTCTATATTTCTTCTTAGAAGGAGGAATTTCTGCACCGGCGACATATTGTTCTATTTTTCCTTCGTTTCTGCTTTGTTCGTCTTTTATGGTTTTTATGAATTTCCATATCATTGGATGAGAAGCCCCAATTAATTCGCTGAATGCTCGGTGCCATCCTTCGCATGAGTTATTTGTTTTAGGAGCACCTTGTAGGGCTGTATCAAAGCAGTTCCATAATGCATGGGCAAAGCGAGGAGGAGGTCGGCGAATTAAACGACGATCAGGGCGGCCAATCCACGTATCTTCCATATAATCTAAAACTGGCTGAGCTTCTTCTGGAAAATTATTATTATCACACAAATCTTCAAAACAACGAATTATGTCATTAAGTGGCACGAATGCGATGGCTGGGATCATGCGCATTTTCAATGCAAATTCTGCATAATTTTCATACAATTGCTGCAGTCCGTTTGTCTGAAGATTTCGAAAAATACATTGGGAGAAATGAAAAAAGCAACCTTTTTGTTGACAGTCTGGAAAGGCTGCACTAAAGGCATTGATCGCTGCAAGCTCGAAATATGTCATAATCGTCGTAGGTGACAAGTTTGGTTCCAAATTTTTTAGTTCCACTAAAAGTCTGCTGTAAGTATTTTCATTTCTTCGAGTCAATAACGCATAAACAACAGGAATAATATCACCATTTATGACTCCATGTATTGTATAGAGTTGTTCGAATAAAGGTGGAACAGTCTTAAAAGTTCCATCTGCATACCATCATCTTGAATTAGACGATAACTGTAGATTTCGCTGAGTAGAAAATATCAAGATTCTATTTGGACCATCGTTGCTGTCGAACAAAAGAAAAGGTTCATTTGAATGTGTCACTCGGTACTCAGGAGGAATGTTCAAATCATTTAAAGTCGCTGGATTGGGAGGCACTTGTCCCGCTTGATTTCGAGTGTTTCGGATTGTCTTCTTTAAAGATTCTGTAGGGGGCATCTGGCCGACGACTGCTCGAGATAACCCAATGTAGGCTTGTGTTACAATACAATGAGTCTCATCTTGAGTCGTGCGAGCTTTTTCTTTCACTGCATTGAGAACCTTGGTTACTTCAACACGAGCACTATTGCCTGCATGATTGTGTTCTCCAACTCGTTTGGTAATTGAGCAATTTTCTGAATGAAGGCGTGCCCGACAACGCTTTTTGTAAAATTGATCGCATTTCCAAAATACTTTTTGTCCACTTGCCTTCTCTCTAACGAATAGATGACCATTATCAATCAGTTTCCGCTGATTCCTTGTACTTGAAACATAGTTGAGGGGCATATTGAATGTACTGCCTTTTCTTATATATATAACACAACCACGCACCGACAATACCAAGTCTATAATGATCAAATTCGTATTATAATTTCAAATAATATAGACTCCAAAATCTTAAAGGTCTATTTTAATGACTACAGGGGCGGGGCTTTTATGCGGGGCATGACAAATGGGCTAAAACTAACCATTTTAATCTTGTAACCTTTCTCCCATCTTAGCTTCTTAAAACAGTCACCTGCATGCTAAATCTAACCATTTTAATCTGGTAACCTTTCTCCCATCTTAGCTTCTTAAAACAGTCACCGGCATTTACGTCAAAAAAGGGCCAAAATGAGACACTTAATCATAATCTTATAATTATCAGTCCCATGATCATTTAAAGCTTCGTATGTATAACTTATATATATGTTTACACTTAACAATAACAATCATTTTTATTTGTATAAACAAATTTGCATAACAAACGTTAAGAACATAAAATTATTAAGAAAAATTAATTCAATGCAAATCTTGTTAATATATATATATAATAATATATATATTATATATATATAATATATATTATATATATTATATATTATATATATATTATATATTATATAATTATATATTATTATATTTAGAACATTTTAAATTTTTAAATTATTTTCTACTGCGCGGCGATGTATTTTCCTAGCGATGAAAATTCCTAGCGATGAAAATTCTTGGCGATGAAATTTCCCCGCGATGAAATTTTCCGGCGATGAAATTGTCGCGATGAAATTTGCGGCGATGAAATTTCCGGACACGAGATATATATACTAGGAACACTCAATATATTTTGCCCCACCCTGTTTTCTTAACTAAATAATAGGCCATGGGGCTGAAATGTCTTTTGGGCCATAAGTTTGAACTTTCTGCACTTCACATAACCGGATTTTTCCACTTTGAACCTCCCCTCCATGTATAAAACCGCTTTTAAACGCCCTTGTACAAAACCGATGGTTAACGCAGTTTCAAAAATGGCGTTTGACAGTGATGTGCTTTGTAAACAGAGCTGTTATCGAGTTCTTAACCGCAGAGAAGGAAACAGGTGGAAATATTTACAAACGTCTACAAAACGTTTACGGAGCTGCTGGTGTTGATCGAAGTACAGTTGGACGCTGGTCTAAACGTGTGAAATCATCGGAGAGAGGGAGAGCCGGCTGTGACAACTCACACTGTGCAACGTGCTAACAGCATTATTCGATCAAATCGGCGCGTCACATACAAGGAGCTATCACTGGAGCTAGGAATTAGTGAAGGAAGTGTGAAAACGATAATTCAGCAACTGGGATACTCAAAAGTGTGTTCACGGTTTGTTCCTCGCGAACTGACTGAAGATCACAAAGCCCAAAGAAAAGAAATTGCTTCTGAGTCGTTGGTTCGATACGAGACAGAAGGGGATGACTTCCTTTCACGAATTGTGACTGGGGATGAAACTTGGGTACACTACTTTGAACCTGAAACGAAACGCCAATCCATGGAGTGACATCACGCAGACTCCCCACGCAAGAAAAAGTTCAAAATGGCTCCCTCTGTGGGAAAGGTTATGGCCACCATCTTCTGGGACATGAAAGGGATGATTCTGGTGGACATTATGAAGAAAGGACAAACAATGAACTCAGAGGCATATATTGCTACCCTACAGAGACTCCAGAGACCTATAAAGCGAGTCCGACCGGAGACAAAACTGGAAGAAGTCCTTCTTTTGCACGATAACGCAAGACCACACAACAGTTTGCAAACAAGAAAGGCAATCACAAAAATGCGCTTGATTGTGTTACCCCACCCTCCATACAGCCCGGATCTGGCACCTTCAAACTTCCATTTGTTTGGGCCAATGAAGGATGCTATTCGTGGAAGAAAGTTTCAGAGTGACGATGAGGTTGTTGAGGAGGTTAAGAGGTGGCTCCAGCGGAACCAAGCGGACTTTTACCAGCAAGGAATAAAGACCCTTGTTTCGAGGTGGAGGAAAGCCGTAGAAAAGGATGGAGACTATGTGGAAAAATAAAAACTTGTAAAAAAGGTATGTAACTACTTGTGTATAAAATTTCTGGAACTTACAAGGAAACTTGGAAAGAAAAAAAAAGGTGGGGCAAAATATATTGAGTGGCCCTCGTAAAATAAAGTTCTAGTTTGTTGTTCAGTGAATTAAAACTAAAGTTCCACTGTAATTAAGTAGCTTCCCTGGAGATGAGTATGACTATTTGGAGGTTTTGACTCCCAAAAGATCTCATCAAGCTTCCCATCATCTGAGAACTCCCAGTACTCTGAAGCCAGACCCGGCCAGCACCTCCTACTACATTTATTGCAAAAGGCAGCATCACTACTTCTATATTAAACTATAAAACTTTATCTAGCTAGCCAAGTCAGATATTCCGTGATTTAACTAAAAAGTACTAAACTTCCTACACTATAAACTCAAGTAGCGTCCCTGAAATTGAAACATCTATTCGGAGGTTTTGATCCCATCAAGCTTCCCGTCTCTACCAATGGGATATCAGCTAAGAACTCCCAGTTCTCTGAAACAAGACTTGACCAGCGCCTCCTACTAATTTATTACAAAGGGAACAATACTAATTCTACTCTATCTTAATTAGCCCTCCCTCGAGCAGCACCCTTTTAAAATGAAAATAAAAGGAAGGAGAAAAAGAAAGAAAGAAGAGGAGAGAGAAAGAGAAAGAGAGGTTCACAAAAGTAAACAGAAACCATGATGATTGTCCTGAAGAACAAATGACGAAGCTCATTACTGGAATGCCAGAACGTGTGTCAGCTTTGCATAATGAAAAGGGGAAAGCAACGAGATTCTAAATATATTCATTCAATAAATCGGTTATTTACTGATTTCTGTTATGAAATCAAAAAACTTGGATAAAACGAAGGTGTCTATTCACTTTTGTCAACGCTCTGTATATATTAAAATCGCCTAGCTGTCGCCAACATCAAAATGCAGGAAAAGTCAATCTTAAAATCGTAACTTTTCAAATCTTAATCCAGATCCATACACTGAAAGTAATATTTGGGGAATTAATTTGAAATTAAATAGAATTGTTTTGTGAATTTGGCTAATTTTTAATTTGACTAATCATTATAAAGTTAAATTTTATTACAATTACAATACTTTAAATTTTTTATACGTAATGAAAGGATTAAGTTTAGCGACGGAGTCTTCAAACGTTTATTGTCATCGGGTTCAAAGGCAATTTATAATTCCCCAAAGTAGCCGCAAAGAAATAATTCAAAATAAATACAGTAAAAGTGTAAATAAATGACAGATGGTTAATTACAAAAAATATAATAATGATAATCAATAAATAAAATTAGTAAATTTTAAAGTTGTTTACTAAAATTACTATTTAACTTAAGAATCCTTTTAACTGATTTTATATTAAATTCAATCAAAATATGATAAAATTTTATTTAGCAGATTCAATGAAATGCGATTGTTGAGAACATGAATATGGAAAGGTTAATATTAAATGACAACTTTACAAATAATCAACGAATATTGAATATATAAATAATAATTATAATTAATTTGAACAAAAATAAGAATAAATCTCGAAATAAATTCAGCTTTATATAAAGAGAGTGTCAATGACTGAAATTTTACTTACGACTGTACATTTCACAATAATCCTATCTATAGTAACTAAATAGTAAATTAAATAGTAAATAACACTGGGCAACACGTATTTTATTGAATGATATCTGACACTTGATTCTAGGTAATTTGGGTGCGCTGAATACGAATTTCAACTCGGTTTGGCTCTATCAGGTCCTGATTCTTGTCGACAGCCTATGTGCCATTTTCCAGATTTTTCAAATTAGGACTAAAAAATTAAGTCATGTGTTAAATTTTTTTTTCAAGTTTCATGAATACAAGCAGTTCAAACTACAGTAAAATTACATTATAACGATAGAAATGACTTAAAATAAAAAAACAAACAGATATGAAGCTTTCACTGTGGCAAAAATTTCTTTTGTAAGACTTTCTAGCGTATTTGCTTGTTGATGGCAGGTCTCTTTTCAAGCACCAGCAGTAATCAGCCATCATGTGGGAATCCCAGCGGCCTTGGTACCGTTCCTCCATAATTTTGATATCTTGGTGGAATCTCTCCCCTTGTTCGTCACTTACATCACCTAAATTACTTGGAAATTGGTCAAGATGGCTATTCAAAAAATGCATTTTTATGCTCATATTGCAACCTAACTCTTTGTAGTCCCTTAAAAGTTTTTTTACGATTTCTTCGTAGTTATCTGCCCTATAATTGCCTAAAAAGTTTTCTATCAAGTCCACGAATGAGAACCAGCCATTTTTTTCGCGTTCATTCATGACATTAGGAAAATTGCTGTCTTTAATCATTGTTCTTATTTGTGGACCGTCGAAAATTCCCGCCTTGATTTTTTCATAACTTAAACTTGGAAATTTTGAAGTTATGTATTTGAAACACTCGCCGTTCGCATCTAAAGCTTTTACATATTGTTTAATGAGGCCTAGTTTTATATGCAGAGGAGGAAATATGATTTTATCTCTGCTCACTAAAGGTGGATTAATTACGTTTTTTTCTCCGACAGTAAGTGATGTTCGTGCTGGCCAGATTTGTTTGAAATAATGTTCTTCCTTGGCTCTGCTGTCCCATAAGCAAAGGAAGCAGGGATATTTAGTATACCCTCCTTGTTGTCCTAGCAGAAAATTAACCATTTTTAAGTCAACACATATGATCCACTCGTGCTCCCTATATTTGATAAGATTTAAAACCTTTTCTATATGTTCATACTTTTCTTTTAATTTTGTTGAGTGCCCAATCGGTATCGAGCCGTATAGATTGCCATTATGCAACAACACACACTTAAGACTTCTTTTCGAACTGTCTAAAAACAAGCGCCAATCATTT
This sequence comes from Bathynomus jamesi, assembly GCA_023014485.1. Classification (NCBI taxonomy): domain Eukaryota; kingdom Metazoa; phylum Arthropoda; class Malacostraca; order Isopoda; family Cirolanidae; genus Bathynomus; species Bathynomus jamesi. Next base: position 278,484 of record JAJOZX010005149.1, read on the forward strand.
GCATCGTAAGACTCAACCCCCATCTTCTTTAACAAACCAACTATGTCGCAGCAATATACAAAACTATCCTCTGTTCTAAAATATTTAACAAGTTCTTCTTCTCTTTTTCTGTAAAATGAAATGTATGTGTTTGAAGTAAGCAAGTTTTTCTCTTTAAGTCTTGAAGCTAAAATTTCCGCAGCCTTTTTTGGCAAATTTAGATCCCTTACAAGATCATTCAACTCGGCCTGGTTAAACTTTTGCGGATCGTTTTGACTTTCAAATACGCTGGGGTCAAAATCGGTGTCTGACTCCTCAAAGTGCATAACAATATTTTCGGGAACATCTTCAACTAATTCTTGAGTTGGCAGACCCTTAAATTTTGGAATGGGGATCTCATTTGAATGTAGCACAGGTCGTATCGCGGTGTCGAAATTTGGGTACTCGATACAATGTTTATTTTTCTTAGTGAAGCCCGAAGTCTTGACAAAGCAAAGGTAGCAATCGGTCTCGTGGTTCGTAGGCTCTCGCCACACCTGATATGGAAAAAAAATTGTAAAGCGTTAACAAAAGCGACGAGAGACTTGTTTTTATGAATTTTATCAAAAGTTATCACCCAAACATTTAACATTTCTATGTGTTTCAACCTTATGCAATATTTGAGATTCTTATAAACATTTTCTGTAAATTTTTGTTTATGTACCTAAGTTACAATTACATTTAGGTAAGTTACAGTATACTAGTGATTAAATTACGTAGTTTTTGAAATCATAAACTTACCATCGGAACTCCAAAAGGTATTTTTGAATCCGAACCCTTCGTCCAATGTCGCAGTCTTTCAATGCATATAGTGCAGGCTTTATGTGGAGCCCACGATTTATCTTGGTCCCCCAGTTTTATGCCAAAATAAGCTAAGTAAGCTCTTTTTACGAAGTCAGTTATATTTGCTCGTTGATGTGGAAGTGTAAAATTTCCACATATATAACAGAAGGAATCAGGGTTGTTTTTGCATTTGAACTTTCTAGTGCTTGATGACATATTGCTTGATTGTTCTGCCAATTTGTAAAGGTATTTAAAGCCCTTAATTCATATAAATTTAAGAAATCTGAAATATAAACACAAAAATTAGTTTAAATAGGTACTTATTATGAAATAGGTACTAACAATCTATGAAATTAAACTAGAAACACGGATGAGTAGGTACAATATAAATTACGTCTAATTAAATCAACTATATTAAATCACGATGACAAAATTACTCACTAAATCATATGCCAATTCAAAATTATGTTAATGCCCAAACTTAATTAACTAACTCAACTGACTGACTGACTGACTGACTGACTGATTGAATTGACTGATTAACTCTGGAAACGAGTCGCTTTTATATATTTTAGTTGTCCCTCTAGAATACTCTACAGAGAACAGGAACGCTCGAGAAAATTTTAGAATTCTATGATATTTTTAGCTTAATTTACTAATATTAAAATGGGTTAAAAATGACAAAATTAAAAATATTTTTAGGGTGTTACATATAAAAATATACATAATACAACAATACCATAACAATAGGTACAAATACCTAGATAAAAACCTAGTTGCATAATGTGTAACTGCAAAAAGACTTAGCGAGTATTGAGAAAAAAACCTTTTTATGAATACGACGAAAGAGGAGGGGTGTTGAGCAAAATCAGGACCTGATAGAGCAAAACCGAGTAAAAATTCGTGCTCAGCGCACCCAAATTACCTAGAACTAACTGTCAAATCTAATTCAATAGACAAAAAGTTGAAATTTGTTCCCCAGTGTAATGGGATTAACCTTTTAACGCCAGAAATTTTTGTAGGGTTAAGTTATGAATGCGTGTATTTGAAACGCTACCAATTTGTGCCGATCGTCGTTAGATGGTTAATTAATATGACTGTTAATGATGAATCAAAATTTTAAGTTTTTATGGAATTGATAATGGAGCAGTATTTGGAGCAATCCAAGAATAAGCACCCGAAAGTCCCCAATCCAATAAAAAGCACTCCAGTTAGACCCCAATCCAAGAAACAGCACCCCAGTTCGACCTCAATCCAAATTAAAGGATTTTAACATCAACATTCCTCGAAAACTTTGTCCAGGTCATTGCTTGATCACACTTAGCACAGAGCATCACTTTTTTAATAAGATGTTTTCCCTTACACCAATTTATTACTGGCAATGGATCTTCAACCAATAATGGTAACACTTCAATTTGAAAAGTTGATGTCATCTTGCCCTCAAACTTCTGAATGGTTTTTACATTTCAGGACTTATTTATAAATATATTGAAACCTACAGTTAAAATTATTGAATACCCGTTCAGGTTAATTGAATGCCAGGTTAAGTCAACTGTACGCCCTTGACGATGAGTTAGGTTAAGTTGTGATATTTTCGTTAAAACTAACGAAAATATCACGACTTAACCTAACCAATCGTCAAGGGCGTACAATTAACCTAACCGGGCATTCAATTAACCATTTTAGAGCAATTAACACCATTTTAACTCTATTTTAGAGCAATTCAAGAATAAGCATCCTCGTTCGACCCCAATTCATGAAAAAGTACCCTAAATTGATTTGCGGTGCTTATTCTTGGATTGCTCCCAGTATTTAAAATTAAAGAACAAATAATGAATTTTAGTAAGATTAAATTAGAATAAAATATTATTATAATACTTCATAATGTAACTACAATTTAATTTGAATTATAAGGTAACAGCAATGACAGACGCAATATGAACTTCGACAAATTCAGACTCTAAAGGACAAACAAATTGAGACTGACTATTATTAAACAGATCGTTAAAAGGTCAAAACGGGTTGGTTGGTTGGTTGTTTATTGGTATTATTATTGGAAGTGAAAAATTCCTGACAAATACCCTAAATTGGATATTTTCTCCTTTCATAGTATACTGGACCGTGGCTCATATCTTACATTAATTGCACACATCCTATTTTAACAGAAATATGTGGTCAGCATCTTTGAAAAGAAGCAATGCAGTGTAGTGTGTGTGTATATATATATATAACCTTTGGTTAGCTTCCGCCCGAATTGTTCATTCTGACGAACGTCAAGCTTTTCACTCCACCTTAGACCTACAGTTTAACGTGGAATCCGAACCACGCCCCACCAGCAGCCCAGCGTCTTAACCACTAGGCCACCCTGGGTACTCATTTATCTACCAACTACTTTCTTTATTGTGTGGAAGGATGAACAGCTAGATTTTGCTGCGCGCCAGCTGCCGTCACCGGGTCTCGATCACGGGGCCGATGGATTCGTAGCCAGCGACGCTAACCACTACACCACCGACGCGGTGGTATATATTAGTGATGTAGGTCACATCCGCATCCGCATCCGCATCCGCGGAACATCCGCACATTTTCTCGCATCCGCATCCGCGTCCGCATCCGCACTTTGGACTGCGGATGTCGTGCGGATGTGGACCGTTGAGATAAAACGTCATTAATAAGCGGAAATTATCAAATTCTACTATATTAATAGAACTAGTTCATTGTGCGCAAAAGTGATGCAAGCGACAAGACGAGAGGCTGTTCTTGTATGAAGTTACTCTCTTGCAACCTACTTAGATCCACGTTACAAAGCTAAGTTATTTTCACCTAGTACATTAGAACGAGTTAAATCATCACTTGGCAAAGCAGTTGAAGAGCTTCAATCTCTTGAATCTGTCGCTTCGCTACCCACCAAAATAATAAAAGTTTCAGTGACAGAACCAACACCTTCAACAAGCAAATCTATCACAGAATCTGTCTCTCAGTTTCTTGAGTCAAGCAGCAATGACGAGACCTACGCGATGTCAAAAGATGTAGTAAAAATGATCGAGAGCTATCACCAAGAAAAACGCCTGGCTGCATGTGACAATCCTATTAGTTGGTGGAAAAATACGCAGAATATCTATCCATACTTGAATAAACTTGCAAGGAAACATTTAGCCTGTCCTCCAACAAACGTACCAAGCGAGAGATTATTTAGCAGTGCTGGATTAATATATGATGAAAAGAGAAACAGACTGGCAGCAGAAAAGGCAGAAAAATTAATGTTCCTTAAGCATAACCTTCCTATAATTAAGTTTGAACGTTAAACGATGAACATCTTAGTTTACTTTATTTTAATTACTCATTTATAAATATGCCTAATAAAACTTTAAACTTAATATAAATAGTTATCAAGCTAATTAAAGATCTCTTTCTATAAGGGTGGAGGAGGTTGGGGAAAGAGGTCGGTGGGGGTGCATTTGAGTTGGGTTCACGTCCCGCATCCTGGTAACACAATTATGGTTTCTAATTGTGGCTGAAACTCAACAAAATATAACGAATTTATTTGCAGACGAATTCACTAATTGATTTCTATATTAGTTAGATGCTTGATATTATTTTATATGTTCAGAGAAAAGTACAGCAATTATTGTACAATTAATCAATTATACTACATTATAGCTACAGCTCTCTCTATATAATAACTTATTATATACGTTAAACACAACAAATCTCGAATATATCCTAAAAAATAACGAAAATGTAGACATCCGCGTCCGCATCCGCATCCGCGGATGTTGAAATCAAACATCCTCATCCGCATCCGCATCCGCGGATGTGAAAAAAATGACATCCGCTACATCACTAGTATATATATATATATATATATCAGTGGCGGATGGTGACTATGTGAATTGGGTGTGCGGAATATCATGTGAAGTAAAATTAATAACTGAAATTCATGTTAACTTTTAGTTATTAATAAATCTTAATAGTAATATTGTAAGCATACGCAATCCACTTTCTCAATATTACACTAAACACTTGGAGAATTTAGGTGAAACGTAAAAAATCTAACACCAATTTCCTACGGGCCCTTTTAAGCATCGAACTTATTTACACATAAACTCAAGTCTTCTTTTTGGAGAAAAATAGTAAGCAATAACGTCCTCATATAAGGAACTTCTTTGCTTCACATGTATAAGCAGTGTAATATGTTAAGCATATGAACCTAACGCGGGCCATGGCAACATGGGCCCCGCCCACTTTACCATATATGGAGGGTGTTCTGTCCACAGACCGCACACTCTCCTTCCTGATCCCTCGCTCTCTCCCTTTTCCATTTGATTTGGCATGAGATAAACTTAAATTTATATTCCCATAGTAGGGGAGAAGAATATATATATATATATATCGTAAAGAACGACGCTTGTATAGGAGAACATTCCGCGCAAGATGCGGAGGGAGAACGAACAAATGAAAAAATGAGGTAACCACCCGGGAATCGAACCCGGGATATTCCGATTGCCGGTCAGATATGATAACCACTACACCATGGTCCTCACTCGATCAGAAGTCGTAATTCTCCTACATACGCGCAGAAACCAATGCCCCGAGGGGGGCACCTCCTGCATGCAGCACCTTATATACATTTTAACTAAGAAGAACACGCAGTATAATTAACGTAAAGAACGACGCTTGTATAGGAGAACATTCCGCGCAAGATGAGGAGGGAGAACGAACAAATGAAAAAATGAGGTAACCACCCGGGAATCGAACCCAGGATCTTCCGATTGCCGGTCAGATATGATAACCACTACACCATGGTCCTCACTCGATCAGAAGTCGTAATTCTCCTACATACGCGCAGAAACCAATGCCCCGAGCGGGGCACCTTCCGCATGCCGCACCTTATATACATTTTAACTGCAAAGAACACGCAGTATAATTAACGTAAAGAACGTCGCTTGTATAGGAGAACATTCCGCGCAAGATGAGGAGGGAGAACGAACAAGTGAAAAAATGAGGTAACCACCTGGGAATCGAACCCAGGATCTTCCGATTGCCGGTCAGATATGATGACCACTACACCATGGTCCTCACTCGATCAGAAGTCGTAATTCGTAAGTCGAGTGAGGACCATGGTGTAGTGGTTATCATATCTGACCGGCAATCGGAAGATCCGGGTTCGATTCTCGGGTGGTTACCTCATTTTTTCACTTGTTCGTTCTCCCTCCTCATCTTGCGCAGAATGTTCTCCTATACAAGCGTCGTTCTTTACGTTAATTATACTGCGTGTTCTTGCAGTTAAAATGTATATAAGGTGCGGCATGCGGGAGGTGCCCCCTCGGGGCATTGGTTTCTGCGCGTATGTAGGAGAATTACGACTTCTGATCGAGTGAGGACCATGGTGTAGTGGTTATCATATCTGACCGGCAATCGGAAGGTCCCGGGTTCGATTCCCGTGTGGTTACCTCATTTTTTCATTTGTCTGTTCTCCCTCCTCATCTTGCGCGGAATGTTCTCCTATACAAGCGTCGTTCTTTACGTTAATTATACTGCGTGTTCTTTGCAGTTAAAATGTGTATGTATATATATATATATATATATATATATATATATATATATCGCCGCACCGCAATACTGAAATTTCGCGCCTCAAACAAGCTCTAGGGACGCTTCTATCACTCAGTACCAAAATTTTACCGAATGGTTGTGAAGACAATCCGAACAACTGAATTGAAGTAGCTCATTTCTCATCTCGACTAGTGTAACAGTCGAGCGCGGAATTAAGGGTTAGGGCATCTTTTTCGTCTCGACTAAAGTTGAGAGAGGGAGACAAAGGGTTAATTAAATATTAATTTACAGAAAATCTATTGGGTGTGCGGCGCACACCTAGCACACCCTGAATATACGCCCCTGATCTATATATATATATATAAAGAGAGAGAGAGAGAGAGTGTGTGTGTGTTACAAGGAAAAGAAGTACCTCAAAAGGCCTTGCGGCCCATACCGAGGAGGTACCAATGGCAACGGGTGCCAGGGAAAATTTTCTACACACTCAAATAGTGTGCAAGATTTGGTTTAATCTTTTTTTTAAATGATCCACAGAGGAACTGATCACAACTTCTGAAGGTAAACTGTTCCACGTGTCACAGATCTTATACGTAAAGTAATTTTCACACACACTAGTCCTAAACCGTTTCAAATCCAACTTCCAACCATTGTTGCGAGTTGGGTTATCATTTAAATTAAACATGCTTCTAAACTCAACATCGTTGAACCCGCGTAAGAGCTTGAAAACCTCGATGAGTTGACCGCGCAGCCTCTGAGTTTCCAGCGAAAACAAGTTCAGGACGCGTAAGAGTCGATTGTAGCCCATATGCCTAATGGAAGGGATTAACTTTGTGGCCCTCGCCTGCACTCGCTCCAGCCTCTCGATATCTTTCCTGAGGGTGGGCGACTGGAACTGCACAGCATATTCCAGGTGCGGCCGAACCAGGGAATTGTACAGAGAGAGCACAATCTCCTTGTTCCGAAACTAAAAGAGAGAGAGAGAGAGAGAGAGAATAATTATAATTTTGTAATTAATAATAATTAATAAGTTAATAATGACGAGAGTTAAGCAGAAATAATGATTAGTCTAATGAAGACGATTCCAACGATTGTTTCAGGTGTTTCTCGAAATAGAGATTTTGTTATAAATAATTAATTTCAACTATGATTTGTTACACTGCGATAATTAACTGAAGTCCAGACTCTATTAATTATCATAAGTGATGGTTTTAATTGCCGTATTACGATTAAACTTATCTCCTGATACTGTGTAGAGCTTCTCCCTTAATTATAACTTTTAAGCGTAGAGAAGCACGTACGAAAGGCGGGCATTTCTGGACAGTTGGAAGTGTGTGCGTGCGTGTGCGTGTGCATAGGAACTGGACATAAGTGAGGTCGATTGCGTGATAATTCATAAATTTAGTGGGGTAGATTTTTGTGAAGTAATACTTTTTGTGTCTCGGAACATTAAAAAATGTATATGAGAAATCTAGAAACATTTTTATTGTCGGAAAAAGATACGGTGGTTCTGATTAGGTTAAGTTAGTTATGGTTTGATTAGGTTAGATTAGGCTAGATTGCCAAGTATTTCACTATTTAATGACTTTACAGAAACCACCCTTCGATCCCTCATTTGCGTACGAAACACTTATCACGCTCTTCTCGGTTCAACTGCACTGAGGTTAGGTTAGAGTAGGTTAGGTTAAATTAGATTTGGTTAATTAGTTTTTTAGATACATGGATTTTAAAATGTCGATACTTCGCTTAACGGAGATGCGTACACGTGTGTGTGTGTGTGTGTGTGTGTGTGTGTGTGGATTATATTTGCTACTGGCTTCTTTGTTTAAATATTTTTTTGGGTAATGAGACGTGGTGTTCGAGGAATGTATTCTGTATTTATTTTTAACACTGTTTACTGTTTTAAAATAACGGTTTACAGCAGGGATTCCCAAAGTGGTCTGTACAGACCCCCAGGGGTCTGTAGGAAGCTTCCAGGGGGTCTCTAAGCGTTTGGAAAAATAGTAATATTAACTATATTAACTATATTAACTATAACTATATTAACTATATTAATATTTAGGGGTCCTTGGTGGTAAAAGTTTGGGAACCCCTGCTAAACTGTAAACGAATTACGCAGAATTAAACTAATACACACACATGCATGTACTGTATATAGAATAACACGCATGAGCACGCGCGGTTTTTCTATGAAACAAAATTGCTCCCACCAAAATTCGAACTCGAGAGATTTGAATAAAATGTTGCTATTGCCTCGAGTGCGGGAGGTGGGGGGTCAACGAAATCCAAATTTGTCAAATGTCATCCACATCAAATATGTTTATTAATTTGTTTCCATTTTTCTCTGATTTGATATGGAATGAGACAACTACAAAATATAATATTTAGCCAATTATGGCTTACCAGTCTTGGTAGAGAGAGCAGCCACAACATTTTGACTAGTAGACGCAATAATTCTTCTTCATGGTGAGCTTGACTGATCAAAGGCAACATGTTGTACTGGACCAATATACCTTTGAACCCTGGAAGATGAAAATAAAAGATAATTTACCAATGTTTATAGCCATTTCAAATAATACAGTACTCACATTAGCCTATAATAGTGATAATGTTAACGATAAGCTTTATTGGCAGGATATATTATAATCCCATAAAATAGTACAATATTCATGACAGTAATAAAGATAAGCTAAATAAAAGAATAATAAATTTAAAAACTAAAATTTATGACTTTTAGAGAAATAAAAATAAGATACGTACTGAAACAAGTACGGTAATAATAAAAACTACCCACAGCTAAACTACAAAAAGAAAAAAATGGAAATAAAAATGAAAAGGACACGTAACGACAATATCAACATACAGTATATATGGTAATGATAATGATGATAATGATAATAATAATGTTTATTGTCAGGAGATAGATATCATAAAATAAAAAGGTACAGTATCCATCAAGGTAATCAACAATACAACTAATTAAACAATAAATTTAAAAAACAAAAAAAGAAAAGAACTATAGTAATAAAGAACAATAATACACGTAAACAAACGAGAAATAATAATAACATTAGTAATAAAAGCTTCATAAAAATGAAGCGTACGTGTAACGTACATGTAATGCTGCTGATGCAGCAGTTAAGTGGAGCTATAGACAAACATTTTCCTACCAAGAGGTCCATAGTATAGAAGACAACCTTGAGTGCCAGAGCCGGTGACGCTTGTCAGTTTCGTACTCCTTTTTCCTATCAAAATTAACTGTGTTTAAAGTCAATGAACCATTGTGTTACTTCTCCACTAAAATTTGTAAATGTGCCAAGATTACGCAGTTACAGTCTCATCAGATAAACTGCAATACTTAACTAATAATATTATATAAAGCATGGGCTGAGAGTACTATTAGAGATGTGTGAAGAATATGGTATAGAAAATGACATCACCTATAATGGGGCAAAGAGTTGTATTCTGATTTTTAGGTGTAACCTACTGAAACATGTATCATGTGGGTCTTTTGAAATGAATGGTCAGACAATACCTGTTAAAGACACATGTAAATACTTAGGTCATGTAATTAGTCACGAGCTGCGAGATGAACTTGATATTGAGAGGCAACGTAAAAAGTTGTATGAACAGGGTAACATGCTAGTAAGGAAATTTGGTATATGTTCAGAATCATTTAAAACTTATCTTTTTAGAACTTACTGTACTGCATTGTATACATCCCATCTGCGGTGGAACTATACAAAAACTGCTATGAATAAACGCTCTGTTGCTTATAATAATATTTTCCGTATGCTATGTAGAGAGCCAAAATGGTGAAGTGCCAGCTTTATGTTTACTACGCGTAACCTACGTACCAGCCAAATGTTAATCAGGAAGAATATATATAATGTCATTACTAGGGTTTAAAACAGCTCTAATGTGTTATTGTGCAATGTCCTGTCTTCGGATACTGTGTACCTCTCACCTATATGGCAGTCTTGGTTCAGACAACTGCTGGTTTACAATACCTTAGTTTTGTAATGTAGCAAAGATTGTATATGTATATTAAGTTAAGTGTTATAATAAGATTGTATTTGTATGTTAGGTTAAATGGCTATGCTGGCCTTATTTTTTGTATTTGTATGTCAGGTTAAGTTGCTATGCCGGCCTTATTTTTGTACTTGTATGTTAGGTTAAGTGGCTTGGTACTTGGTGAGTGGAGGGAATGGGGGATAAGATAAGGAGGATGGTGATAAAGGGTAATAGGATTGGGGTGATAAGGGAATAAATAAAAATATACGGTGGTGGGGAAGTGGGGGGAATGGGTGAGTAGGGGGGTAAGATAAAGGGATGGTGATAAGGGAATAAAAATAAATAAGTAAATAAATAAAAATATATGCGTCACGTCATACTATGAACTTTAGTGTTATCAAAGAAACGAACAAATAAACAAATATGGGTGAGCCTGAATGAGAATGAGTCAAGGTTACCCCTTCAATCAGCTGACATAATTGTGGATGTGGCTTAAATCACGCTATTCCAAGAGTAAATTAACCTAACTCACGTGTATGATGAATAATAACCCTCTAAATACTCTCTCCTCTTATCTCTTTTTCTACGCCTATATTAATTTTCTCATATATGATGAATTATGCCAAGGTGAGTCATCCAACGACTCTCTGATCCCCTCTTATCTCCTTTGTCAATCCTCTATACAAACATAAGGTTTGCCCAGATACGGTATATGCTCTCTCTCTCTCTCTCTCTCTCTCTCTCTCTCCTCTCTCTCTCTCTCTCTCACACATTTTTTACTGAGGACAATCCAACATACAGCTTCTATCCAAACCCAAATTCACTTAAAATCAGTGAATATCTGACTTTACAGAATCTAGAGAATTAAAAACGATGTTATTCATCCCATTTTCTAGTTGATAAAAGAACTTACTATAGACGCATCCAGGTAGACAGAAATGGGTCGATTTGATAATTTCCCCTTCGAGATGCCCTTTTATGAGATGTATTTAAGGGTAAAAGGAGATCAACCCAATCTAAACCAAATGTAGGGAGGGTTGACGGAGATTTCATAATCGTTTATAAGCTAATTTTTTGCATCTTAATCAAGGCTTAGGCAGGTGTAGAACCATATGATAAAAGTTCTTTGGCCAAATTTTCCACAAAACTTGGTATAACTTGTACACTTTAAATATAAGTCTAGGCTTTATCTACTTTCATCCAGTAGTTTGCGGTTTTAGTCCAACCTTAAGTTGAGTTAATCACTTCACTTAATTCACAGAATTTGGCTGATCAAAAGGTATGAAAGAGTCTTTAACTTTACTTACACAAAATTGGTAGTTCCTCAAATTCCTGTTTGCTTCAGCACAGAAACTTTGATATTGTATTCTTATATCTCAGCTATCACTTAAGGAGTTGGTGATAAATTGACTCAGATACTTAAATTCTTATACTTCCTTTATTAGGTCACCTCTCGTGTAACAGACTTAATGCAGTCATTAAAAAAAGCAAAAGCAGGTAATTATTGTTTCAAAATTGATGGACAAAAAAATGAATCCCAAAAAGCTATGGAACACTCTGAAAGAGTTAATTAACACAAAGAAAGTTAAAACAAACCCTTGTCCTCCTTCACACAAGGCGGAAATTCTTCTAGTGACAGATAACTTATTAAACAAATATCGGCTCCAGTACTGCAGCCTCGATCCCAATTACAGACATTCATTACCGACAATATATGCCACAGCCAAATCCAAACTCATTTTTCTTGGATCCAATCCTACCAAACGATATCTCTCTAGCAATAAAAAATCTAAAAAATAAAGACTGTGACAACAATATGATCCCGATAAAAATATACAAATTAGTATCCGATGAAATTGCAATCCCACTCAGTAAATTAACGAATGAATCAGTAACACTACGTATATTCCCTGGCAGTCTAAAGGAAGCCAGAGTATGCCCTGTATTTACTGTAAGTCGGGAAACCCAAACATTCCATCTAATTTATCGCTCCATTTCCGAATTGACAACTTTAAGTAAAGTATTTGAAAAAATTCATGTATAATGAACTAACTAAATTCTTAATCAAATACGATATTTTAACTAAAACACAATTTGGGTATAGAGGTGGATATACAACGGAAGATGCCATAAACATGTTATTAGAAAATGTGTATCAGAACTTAAACAGCAAAAAACACACTGCCTTGACCTTCGATTTGTCAAAAGATTTCATACACTTTCGCATGAAATCTTACTGAATAAACTTCACATATATGAAATAAGAGGAAATATCCTGCATTGGTTTAAATCATATCTATCTGCCAAATCGCCATCAGTACATCAGATTAAAGGACAATTTATCCGACAAGGTGATGCTAACTAGTGGAGCCCACAAGGATCTATTCTTGGGCTATTTCTATTTCTAATTCGCGTCAACGATTTTCATCTTTCTACCACATTAAATTGTGTACAATACACAGATGATATCACACTTGCTTCTTCCTATCATAAAGCATACTTTCTGATTAATAAAACGAACAGACAATTAGTAAACGTGTATGAATGGATGTGTGCTAATAAACTTTTATTGAACATGACAAAGTCATCTTATATCATTATTACCAACCATATTAATACAAACTGTCAAATAAAAATTGAGAATACTACTCTTGCAAGGGTGAATGAGGTTAAAGTACTTGTCATTAATTTAGACGAAAAAATAAATTTAAAAAGCTATGTACAACATATCAAATCCAAAATATTAAGATTTCTCTTTATATTATTTAAACTAAAAAAAAAGACCCTTCCTCAAAACACACTCCTTACCCTATATTATTCCTTCATCTATCCATATTTATTATATTGCATTACAGCATTGGGTAGTTCCAAGAAATATATAAAGCATCCTTTAGAAGTATTCATAAAAATGTCTGCGAACACTCTCGAATAATGACAACAGACGAAGTCACACTTCCCCAATTTTTAAAGAGATAAATATTTTAAACTAAATGACATACAAATTCATTGTCGCTGTCAGTATGTTCAAAGCTCTCAACAAAAATCGACATACATCACCCATTCAAAGAACAATCACCCCCTATCAAACACACCATCGTTATAACACCAGACTGCCCAGTGAGTTTAGACAAACCTAACTATACAACAGAAACTGCAGGAAATGTACTCTTTCAAAGGAGTAGATGTATGAAATGCAATTCTCATGCATATAAGGCAGGCTTCATCACTTAGAGTAAACGTATTTCGCAAATCACTAAAAAGCACTTCATTAGCTCCTACTGATGTTTAAGTTCACTAATGCCATTTTTACCATAGTAATCAATTTTGGGATCATGTCAAGAATAGCGAACCCAATTTTACCATGTCAAGAATAGCGAACCCAAAAATTCCCTTGTCAAGAATAGCGAACCCAATTTTACCATGTCAAGAATAGCGAACCCAAAAATTCCCTTGTCAAGAATAGCGAACCCAAAAGTTCCCGTGCCGGTCGCGGGTAGCAAAATTTAACCAAACTATCACGACTTAACCTAACCAATCGTCAAGGGCGTACAATTAACCTAAAAAAATAAATAAAAAACAATAAATTTTTTTTTATTTATTTATTTTTATATATTAAGAGAAGAGGATTCTTTATACTGTACGGCATTGACGATTGGTTTGGTTAGGTTAAGTCGTGCTAGTTTGGTTAAATAAAAAAAGACTAATATAAAAGCATTTAATACGTCCTTAACTAATTACTTAAAATTGGGAAACATAAACCTACCGTCTGAAGTTATGAAAACGTCCTTGAGGACTTCCCATATCAAGAATAGCGAACCCAATTTTACCATGTCAAGAATAGCGAACCCAAAAATTCCCTTGTCAAGAATAGCGAACCCTGCAGGTGTTGGGTTCGCTATTCTTGACATGATCCCAATTTTGTAATCAACTATTTAAAATATGCTAATTTCATATAGCACCTTTAATTTCGTAATCTATTCTTTTTCTATATTTTCTTTTATTAATCATCATTTATTTTCTACTCAATATACAATAAATTATTTAATTTAAAATAGTGTAACATTTTTTAAACTTTAAATAAAATAAATAGTTCAGTTTCACAATTATTTATTTCATTGTAAATTCTAAAAGTACTGTATTTATTTTATCAATAAAGGTTGTTCATTATTCAATATTTACTAATATTTGATATTATTAAAATTTTTTGTTATCACTATTACTATTCCTTGCCATTTTCACTATTTTTATACAATAAATAAGCTAAATGCTATTAATGTTGCCTAAAAAGCCTCCATGCTTTCAAGGGTATATGCAGATGAGAAAAACTGCGTATATATTAATGTCATAACAAATATCTAAAAATTGTAAAACTCTGTTACTTGTATATTTTTTAAATAAAGTTTTTGAACTGAATTGAACTGAATTTTGAAAAATTAACAAATTTTTAGAAGACAAGTCAGAGCTTCAGCCTACTCACACACACACACACATGTGGGATATAATGGTTTCTCAAAGATATCCAAGTTTGCTAAATTCTACCTACAACAAAAATGTTCATTTAACTTTTCCTCATATTTGTGAATCAGCTCTTTCTAAGTACTTGTCCAAAAGCAATCAACTATAGCCACAGTGCATTTTATGTTATTGGCAAAGCATTCAGACATCTCAGTCTGGTGTTTATAAATTTGTTTTATCCACTAAGCACTTGGGTAATTTTTTAATACATATATTATGAGTCTCTTAAATAGACTATTGATGAGTAACATATTTTAATTTACTGTATCTATGGATATTATCCATATGAAATTAAGGATTCCATGAATTGGATTTTTTAATTTTTGCACTAGACTGAACTTAATATTTCTTTCCTCTGGGAAGCTTGAGACACTGTGGCTAGCAAATACATGCAACGTTGATCAACTTGGGTAACTTATGTAGGTGTCTGAAAGAGCTGTTATAAAGCATATTTAGGGTTCTGGTAGAACTTTTTTCACATTTCTTCCAGAGCTGCTGACCGAAAGGTATGAAAGAGAGTGTCTTTAATTTCACTTGTACAGAATTGGTGGTTCCTTATAGTCATGTTTGTTTCAGCATAAATTGATCTTAATTATATTTCCAATCATTGGTTTGTGTTACAACTGACCAATTAAACTTAGCCTTGCAACAGTTTATGATTTTCCTCCTTAATTAAAAAATTCATAACGCTCTTTCTTAAAACGATTCTTTTTATACTATTATTCACCCCTGTAGATGGCAAGTCACACCAAAATTCCATCATCCTAAAACTGAAAAAATATTTACATCGGTCTAATCTACAAGTCGTCTCATTTTTTTTTCATTGTAACCTCTATCTCTATTGAGAGTTTCTAAGGAAAAGATTGTTTTAATATTTATCTACCCTTTCTATTCCTCAGGCATGTCACCCCTAATACAACTTCCTTCAAAAGAAGACATTCCTAACACCTTTAATCTATCTACGTATTCTTTCCTCTCAAACCAGCGGCCCAAGTTTATTTGTTCTAACATATCTATATCCTCTTTGAAATGAGGAGACCGTGCCTATACAGTATATGAATCAATACACACACACACACACACACACACAAAACATAATTTGAATATATTCTCAGTCACTGTTACATTTTCAAGGTTTAGCATTGAGAAACATTCCACTATTATTTAATTTTTCTTACAAAAGTCTCTTGGATTCTTACTGGCAAGCTTTCTAACCAGAGCATCTCTCCTTAGCTCACCCTCCTGATTTTTATATTCTTTAATGCATAATTGAACTTGGCATTAGCCCTCTGTTTTTGTTCTCATTCAGAGCTGTACCTCGGCTTTTCTTGTTCACAACACATTAATAAAGCATATGTGGTTGTATTATGAAGTTCAGCCACATAATCATTCCAATTAGGTCTACATGTATAGCTTTTCTCCTAAAAGTATTTAAGTCTAAGCCAGCATTATTGAGAGAGGAAACAATTTGCTCAGACATGTCTTTAAGTTCCAAGATATATCTTCGAATTCTACAGTTTACAAAGAAGGCCGAAGTTGAAAGAATCTAAGGCTTCCTCAGTAAATACAAAGCAAAATTATTCATTAGATCACATTAAAATGTTTTGGCATCATGTTTTAATGAACCAATTCTATCATACTTCTTATCATTGTATTTATAAAACTCAAAAATTTCTTTGGATCCTTATTACTATTTCTAGCTAGATTTATTTCACTAGGCCTATTGATCTTCCTATTCCAACTATTTAACTTATTTCTTAACACTCTGTAATTATTTAAACCCATTGGTTTATTATTTTTAAACTCCCTGAATATTCTTTTTTATTTTTATCATTTTAGCTATTTCCTTGTTCCACCACAAAGGTTAACTATGCAAGCTGCAAGCTACCTAGCCGTTCTTTATAAAAGTTCTTAGCAGTAGCTAGTTGCTACTCAAATTAGTTATATCTTAATGAACTTCCTACTAACTAAGTAATCTATATTAATGATTTTGTACCAACATATAAAATTCTATCTAAAAAATGTACCATCATGTTTTTAAGTTTACAAAAAATACAAATTCTTCCACTGAGAGTTTTAAAAATCTGTGTATAATAAAAAATTTTACATTGAATTTTACTGTTGCACAAAAATCTCAAATTCACAGTAAGCTATTTGGTAGGTTGACCTAACCTCGTACTGACAGTACTGACCAAAAAAACATCTTTTCAGGTAAATAGGTAAATACCAGAAAGCTCGTTTCTCCACATTGTGAGAGTGAGTACATCCATGAGTACCTTTTGTCTCAGGATTAACAGCTTAAGTAGCCATTTAAAGTAGTATCTTTGTCATCCAAAAACGAGCAGTAAGGTCTGATGATGATTTTCATGAGCATTCTAGCCCACTATTTAAAGAAGTAAAACTACTAAAGCTGAAAGATGTAATCAAAGTGGCACATTTTATTTTCATTTACAAATGTAAAAACAAAATCGTTAACTTCATTGGGTAAATAAATATCCACTCATATCAGACCAGAATTAGGTCAAAGCATGTTATTCCTCAATTTAGATTGTCTTCATCTCAAAAATTACCCATTTTCATTGGGTTGAAACTATGGAATGATTTGAATCATAGGCGCCGGAAGCGGATCAAATGACCATTTTGCCCCCACAGATAAAAAGGACTATCAAAGTGAAAAAGGGAAAGGAAAACAAGAGAGCGTGTTAATTAAATTATGACAATTTACTCTTTGCCAATAATACAGTAGTTAAGTTACCCTTTATTTTATATTTAATTGATTTAGAGAAGGTGTAGGTAATAATAAAAAGTAAAAAAAGTAGGCAACAGTTGTTCCCAGTTACAAATATAGAAAGTTCTTATAAACTACAAAAAGATCTTGTTAGTTTAGTGGCTTGGGTTAGTAAGTGACAGGTGGAATTCAATGTTCAAAATGCAAAAGTCATCCATGTTGGTAAAAATTAGTTAAACTTTAGTCATGAGATGCATGGAAACAGGATAGAGGATGCTGGTCAGGATAAAGATCTTGCCATTATATTGTAGTTAGGGGTTATCTAAAATTTTCTATGCAGTGCTTAGATAATTTTTTCCTCTACATACACACACATACACACACACACACACACACAGTCTTCTCTGAACGTATACAGTGTTATATATATATATATATATATATATATATATATATATATATATATATATATACACACCTTACCTTACAACCTTACAAAGGTTCCGCGCGATGATTCCTCATTTCGGAAGGTCAAGCTTGTCACCCCTCCTCTCGAGTTGGCCTGGTGAAGTAGTGAGTTGGTTTCTTGTGCCCTCCACCTCACATAGCCAGGTACGCCCGGCTCATCGGGGATTGTTCTGAGCCAGGCGTCTAATCTTCTTTTGAAGATGTCTACTGCAACACCATTCGTGTTCCTTAGGTCTTTGGGCAGCTGATTAAACAGTTTTGGTCCTCTCACAACAAAACTATTTTCTTTCAGGGTTAAGGATGTTCCCTGTCTCGCCTTTAATTTGGGAATACGACACGGTCTACCGTTTCTACTTTCCACCGTTGTTTGGGGAGTTATAAGGTTCAGAGTAAGATTAGGGAGTAATTTCTCCATTATTTTCCAAATGTAAATAATGGTGTATCTCTCTCTTCTCCTTTCTAGTGAATATAGGTCTAGTTCGCGTAACCTTTCCCAGTAATTTAGTTCTTTGCACCCGTTGATTTTGGCTGTGAAGCTTCTCTGGATCCCTTCCAGCTGTCTAATGTCTTTTTTTAAATGGGCATGTTGGGACCGAGAAGTATTCCAATTTGGGTATGATCAGTGTTTTCAGTAGAGGAATCATTACATTCCTATCCCTTCGTTTAAAGGTTTTCAATATCTGCCCGTTATTCTCTTTGCTCTGTTTACTGCTATCTTATTTTGTGTTTCAAATTTTGCATCATCTGTCATTACAACCCCTAAATCTTTTGCTCTAGAATTTCTCTGAATTTCCTGTGCATTTGGAGTATAGTATTCCATGGATTTTAAGTCTTCTCTTTTTCCGTACCGTAACAGCTGAAATTTCTCAGTGTTAAACTTCATATTGTTTTCTTCCATCCACTTGTAGATTCTGTCATATATATATATATATATATATATATATATATATATATATACAGTATATGTATATTTTTCCTTCCAAACTTATTGAGAGTACAACAAAAAGATTCATCAACTTAAAATTTCCTAATAAAACTAAAACCATTGTAATTAGACTGCAGAAGAAAAGTGTATATTTTAAACTTCCCTGCTGTGCACATGAAAGCCTTGTATTAAAAAAGAAAATTAATGAAGTAATTAATAGATTTTATCCACAAATTTCTATTCAATATATTTTCACATTAGAACGAAAATTACACTCAGTTCTGGAATTTAAAGATAAAATTCCAAAGCCCCCGTGTTCATCGATTATCTACAGATATACATGCGACGATTGCACATCGTCCTATGTTGGCATGACCAAGTGCCAACTCCAAGTTCGTATCGAAAAGTACAGGTATTAGCAGGCGCAATAACAATAGACTCACAAACCCCTTCAAAATCACATATACATTCCTACTTCCATCAGTTAGATCACCCAATTATACCTAATAACTTTTCAATAGTTGCCAAAACTAATAAACACGATCTACCCCTCTTAGAAACAATACTCACCTTCAAACATAAACCAAATATAAATCGTTATACCCCATTCCATAATCTCAATATCCTTCAGTAAAGAGTTTTACCAATTAATCAAATTAACACGTCCTCCAACAAACTGTATTCATCTTTGCCATCCCTCATTCTCTGCTACGTCCGTGATTAAGTAACTTATATCTGATTTATTTCTCTTAAGGTTTTTACAGATTTTTAAGATTTTATATATTTATCGTTTTATATTTTAACTTGTCCATAATGTTCTCTCTCCCCAAAAATTATTTTACACTGTTATAACTTAAATTTACTGTCTATCCTCGAAAAGGTAAGCCACTTTTGTAAGTTTCATTTTACAACATTTATTGTTTTTTATTCGCAGCGCTTTAACTTTATAATTGTATGAATGTTGTTAATTTTTATTTTGTCGTGTTCATGGCTTGTCGATATTTTGAAATCATTTTAACTTCATATGTAGTTTTTAACTATGCAGTATATAATTATCTCTCTGGTTTTAGCACAGAAGATAACATTAAAAAATATCGAAAACTTTGAACATTAAATGTTTGCCTTCGGACTAGTGTTTGTTGTATATATATATATATATATATATATATATATATATATATATGATGAATAAAACCACGAAGGAAAAAAAAACACAAAGGGGTGCTCAAGCGCTTTCGTCTAATGACATCCTCAGGAACACTGGAGTGAAAGGACAGATCAAGGCAATATATAGGTTACAAAAATAAACATACATACATACATATTCATATATATATACATATATATATATATATATATATATATATATATATATATATATACATATATATAGTAAGCATAGAAAAAATTGTGGGAGGAGCAAACATTTATGGTTTATGAAACAGGTCACAAAAGAATAAAGAAATAAAAAAAATATAAATATAAATTGAGAAAAAATTAATTACCAAATAGTGCCTTAGTGATATATATGTCACAGCCTAAATAATCATAAAGAAATAAACAGGCAAATAAAAAAACCACAAATATATATACATACATATATATATATATATATATATTATATATATATATATATATATAAAAAGACACTTTTAGCACTTTGGCCGACCTTCAATATAAATTCAAATGGCTTGTTTATGGAACAGGTCACAAAAGAATAAAGAAATAAAAATAAATATAAATATTGTAAGTGGAGTCTACAAATTCAAGCTCAAAAGGGAAGTTTTACAATCAATTTAATAGATGATGCCAAATTGATATATATGTCACAAAGAAATAAAGAAATAAACCAAAAAAAAAAAAAAAAAAAATTAATTATTAAAAAAATAATAAAAAATAATAATAATAAATTGAAAGATAAATTTTAAGAGAGGCACACCAATTTATAAGGGAAAAATTACCACATATGCATATTATAGTCACAAACGAATAAAAAAGTACAAGTAAATATAAATTGGAAAACAAAATGATGCCTAGATGATATATAAAGAACAAAAATATATATACAACATATATACGGTATATATACGAAATATAAACGCAATATATACAGAATATATATATATATATATATATGCATAAGGGAAAAAAATTACCAAATTTGTTTTTATAATTATTGTCTGAAAAAACGGTAGGTCGCAAAAGAATAAAGAAATAAAAATAAATATAAATTGAAAAAATTACAAATAATACACGTACACATGTATACCCGCATAACCAAATATATATACATATACACACATATATACAAACACACACACACACACACATATATATATATACACTTACAAGCTTGACCATCGCGAAATGAGAAATCATCGCGCAGAACCTTTGTGAGGTTGTAAGGTAAGGTAAGGTACATACACATATATATATATATATATATACACATTTAACTGCATACATACATACATACATACATACATATACACACATACATACATACATACACACATACATACATACATTACACATATACATACAAACACATTTAACTGCAATGACCACACACATACTCACATACACATACATACATACACATACACGCATACAGCAAAAAATTGAAAAATAAAATTGTAAGAGAAACAAAAGACAAAAACAAATTTTTACCAAAGATTTAACAACCTGCCCTTTTTGTTTAAATCCATTCTGAAGGAATTCAGAGCAACGGGATCGAGTTGAAACAGACCTTTACTCATGTTAAGGTTATTTGTAAGTTGAATTATAGCCGACTCAAGAATATTTCTATTAACAATGTTGCTAGAGTGAAACAAAACTGAAACATTATTCCAATCAATACAATGGGATAACTCTGACAAATGGACAAAAAGGGCACTGGACAACTGTCCCGTTCTAACGGAATATTGATGCTGTTTTACACGCGTTTGCAAATCCTTTCCCGTCTGACCTATGTAAAAGGAATCACATTGCTTACACCCAATTTTATAGATAATGCCTAAATTATTGGTAGGGCTATTTTTTACTATGATGTTTTTTCACAATATTGTTATATGAAAAAACTACACTGATATCCAAAAGTTTAAGTACATTAGCAATGCCTAAGAAGCCCGGGAAAAATGGAAGTACTAAAATATTCTTTGACAAGGTGCGAGTGTTATTATTCACACGATAGAAGGTTCGTTTAGCCTTATTAAGACAAGATTCCATGAACGCAGAAGGGTAACACAACTCACTTCCAATACCGTTGATATTTTCCAATTCGGCATCGATGTATTCCGGACTGGCGATCCTAAGAGCGTGGAGAAACATTGAGGAAAATATGGCCTTTTTAATAGGGGTGTCATGTCCAGAGTAAAAGTGTACGTAGGACAAATTGTTTGTTTTTTTCCGATAGATACTAAACTTAAACCCCGGGCTATCCCTATGAACACGCACATCCAAACCGGGATTGAGTTGTCTTGTTCCATTTCTAAAGTAAATTTAATGGAGGGGACTTGGTCATTTAACTGAAGGAGGAAGTCATCCAGGTCACGATTCATGGGCCAGATACACAAAATATCGTCGACGTACCGCAACCAAGGGATGCCAACCCCCAGGATTCTCGGAATGTAAGTAATTTCAAAAAACTCCATATAAATATTGGAGAGAAGGGGCGACAAAGGGTTGCCCATGGCCATCCCAAAAACTTGTTGATAATGCTCGCCATTGAAAGTGAATTTACAATCCTTGATACAAAGCTTAATAAGCTCCAAAACAGTGTGTGCAGGTAATGGTAAATCATAATTATGTAATTCTCTGGCGAGAAAGTCAAGCATATCATCAATCGGCACTTTTGTGAACAATGAAAAAACGTCGAAACTAATCAATCTATCGTTGGTATTAATGCGAACATTATTCAATTTTTCAGTGAGATCCATGGAATTTTTTACGTTTGAATCAGAGACAGTTCCAAGAATGGGGGACAAAACATCAACAAGCCATTTGGAGAGTTTATAGGTAATAGAGCGCACCGAGCTAATAATAGGGCGCATAGGGTTACCCGGTTTGTGGGTTTTAATAAGACCATAAAGATAAGGCAGAGCAGGTGAAGTGGACAAAAAAAGGGGAATTAAATCCTTATGATCTTTGAGAATGCGTTTCAAGCCACTATTGAATGATTTGATGACATCATCCTGTGGGTTCTTCCTAAGTTTCACGTATGTGGCGGGGTCCTGAAGCAGCTCATTCATCTTTCCAATGTAATCCACTTTGTCCATAATGACTAAGGTGTTAGCCTTGTCTGCTTTAGTAATATGGAGCTCACTATCTTTTTTTAATTGTGAAAGGCTATTGCGGAAACGTTTAGGAAAGTTATCTTCGTAAGAAATATTCGCAGCACCATAGACCAGGCCTTTAACTATGTTAACCAAAAACTGAGGAAGGTTACACTGTTTTTCAAAACGAGCAAGACTATGACAAATTTGTAAAGTAGTAGGTTTTTTAACAATATAAAAGGACATACCAAATCCAAGGGCACTTTTTGCATCGTCACTAATGTTTTTCGAAGAAAGGTTCAAAACACACTTTGAGCTTGCTTTTTTACTCCACTGACTATTTCGAATGAGACTTTTAATTTTGCGATCCAAAATGTTTCGAAGTGAAGAAGTTCTCCGACGCAACTCGTTGTAAATTTCATCAAACAAAGGTTGGATCCACGGTTGGGGAATAACAGTCAAAACATTACGTTTGGTAATGCCTAAATTTTTGAAGGTGGACCACTCATTTTGTCTGGTGACTTCAATATGTTTCTTTAAAATTACTCTGCTAAAGTTGTTGAACGGATGGTCGTCCATTTCTCTGAGGCGAATCGGAAGGAGGGACTTGGGAAGGACCTGCTCCTCCAGACAATTAGTAAGAAACTTTCGTCGGATCCGAATTGCATGCCCCTTCATTAATGTAGAAGCAAACACCGACACAAACGGGGACAATAGAGGGAACAGCAAGGCGAAGGAACGCGTGACTATAATATGCATATGTGGTAATTTTTCCCTTATAAATTGGTGTGCCTCTCTTAAAATTTATCTTTTAATTTATTATTATTATTTTTTATTATTTTTTTAATAATTATTTTTTTATTTTTTTTTTTTGGTTTATTTCTTTATTTCTTTGTGACATATATATCAATTTGGCATCATCTATTAAATTGATTGTAAAACTTCCCTTTTGAGCTTGAATTTGTAGACTCCACTTACAATATTTATATTTATTTTTATTTCTTTATTCTTTTGTGACCTGTTCCATAAACAAGCCATTTGAATTTATATTGAAGGTCGGCCAAAGTGCTAAAAGTGTCTTTTATATATATATATATATATATATATGTATGTATATATATTTGTGGTTTTTTTATTTGCCTGTTTATTTCTTTATGATTATTTAGGCTGTGACATATATATCACTAAGGCACTATTTGGTAATTAATTTTTTCTCAATTTATATTTATATTTATTTTTATTTCTTTATTCTTTTGTGACCTGTTTCATAAACCATAAATGTTTGCTCCTCCCACAATTTTTCTATGCTTACTATATATATGTATATGTATATATATATATATTATATATATGTATATATATATGAATATGTATTTATGTATGTTTATTTTTGTAACCTATATATTGCCTTGATCTGTCCTTTCACTCCAGTGTTCCTGAGGATGTCATTAGACGAAAGCGCTTGAGCACCCCTTTGTGTTTCTTTTTTCCTTCGTGGTTTTATTCATCATAAATACTTTTCACGTGTCACTTTCGTGAAATAATTTTTCATATATATATATATATATATATTCTTTTTTTCCTATGTATGGAAACTTACGGCCCACCCTGTACTATATATATATATATATATACCTTTCAACCTTTCAAATGTTCCATGCGATGATTCCTCATTTCACGAAGGTCAACCTTGTCGTCCCTCCTCTCCAATATACTGTGTGTGTATATATATATATGCGCCTCGGTCGTGTAGTGGTTAACATCGCTGACTACGAATCCACTGGCCGCGAGTTCGATTCCTGACGACGGCAGGCGGCGCGCAGCTCACCCAGCTGTTCATCCATCCGAACACTAAAATTGGCTAGTAGATAAGTGGGTACTTTGCGTAGCCTAGAGATTAAGACGCTGGGTCGCTCATCGAGAGGTCGTGAGATCGAGTTCGTTCGGGCGAGGACTGATATATATATATATATATATATATATATATATATATAAGCGACGTTCAATTTGTCATCGCACGACAAAAACTTTTCCACTGCTATAAACTTTTCCCTATTTCGTTTCAAGAAAGATTTGAAATTGGTTTTTCCTTTTTATTTTTAGGTTTGTTTTTTGTTTCGGAAATTCAATAAAGTCAAAAAGTGAGATGCCACTC
The DNA here is from genome assembly GCA_023014485.1 of Bathynomus jamesi. Lineage (NCBI taxonomy): Eukaryota > Metazoa > Arthropoda > Malacostraca > Isopoda > Cirolanidae > Bathynomus > Bathynomus jamesi. The sequence continues at coordinate 303,914 of JAJOZX010005149.1, forward strand.
CATGCACTGGCATCAAAGGATTTCATCTCATCCTCTCAAACATTCACCACGCCTTGTCGAACGTTCATCCATGCACGTACTCACTCTGCGAAGACGTTCGTTCGAGCATGCACAACCCCGTTTTGCATGCAAATTCAGGATCCAATTCTCTTCTTTCGACCAACAATGTATCACATACGAACCTTGTTCATAAAAATGCAACCAGATTTATAAACCTATTTACAGACGAATACGTTGTTCCTATTTCTTTCATTTCTCTCTCTCTCTCTCTCTCTCACACACACACACACACACACACACATATATATATATATATATATATATATATATATATATATATGGAAGGGTCAAATCGTGGACAAAAAAAAAACTGAACACTCCAAATCGCACCTAATCTAATTAACCAACGTAATTAGACCTCTATACATCGAACTGAGTGAACGAGTAATAAGGAGTCTGCGTCCCCTTTGAACCCATGTGACTCCATCCGCTTTTATTCTGAGAAAAGTGGAGAGATTTCGAGTATTTGTTTGCCTTTCATTTGGTTAGATTGTGAACATGATCAAGATCAAAATTAAAGCTTTCGGAGTACTTTTCTCTTCCTTATGCAGTATATATATATTTTTTTTTTAACTGCAAACGACACACAGTGTATATAATGCAAAGAACGACGCTTTTTAGAAGAGTGTCCGCACAAGAGGAGAGGAGAAAACGAGCAATGAAAAATGAGACTCTTCTAAAAAGCGTCGTTCTTTGCATTATATATACACTGTGTGTTGTTTGCAGTTAAAATGTGTATATATATACGGCATGAGAAGGTCCCCCTCAAAAGGCATTTGATTCCGCTCATAGGTACGTGGGGAAATTACGAGCTTTGAATCGTGGGGGCTCTTGGTGTAATGGTTAACATATCTGACCGGCAATCGGATGATCCCGGGTTCGATTCCTGAGAGGTACCTCATTTTTCATTACTCGTTTTCTCCTCTCCTCTTGTGAGGACACTCTTCTAAAAAGCGTCGTTCTTTGCATATATATATATATATATACACTACAACTCACAATGGCCCCCTGAGAAACTTTTATGTTACATACTGACAGTGCATGGAACACGGAACTCGCATGGAACAGGGAACTCTTCTGGGAAAATTATATATATATTAGCAGTGGTGTAGTGCTAAATAAAGAAGTGAGGGAACGCATTTTGAAAGTGTTACTCAGATGCGGGGGGGACAATGGCGAGCGCGGCGAGCCCATACAGCTGGGGGTCCGGGGGCACTGTAAGCCCCCCTGGAAATATTTTGAAATCTGACCAATTTCAGGGATATTTTGAGGTCATATGCACTGGATATTAGGATATATTCCAAGGTTGAAGATGCAGTATTTCCAGTGTCATTAGATATACGACATCCAGTACGATCAATAAAAATAGCTAACAACTGGAATGATTAACTAAAAAAAAGTTAACAACTGGTACGCCGTGGTGATTGTTTCACCAGATCTTTATAGGCTAGCATTGCCTCAGTCGAAGCTAAAAGAAATGAAGCAGTTAATGATTCTTTCTCATATTTCTTCTAGGGGTGGGAATTAAAATTTCATGACGTTAGAGATTTGTAAGTTCGGATTTATTTGAAATAGTGAGGGAACGCCGTTCCGTCTACCAAAAAAAGTAAGGGAACGCCGTTCCCACGCGTTCCCACAGCACTACACCACTGATAACTACAAATCCATGAATCGGTACAGAATTTAAATCATCGTACCGATTCATCGATTTGTTGTACCTGGTATTCCATTCATTAAAACCAAGCTCACCCTCTCGTCTATTGTTAATTTCGCAGCCATCCCCTCCCTAAAAGAAAAAAAAAATAATATTATTATCAACACTGAAAATTCTTATGATGCGCGACTTTTGCGCCACCATATATATATATATTAGTGGTGGACCGGATATCCGCATCATTTTTAACATCCGCATCCGCACTTCTGACTGCGGATGTTATGCGGATATTACTTCTAATAAATTATGCAATTTACAATTAAATTAGCTTATAAAGTAGCTTATAAGGCCCAGTCATGCACATTTCATGTAAAGTATTAATTATTAATGAACAAACAAATATATAAACCTCAAAATAAAAATACCTGGTAACAGAAAATTGAATGAAAATTGAATTTTCTGTGGCTGAAACTCTTGAGAAAGTTATTATTTTTATCATAATGAAAACATTAATATTAATTTTAATTCTTATGCATTGCCTGCCATAATAGTAATATCACGAAATTTGAAAAATTATGTCATATATTCATAATTCTATATTATATTGATAGATTAACTAAATATCCGCATCCGCATCGCGGATATTGAAATTAAAGATCCGCATCCGCAGATGTTGAAAAACTGACATCCAGTCCACCACTAATATATATAGGTACAGGGTGTCCGAGAATTATCTGTACAATTTTTGGCTTTCATTAAAAGTCAACCATGAAGTGTAGAAATTCCATTGTTATCCCATTTTACAGAGAATCTCATTAAGTTTTTTCTGATACCAAGTTTTTACAAGTTTTTTAGAAATTCCAGTGTGTCCGAACATTATTTGTACAATTTCATCTTTTAATAAAATTCTTCATAACACACGTAAAATTCTTAAACAAGATTATTTAGAATCTGTATTTTCAAAAGTTTCTTTTATTAAAGTAACGTTGTTACAAACATTCAATATGTGCACCATTAGTGATTCGCAAAACATCCAATCGATACTCCAAATGTTGCCATGTACGCTGCAGCATATCCACATCAATTCGCTCAATAGCAGCTGTGATTCTTGCTTTTAAATCATCAATGTCTGTCACCCGCGTACATTTCTAAAAAACTTGTCAAAACGTGGTATCAGAAAAAACATAATGAGATTCTCTGTAAAATGGGACAACACTGGAATTTCTACACTTCATGGTTGACTTTTAATAACAGCCAAAAATTGTACAGATAATTCTCGGACACCCGGTATATATATATATATATATATATTATATATATATATATAAAATGTGATTTCCATAATAAAGGAAATCTATAACAATAAAACAGACCAAACGGTTCATATCTCTGAACTCTGATACACTCAAACCAAAAGATAACATTATTTTAACACTTGTTAATCTTATTTTTATACTCATATTTAATTGAACTCACTTACAATTTTTTTTGGCTTGAATGACCTAAAGCAGATTGTACAGCACCCTACTCGTATCACCAATTGCCATTTCATAATGGCGGAGAGTGTTAGTGTGGGGTTGCCTCAGGGCCGGATTAAGACCTTTAGAGGCCCTAAGCACTTAAAAGATTTTGGTGCCCCATATATATGTAATTCAAAATATAAACAAAAATAAACCATAAAATAAAATTTTATTTTTTGAAATGAAACAAAACTTACAGTAAGATGGAAAATAATGTTTATTTTTGTATACTTCCACTTCATTTATATTTGAAAAGTTTTCTCCTACTTTTTTTAATTGCAAAGTCTTTGATCAGATCCTCAAAACTAATCTTACGTAACACATCTGCTTCTATACTTAGTAGAGATAAGGCATCCAGCCTGCCTTGTTGCATAGTTGTTCTGTTGGTATTTTTAATATACTTCAACTGAGAAAATGAACGCTCAGCTGAACAATTTGTGACCATTAATGTTAAAAATATACGAAAGGCAATTTCTACATTTGGGAAGGCACACTCAATATTGTCTTCTACAATTATTTTATAAAGTTCAGCATGACTGAGTCTTGTTTTTACATTTACTATAGCACACGAAAATATTTAATCTATATGTATTTTTAATATGGCGCTCAAAGATTTGATATAAACAAAATAATAACGCAAAGCGTAAAGTGTGTGATTACAACGAAATATATTTATTCTCTCAAAAGGGTTGTTGTTCACTACAAATTCAAACAATGAAAAAAAATAAATACTATATATGAATATATATAATTCAGTTTTCAACAGCTTATAGGCTATAAGCCGCGATTATAATAGTATAATAAATCCATGGTAAATCCGACAATGGAAAATTTCTGTGGTGCCCCCCTTCCCTTGATGCCCTAAGCACGGGCTTATTTTGCTTAATGGTTAATCCGGCCCTGGGTTGCATGAATGCAAATGGTTTGGAGTCATTTGCATTTGTAAATAGAACTGTCAACAGTAGCAACATCTGCGTGGTTTAATGCTCATGAAATTGAATTGCTATCATGGCCAGGTAATTCTCCAGATCTTAATCTGATAGAAAATCTTTGGAATATTGCAAAGCAGAAGGTCCAGAACTGTAAACTAGGAGCACTTTGTGAACTGAGGAGGTGTTTCATGACAACCTTGCAATCAATAACTGCAGAAGAATGCAAGAGGCTTGTCGACTCGATGCCACCTCGATTGGAGGCCGTAATCAGGTATAAGGGTGGACCAACTAAATTCTAAGCTAAGCAGGGTTAAAAAGTCTTTCATTTGATTTGAGGTTTAACCCTTTAACGACGGATGGTACCATAAGGTCCACCAGAAATAATAATATAAATTGTACTACAATGCCTCGTTTCTATAAATGTTTCTACGTGTTTATATATAGATGTCATCTAGTTGTCGGGAAAGGAACCCAAAGTGTGTATCATTTCAGTGACTAGTTACTAAAATATTTATTTTTGAATAACGATAAAACCTATACGTTCTGGTAACAAGAGTGACCGCATATGCTGCGGACTCGTCCTTAAAGGGTTAATATATTGGCAGTACTCAATGTAACACCTGGCAAGATATTCTAATATTTTGGTATGTCATTATGCATTAACTTTTCACTATTTAATATAGTTTTTGCTGTATTTAAATTTTTTTCAAAACTGGCACAAACAGGTGTCTTTTTATCATAATGACGTCACAGATACTCGATATTCCTCATAAAGGTGTGTAACTTAACGGTATTATCAAAGACATGAGAGCATTTGAGACAGTATTCTATTTTTTTTCGTCCAAAGTTGTATTTACCTAATTGGCTCAGGAATGGAAGAGTGAGGGGATAAATAGTTAAAAGTTGGAATCATTTGCGTACATCCCCTCTGCGAAGCGTTTTAGAAGGCAAAATGCATTATTCAGAGAGGGTTCCATTCCGGATTTAGGCCGAAACAAATTGCGATCCTCAAGCCGTAAACGCGGTATTTATAGGGATACCTGCTCCCCGTAATAAGTATTGTGTGCGAGGACGTAGTTTACACACATGTACGTGTACATAGCACGTAGGTATGAGTACAAAAAACACATATATAAACTTTTTACAATACATGTAGTAATCACGAAACAAACACACAGACACACACGCAATATACAGCATATACAGAAGGTTGACAAAAGTAAATAGACACCATGATGATTGTCCTCAAGAACAAATGACAAAGTGCATCAATGGAATGCCAGAACGTGTGTCAGCTTCACATAATGCAAAGGGAAAAGCAACACGATTTTAAATATTAAATTAGATTAATTTGTTATTATTTATTGACTTTTTTTTATCAAAAACTATGGAAAAACCGAAGGTGTTTCTTTACTTTTGTCATATATATATATATATATATATATATATATATAAAGGACAAGTCTCAAATGACAACAGAATGAATGTGAGAAAAAAAAATATGTACCCAAATAGCAAACAAAACACATAGCACAAAATTTTTTCAACATCTCGGACACAATACAGTCAATACAGCTGCTAAGTCTTATACAGCACATGCAGCTAACACAGCTGGGAACCCTCGAGCCGGACCGCTACATGGCAAGAGGCTACCAGAACAGGTAGGCGGGAACGGATCCATCTTGGAGGACCACAAAGCTACAAAACACGCGATATCAAAGGACAACGAACTTCAAATGCACAAGGAGCAATGCAAAACAAAGAACATAAACATTGTCCTGGCAAATATTTAAGGGATAAAACCGAACAATTCACAAAACAAAGTTTCGTACCTGAGAGGTTTTATGGACAAAACAAGGGTGGACATCGCATGCCACACAGAAACACATCTTAAAGACTGCCAAGGAAAGTGCGATAACTGCGAACACTGTATCGATAAGAAAGAATTGCATATCGATGGATTCAACTTACTAAGAGCGGATAGAACAGCGAGGCGTAAAGGTGGTTGTGCTATTTATATACATGAGAGGCATATGACAGAGACGGTAATAAGTAAATCCAACAGGTTCGTGGAAACCCTTGTAGTGAAAATAGAGAAACTAAACGTGATACTGATAGTCATCTATAGACCTCTAAACTCTCCAAATGAAAAATTTTCGGATGCCATTCATGATATCAGAACCAGAATAAAGTCCGTAAACTCTCCATCCCCTAATATATTACTCTGTGGTGATTTTAATTTCCCCTTTATAAAATACAAAAAGGTGGGTAGAAATATATTTATACAGCAAGATAAGGGGGCACAAGAGAGGACCAGGAGCAAGCAAAAATGTTGATGACTCTCACAAACGAGTTTATGCTGACACAGGAGATAACAGAAAATACCAGGAAAAATAACTGCCTAGATCTGGTATTCACAAATAACACGAACTTGATTGCCGATATAAAAATAACTCCAACTATTATCTCAGACGACAATATAATCGAGTTATCAACAAATATGGAGATAACTTTAAAAGACAATACACATATGGAAGGAAGAAGCAAATTTGGGCTTTTAACTTAAACTCCAAGACCATAAAGTGGGAAGAAATCAGATCACACATGGCCCAAATAGAGTGGCGAACAGTTTTCGAGAATAAAACTGAGGGAATGCTAACAACCTTGGGAGAAAAGACGTTGAGAATTTTGGAAAAATATGCTCCGAAAGCACAGGCAAAAGGAAAGAGGAACTGGTTAGAGAGGCAAAAGAGAAGAATATTCCGCAAAAGAAAGAGAGTAGCGACGAAGTTAGCTAATTGCGGAGACAACAAGGCCAGGAAAGTAATACAAGAAAAACTGGAGAGAATCGATTGGGAAATACAAACTCTGATAAAGGGCCATACAGCGAGGGAAGAGGAAAAGGCGGTAGAAGTAATAAAGGAAAATCCCAAATACTTCTACAGCTATGCGAAAAGGAAAACAAAAACGCGCGCTACTATCGGGCCCTTAAGGAAAGGATACAATGAACTAACAGACGATCTAAAAGAAATATCTGAAACATTGAAAGCCCAGTATGAATCGGTATTCAGTACCCTAAAAAGTGACAAAGCGATACCTGACATAGATGCATTCTTCGAAGAGAAATTGCAAGGAGAGTGTGTAACAGGCTTTGATTTTACCCCAGAAGATGTCGCGAGAGCTATAAGACAAATGAAATCACATTCAGCTGCAGGTTCGGACAAATGGAACGCACTATTAATTAAAAATTGTAAGAAAAATGTAAGCGGACGATACAAAGATCAGCAGAAAAATCAGCAATGCAAACGAAGTTGAGGTCTTGCAGAGGGACACAAACAAAATATAAAAATGGTCAGAAGACAACAATATGACATTTAACACCGAGAAATTTCAGCTCTTGAGATATGGCAGAAATGAGAAACTTAAAAAGACTGCATATTATGCTCCAGACAGACAAGAAATTCAGAAAAGCATGAAAGCGGTCGACTTGGGGGTAATAATGACCGATGATGCCAAATTCGAGACACAAAATCAGATAGCAATAAACAAAGCAAAAAGAGTCGCGGGACAGGTACTTAGAACATTCAAAAGGAGGGACAAGACAGGAACGATTCCCCTGTTGAGAACACGGATCATACCAAAACTTGAATACTGCTCAGTTTTGACATCCTCATATAAAAAGGAAGAAATTAACAAACTAGAAGAAATGCAGAGACATTTCACAGCCAAGACTGATGGCTGCAAAGAATTCAACTACTGGGAAAGACTACGTAAACTAAATCGGTACTCCCTGGAAAGAAGAAGAGAGAGGTATACCATAATCTACATATGGCAAATGATCGAAAAACTGATACCAAACCTCAAACTAAATCCAATTACCATCCAGACTAAGGTAGGTTGATTTTCTGCATTTTTTTAGATATCGACTTTGGACTAGTCGAAATAGTCAGGGCTTAATATAATAATAACTGACAAAAAATTTCAGATCCCTAGCTTTAATCGTTTTTTGAGGAAACCGTTTCAAAAATCGTCAAAAAATCGTACCGAAAAATATCGCATTTTCACAATTTTCGGCCGAAAAAATCATGCTATTTTCATAAAAAAATCCTGAAAAAAGTTACAATTTTATTGAAAAAAAGTTTAAAAAAAACATGTACAGAGTCAAATAGACACATTTAGATCCCAAGATCATCATAATTTTCACATAAGAGCCCTTAGAAGCAAAGGAAGGCCTCATCTGGCGGCTTAGGGCTTTGGCCAGAATGTGTTTGTGCCTTGATTCGAGTCCATAAACAGTATGGGAAGCTTCAGATGTCAGCTTCACGGCCCTTTCAACACTGAGAATGTGAAGGCAGATCAGGCAGCTCCAGCTTGGTGCCATTCAGCAATGCTTCTTGAAGCTCCTGGTCAGAAAAGTAAAAGTCTTCTGTGAGAGCAGGTTCACAGATGCCACTTTGAGAAAGGTTGATTAGTTCTGACCAGTGGGTAGCTTCAATGTTGATGGCTGTGATCTTCTTCAGCCTCTTCTTGGCTGGCTTCCCACTTCTGAAAGAATAATAAGTAATTTATTTTTTATTCCAGTTTAAGATTTAATCCCTATTAGTCTCAGAATTGCTGATTTAATTTAACTTAAATTAAAAAAAAAAAAACCGAGTTCTATAAATCCCCCGTGGCCGGTCGATTCGCCGACGGACGTTTTGCCGACAGACATTTTGCCGACGGACGTTTCGCCGAACGGACGATTCGCCGACGGCTGTTTCGCCGAACGGACGATTCGCCGAATGGACTGTAATTAATAAAAAAAACGAATATAATTTAAATACGAAAATTAGTTGTTAACTTTTATGATTTAAGTCTTGCGTTTGTGCCTTTATAGTTTAAGCTATTCTGAAACGTTTGTTCGTTTGTTGCCTTTTTTAAATCTTAGTAACTTATGTCTTAGGTTTTCGCACTTAAAATTGCAGTCATCCTGGAACTTTTACATTGTTCACTGTTCAGTAACCCACAATGCCTCTTCAATTTATTGATTCAGAGAAAGGCCATAAAAAGTTAGTACACCCTTGACGATTGGTTAGGTTAAGTCATGATATTTTCGTTAGTTTACTGTTAAAACATACGAAAATATCACGACTTAACCTAACCAATCGTCATTTTTTTAAATAATATTAGTAATAGTTTCTCCAGACAAATTGTATCTGTAGACAAATTATTGTAGTTAAATTGTATCTGTAGACTAATTGTTGTAGACAAATTGTTGTAGATGAATTGTATCTTTAGACAAATTGTTGTAGACAAATTCGCCGGACACAGTCAAAGTGAATTCCATGGTCTAAAACGAAATTTTTAAATTATACAATATACATTATACACTGAGAAAGATATATATATATATATATATATATATATATATATATATATATATATATATATATATAGTTAAACATTTTATGTAGTATTATCGATATAAATTTATTTAAAAAAGGTATCTATGTTTTTACGTCAAGCGTCTATAACTGTCAATTTAACATAATTTAATATTTTAACAAAATAATTCAATAACATTTAATAATAACCTTTAATAACATGTGTGTGTATTTTGTCATAGAAATATTAATGACAGTTCGTTCGGCGAAACGTCTGTCGGCAAAAGGTCCGTCGGCGAATCGACCGGGTACCAAATCCCCATAATCGAATTTTTTTTCAGAAAGAAGGTAAGATTATTTCCATTATCAGAGGGGAGGGGGGGAATTGGGATAAGAAAATCTGAAAAAAAATTCGATTATGGGGATTTATAGAACTCGGGCCTTTTTTTTTATTAAATAAATCCCCATAATAAAAAAAAAAATTCACATTTTTTAGCACATTCTCGGGCAGCAAGGCAAAAACATTGTACTTCAGGTTCTTGAAAGCGACACCCTGGATTTCTTCAGACTGCTGCTTGATCCTCTGGATCATGTTGAAGATGTACAGCTGCTGATTGTGGAACTTGCTGTCCCTTTTGATCTCAAACCAACTGACTGCATACACTTCCACAATGAACTTGATGGCCTGGTAAAGCTTATCCTGTAGTTCTGGAGGGTAAGCACCTCTGGTCCATAGACACATCAATCTAATTGCCAAGTCAACCATCTTGCATGGTTTAATGGTCCAATTTTCCAGGCATCAAATCTTGGGTTGACTTTGTTCCTGGAAATTCCAAGCACATACTCCAAAAGAAGCCTCTGGTCGCTACTGAGATCATTCAGTGTCTCCTCAGCAAATTCCATGTCATCCAGGGGGCCACTGAGTTTGGTGAATTCCACTTGTGGCAGATCTTGGTAATCAATTTCACAGAGTTTTCCCAGCGGACCAGTGAAAGCAGTGGGACTTTTGGTACTGCCATCAAGATGCTTGAAAACAGCTCTGAAAGGAAGCTCATTCTGATGGAGTGAACAGCCAATGGTGTGCAATTTCCGCTCAATCGCACTAAGTTAGGCCAGTTAAAAGTTAAAAAAATAATAGCATTACCTTCTTACTGGGAGGACAAGTGCAGATTATGTGCTGTGTTTGACAATTTTCTTTCTTGCACTTCACAGCATTGTCATCACAGGGACGAACAGGTAGCTTACAGGTGCAAGCAGAAATGTCAAAAAGCTTATCCAGCTTTTCCTCCAGATTCTGCTCCTGGACTGTAGAAAGAGATTTCCTGTTTATCTCTTTTGCTTTCTTGAAGCACACTTTATCCACTAATTTCACTACATAATATTCCTCATACAGGGGCAGCCGTGGGTTCACTGCCTGGTGCCTGCCAGATCTCAATCACATCCTTTGCTATCATTTTAGCAATATCATAGTCTTTCAAGTCCGGGTGGCTGTTTTGGAGGAAATAACTGTACTGAATAACTTGGCGGAGGGTAGGAGGCTCTGTTTTATCCAAAGGGGAGGGCTGGCCACTGAATTTTTTGGCGCTATCACTTCGAGTTAACACTGCAGACTTCCATTTTTTACCCATTTTTATGAAATATCTGAAAATAAACACAATTAAATGAACGCATCATAAAATAACTTAATTTAATACACATTTTATAGGTAAATATCATTAGAAAATACAAAATAATACACTAATAAACATCTATAATGCATTTACAATAAGTTTCAAGCATCGTTTTGTTAAAAAAGCCGAATTTTATTTGATTATTTTGATGAAATAAGGTCCGATATTTTGTTTGTTTACATTGCGCGAATGCCGAGCGCGCGATTTTATGCGTAAAATTCGGCAATTTTACAACTTAAAAATAATTAGAAATCCTCAAAAAATACAATCATTTTCACAAATATGAATTGGTGCAACGTTTTTTATACATTAATACCTTTCTATCTAGACTAGTCCAAGATCACAGTTCCAAAATCAACCTACCTTAAATTCCAGACAACGCTGGAAAATAGGAATGGCAGAATGTATATTGTTTCCAAATTAAAGGCTCGACAAGGGACCTCCTCAACACTGAAGGAAAATAGCTTGGTTGTCAGGGGGCCAAGAATTTTCAACCAGCTTCCAAAGGACCTCAGAAACATTACAGAGGTCAAAGTTGAAGTCTTCAAGAGAAGACTAGATGCCTGGCTCAGGACGGTACCAGATGAGCCGGGTGTACCTGGCTATGTACGATGGAGATCACAAGAGAGCAACTCGCTCCTCCACCAAGCCAGGACTAGAGGCGGGGTCACCAGCTCGACCCATAGGGGTGAAAAATATTTTTTTTCCTTTCTTAAGTCTCACCCCTGGAATTTGTTACGCGTGTCGATAGAAAGTTTTGAGTGAAGTTTCAGCCCGATTCGATAGTATTTAGTGGTGCCGACAGACTCTGAAATGTGTAGTCTTTTCGCACCACTCAGGAGGTAATTACAACAGGCGCGTTTTTTTTTAAGTGGTATCCCCAATAGGCCTAATCCACTTTTTTTAATGTTAACTCATGATATTGGTGTGCTTCCTGTCTTTATCATCGATTTCTTTGCCTCTGGAAACCGCTCTCGGTTTTTTTCCACGACTTGAAGAAGGTACTGCAATTGTTCTTCGTTTTTTGTGAGATGACTGCTGAAACTCTGAATTAATGAGACCGCTCTCTCTGCATTATCGTTTACAACATTCATTGTTTTAACATATTCCTTACCTAATTTATAGTCGTCCCTGTTATCCCATTCTGTAGGATCTACTTCGAGAAACGTCGCTTGAAGGGACAATTTCTCAAAGAAGGAGCGACTTGAGCTTGTGACAAAGTCCGTCAGATTTTTCTCTAGTGGGTCATCATGAGTGTGCTAAAAAGCAATTCGTTTTTCTGGTATTTCTGAACCAGGTCTTTCCAATGCCTGAACCATCTGCTGTTTCACTTGCAAAGTTATGCCATCATCCAAAAAGGCAAGCGACACAAGTTCTTCATTTAGATACCAGAGGTGACGGCATAGTGCTTTGCTAGATATTGCTGAAAGTTCCTTATCATCATATTGCTGAAGCTCTTGTAGATACTCCAACTATATGATGAATAAATGTAATAAATAAATGAAAAATACAAGAGGCTGTCGGCACCACTAAAAGTACAGAGATATTGTTGAAATTTAGTGTGCAAGTATATTATGATGCTGGTAACAATTTTAGGGGGTGAGACTTTCACTTTTTAAATAAAGGTTTTGGCGGGCCAGTCTAATATATATATATATATATATATATATAAAATATGTTCTGCATTTATATGTATTATAAGCATAAACCTATCAATTAACTAGTTTATGCACGTAAATGAAATATGTAGGATACACACACAGTTACGGAGGATACAGTGAATAAGGAGGTTTTGCATTTATATGAGAAAATCTTGGAAACGTTGTGTAGTGAATACTCTTATTTTAGTTTCAAGATAATGTTAATTTTACCGTCTTGAATTTCGGAATAGCTATAAATTCTTTTAAATTAGTTACCCATCATAATTCAATTGTGAACCACATTAATACTAATTTTATGTATATTGTATTATTTTATTGTATGTAAACATAATTAATTATATATCACAATTGTCAGTTAATTATTTATATTCAAATATTTATTTTAATCTAATACCATGTCCATTTTACAAATAAATAATAGAAATCCAAAGGTTATATTTTCCACCTTGTGTACTGTCGCAGTTTCGCCTAACGGACTCAATACGGCTAGTGAGATAATCACTGGTTGGCACTTAACTAGCGGCAGTGCTTATGGCTACATCATCCAGGTTAACCTATACCGGATAGATGCGCTACGGTCCCAAGCCGTAGCTTGCCTAGGCCGACGACGACGACGTAAACCAACAATTGGTGACTCCGGAGTTGGATTCCCCCCTTTTACCCGAACGACTAGGATTAGACTGTAATGTCGTTCGTGCCCATCACCCCCTTCACCCGAGCGACTAGGACCAGACTGTAACGTCGTTCGTGCCCATCACCCCCTTCACCCGAGCGACTAGGACCAGACTGTAATGTCGCTCGTGCCCTCTGCCCACTCCTGCCCGTGCGCTCTATGCCTGCGCTCGTCTCAACCTCCACTCCTTCGTTGGGAACTTGTCGTCTTGCTTGTACGTCAGCAAGCATAGGAGAAGATGCCTGACGACGCTGGTGCCATCTCCCACTTGAGCGTAAAGCTCCCCGTCTTCTGGCCGGGTGATCCATTTATTTGGTTCCACCAAGTGGAATCACAATTCAACTTGGGAAGGATCACCGCTAGCAGGACGAAATACGATCATGTTTTGTCCTCTCTACCAGCGAGCATCATCTCTGAAGTCCGTGACGTCATCGTGTCTACTTCCATGAGTGAGGACCCATACAACGATCTGAAGTCTGCCATCCTGTGCCGCACCACTGTCTCCGAGCGTGAGAAAACTACATCAGTTAATCTCAAAAGAAGAACTTGGAGACCGTAAGCCCACTCAAATGCTGAGGGCTATGCAGTGCGCTCTAGGCGAACGCGCACAAACCTTCGATAAGGACATCTTTAGACAGTTGTTCTTGCAGAAACTTCCTCCATCAGTTCAGCGTGTCTTGGCCACTATGGATCCTGCTACTCCAGTTGATAAACTAGCAGAAACTGCCGACAAAGTAGTGGAGATTGACACAGCTCCGGTCAACAACGTGAACACACAATCGGAACTGGAGTTGAAAGTGAAAGAGTTAAGTCAACGACTCAACCACGTTTGTTCTCTGCTACAAAATCAACGGCAAAGAAGCCATTCTCGGTCAAGATTTACGAAGAGGCATCGTTCGAGTTCCGGGAAGATCTGCTTCTACCACTCGAAATTTGGAAATAAGGCTAGGAAGTGCATCTCCCCTTGCAATTTTTCGTCGGAAAACCCCAGCAGCGAGTCCTAATGGCGTCTAGTACTCGCACTGCCAACCTGTTATTCATAAAGGACAGGAACTCTGGTGTCAATTTCTTGGTTGATACCGGAGCGTCAGTCAGTGTATTCCCTCAAAAATCTGGTCATACGCACTCGGAATCTCCGCCTCTATACGCTGCTAACGGTTCACGCATACCCACGTACGGTACTCAGTCGCGTGAACTAAACTTGGGCCTTCACCGATCCTTCAAGTGGATTTTCATCTGTGCTCAAGTGCGGCATCCCATAATCGGCGCTGACTTCCTCAGCATTTCAAACTCCTGGTGGATCTTGACAAGCGACGCTTATGCGACCAGGCCACACTGCTTTCTGTTCTTGCCAAACAGGTTGCCCTTCCGGACGCCTCGAACTCTGCACTTTCCCTCGTTCCCCCTAATTCCATGTACCAGTGCCTTTTCCAGCGATATCCAGGAATTCTTCAACCGATGCAGATGGGTGATACCATTAAGCACACCATTACCCATCACATTACAACAAAAGGTCCCCTGTGTTTGCAAAACCCAGACGTCTTGCCCCGGACAAACTGAAAGCTGCCAAATCGGAATTCCAGCTTATGATAGATCTTGGGATAATAAGACCTTCCAAAAGCAGTTGGTCCTCTCCCCTACACCTGGTCCAGAAGAAGTCAGGAGACTGGAGACCATGTGGGGATTACCGGTTTTTGAATTCGACAACCATCCCGGACCGATATCCGGTACCAAATGTCCAAGACTTTACTTCTCTTCTCCACGGCAAATCTATCTTCAGTAAAATAGACCTTGTTAAGGCTTTCCACCACATTCCCGTAGAGCCTTCGGATATTCCCAAGACTGCAGTTTGTACACCATTTGGGTTATTCGAATTTTTGAAGATGCCGTTCGGGCTACGGAATGCTGCGCAAACCTTTCAGAGGTTTATAGATGAGGTCACCAGAGGCTTAGACTTTGTTTATGCCTACATCGATGATTTGCTTGTGGCCAGCTCAACGGAAGAGGAACATAAGGAACATCTTTCACTCCTTTTTCAACGCTTAGAACAATACGGTGTTACTATTAATGCATCTAAGTGTGTGTTTGCACAGCCAACCTTGGAATTTCTTGGTCACACGATTTCGCAGCACGAATTACCACCCCCTTCAGGACAAGTGTGAGTGATAAAAAATTACCCTATGCCAAGTAATCAGCGTGAGTTACGGCGGTTTCTAGGTTTGGTAAATTATTACCACAAGTTCATTAAAAACTGTGCCAGTGTTCTTGCTCCTCTACACGCTATGATCACACACAAACGCAAGGTAACGAAATTGGTATGTGTAGCGATAGTTTACAGGCGTTCGACAATGCCAAAAATGCTATCAATAGTGCATTGTCTCTGTCATTTCCTATCAGTGATGCCCCCCTAACTCTGACGGTCGATGCATCAGATGTTGCGATCGGTGGAGTGTTGGAACAAACCATTAACGGTCAACAAGCACCCATCGCGTTTTACTCGAAAAAGCTGCAGCCAGCCCAAACGCGTTATAGTGCTTTCGGACGTGAACTTCTTGCTATTTACTTAAACGTGAAGCATTTTCAACATTTCCTTGAAGGCCGAGAGTTTGTGTTTTTACCGACCACAAACTTGGTCACTGTCTTCAATAAAAAACAGCTGTAACCACTCTCCCAGAAGTCATCAGGCAACTCGATTATATCTCGCAATTACCACAGATATCCGCCACATCAAAGGTGTCTTGAACACTCCAGCGGATGCACTTTCAAGAATAGAGATTACTTCTGTTACCCTCAGCTCTACACTGTGGAATGCTATTGCACAGGATCAAGATAAGGATACGGAACTACAAGACCTGCTCAGAGAAGACTCCACTCACTCACTTTCCCTCAAGAAAAATGAGTATGCCAGGATTGTCTGTGCCCCTCTATTGCGACGTATCAACAGCTGCTATTCGCCCTTATGTCCTCCATGTCACAGACAAGCAGTCTTCACGGATCTTCATAAGCCCTCCCATCCTGGTATCCGTGCTTCGCAACACCTGGTTACCTCTCGCTTTGTTTGGCCCTCGATGCGGAAGGATGTCAAACATTGGACCAAAACGTGCCTTGCCTGCCAGCGTGCCAAAGTCCAAAGGCACACCAGGTCCCCCTTTGACGCATTTCCGCCCCATCCCAGCGATTTGAAGTAATTCATGTAGACATTGGCCCTCTTCCAGTGATTCAAGGCCAACGTTATCTGCTCACCTGACTCGACCGCTTTCCAGATGGCCTGAAGCCATCCCACTTCCTGATATCCAAGCGGACACTGTTGCAAGAGCCTTTCTTCATGGATGGGTATCAAGATTTGGATTGCCGACAAAAGTCATCACTGACCAAGGTCGCCAATTTGAGTCTCGCTTTGGAAGACGTTTACCAGCTTGTTGGGTACAGTACATGCGCATAACTGTGGTATCATCCGCAAGCTAACGGCCTCGTCGACGCTTCCATCGCCAGCTGAAGTCATCCTTATGTGTCACGAAGACTCCCATTGGATGGATAAGCTTCCATCGGTTGCTTGGTATTCGCTTCTGCATTTAAGAGTGATCTGAAGACTACAGCGGCTGAACTAGTCTATGGAACAACACTGCGGCTACCAGGTGGCTACTTCACTGCAGGGGATAAGTCATGTGATCCTACGGAATTCGCTCAAACACTTTCCTCTCACATGCAGTCCCTTCAGCCTGTTCCCCCTCGATTGACTAGCCAACAGAACATCTTTGTTTCCCCAGCCCTCCAGTCTTGCACCCACGTTTTCGTTCGTGTACCTGTCCCAAAACGGCCTCTCCAATGTCCATATGACGGACCCTATGAAGTTCTCCGACGTACGCGCAAATCATTCCTCATCCAGCGCGGTTCCAAGGTCGACAAGGTTTCTATCGATCGTCTTAAGCCTGCGTTTTTGGAATCAACCTAAGCGAGGTACATGTAGCTACCAAAAAGGTCCAGGGGAAATCAGTGTCGTTCGGAACTCTTTGAACTTCCTCTCTGGTGGGGAGTGTGTAGTGAATACTCTTATTTTAGTTCAAGATAAATGTTAATTTTACCGTCTTGAATTTCGGAATAGCTATAAATTCATTTTAAATTAGTTACCCATCATAATTCAATTGTGAACCACATTAATACTAATTTTATGTATATTGTATTATTTTATTGTATGTAAACATAATTAATTATATATCACAATTGTCAGTTAATTATTTATATTCAAATATTTATTTTAATCTAATACCATGTCCATTTTACAAATAAATAATAGAAATCCAAAGGTTATATTTTCCACCTTTGGTACTGTCGCAGTTTCGCCTAACGGACTCAATACGGCTAGTGAGATAATCACTGGTTGGCACTTAACTAGCGGCAGTGCTTATGGCTACATCATCCAGGTTAACCTATACCGGATAGATGCGCTACGGTCCCAAGCCGTAGCTTGCCTAGGCCGACGACGACGACGTAAACCAACAATTGGATGTAGTCGTTCCAGTTCACATACAACTTATGCCAAGAGTACATCTTGAATTGCGACCTACATGACAGGAATTGTAAATCATGAAAGCAATCAGTGTTACTTAACTTGCATTAACTGGTGGCCCTACAGATGAAGGGTTTGGGGTTTCTCCCGGGGTGACACCTCCCTGATGTAATTGATCAATCATTCATTATTGTCCCGTTCGTGGGTGGGTGTGTCGATATTATATACACTTCTGGTAGTGCGGACACGAAGATGGTTTCCAAACCAATTTTATTCGTCCATCTAGGTGACTATTTTTAACTTTATATTATTTCCCACTTACTTTATATTTAATGAGCCTGTCTCTGTCACAAATTTTAAACAATTATGACCTTCACTGTTATTATAAAACAACAAAGTTTTAATATTTACTCTTAAGTTTCACACGTTAAATTAGATTTCTTACGTTATATAGTTAATAATAAAGGGGAATAGGTCTTCATCGGAATTCAAATAGGCCCAAGGAAATGGGGAATATGGCCAAGGGCGAGACAGAAATAGACCTAGTGCCCGAGGAAAGAAAGTACCCCCTACAAAGGCCCTAGAGGAGAACTGAATTGAATTTACTCTCTTAATTTCACCTTAAAAGTGGGCCCTATTTCCCATGGGCACGAATGAAAATATTAAAATGGAAATGACATGGAAAGGAAAATCCGATCTTCTAATTGACTGTGTGCGACCCTATCTCTATGACAAACTCTTCTCCACTCACTGAATGATTTGCGCTGCGCTCTCTTTCTCCGTTTTGCCTCAAGAAGTCGTATTTTCATCTGCATTGGGAAAACAATATTTTATTCCTTTTCTATTTGATCCTGGAACTTAGAAACACTTTTAAAATACCTTATAGTGTAAGTTTTACAAATTTTTTACTGTTTTATATTATTTAATTAACTTATTTTACCTGTTTCACAATACTGAATGATTTAATTATATATATTAACCCTTTACCGTCACATGTTGCCTCTAGTTAACTTTCAAATACAGGCATTTATACTTAACCCTACAAAAAAGTTCGGCATTAAAGGGTTAAGTACTATTTAAACATTAAAATTGTTTATGAATGCAGGATTGGGCGAACTTTTGGTGTGGCATCATGTGATTGTTATTCCTACACCTCATTGGTTGTACAAACTACGTCACTTGTTCCAGTAAGAACATGTTGGAACCCTGTTCGGATGTTTACATGCGTGCAGTCACGTAGATTTTTCTGGGAATTTACCTGAAGCCTACTTGAAATCTACAATCTACATCATACCTAACTTGTGTTTTTCATTTCTTCATTTGTGTAAAAATTTTACTATATTTTATATTATTAATAAATCTCTAATTTTACAAGCCCAACAAAAAATAACAAGTACAGAATCGCGTATAAACCCTTTTGAATATACAGCAGTTAAAAAATTTATATTTTTCACGTACTTACGCATATTGCATGAATTTAAGGTAAACCAAAATAGGACTTATTTAATCATATGAAGTCTGTCTTATCTCAATTAAATATCTTAGAATTTATAGTTTTCTAAAAGTCTTTACCGAATGAGAAACATGCTCAAACGTAAGACCAATGGTAAATGGAACCATATCATAAATGTTCAGAATGTTCCCTTTCAATTCAAAGCACGTTATTTTAATTATAATTCAGGTATGGGACAATTACAGTTAAAAAATAATTCGTTACAATTATAATTACTTTGCATATGCTCAATTATAATTACAATTACATTGGCAAGTAATTAATTTCGGTTACAATTACTTTTCATAGAAACACCTAATATAAACTAAAAGAAAGGAAAGTAGTCTACCATTAATTTACAACCTTAACTTTTTATTTCCATAAAAATTGGTTCACTTGAAATTGTCACTGCGAATGTAATTGATTTCAATTACAATTACATTTTTAGTTAGTCAATTACATTTACACAACAATTATTTGAAAAAGTTAAATCAATTACAATCAATTACAATTACAAATTACAATTACCACATGCTTGAATAATTATTCAACGAATGTAATTCCCACCTGATTGAGACTTTCTGATCATTGTTCAATTATTTCATAGGTTATTTCATTTTAGTATTTCAGACATTAGACATACACGATTTTCAAGCTTTCGTTTTATGTAAAAAGGGTGAAATTTGAAGAATTGTAATGGAGGTTGACGCTTGGAAAATTTCAGTCCAAGATGAAATTCACAACTTGTTTGCACATCAAGAAGGATGAAAATGTAATGAAATGTGAAATAATGAAACGGGAGTGAGTTATTCCATTCACATTTATCCTTTAGAGACATTCAATGAAAAGCCAAGTCATTATCTTATATAACATATATATTGCATACATTTGTAAATAGTGCCATCGAGAAATTATTCATACCTCTTACAGTATGTTTAATGACTCGTAGAAGCTCCTCTCGCTTTTATGACGTTTGGCATCTGGTAACAGAAATATTTTACCATTCTTCTAAACGATATCAGTCTAGTTCTTTCAAGTTTGAAGATTTCGCCCGTGGACATTATTCTTCACATCTTGCAAGAGAGGACCTAGTCATTGGAGTGAGATTGGAATCTTTCCCAGTAAAATCTAAAACATTTATTTTCTTTCTTTTTTGACTGTTGTAAACTTTTAAGAAAAATATTTTCAAATGAAAAGTTACCATTCTAATTATTCGTCATTGTAAAACATTTGTAATTTGTAGTCAGTGTGACATTTTTCTAAGATGCATTTTTCTGCAGTATAAATAAAGATTTCTTTTATTTTTAAGTGTTAGATGATTAATTTATTTATTTTTATTTTTCAATTAAAGTACCCTTGCTGAGATTAATGAAAATGGAATCCTGGACAGTGCAACAAAGAGTGGCTATTGTGGAACTTTATTTGACAAACAACTCTTCCATCGTTGCCGCTCAAAGAGCTTTTCATTTAAAATTCAACACACGTTCTGCTCCTTCTGATCGAGCTATTCGACGGTACGTTGCTAAATTTCGTATGGGAAAGGGTCAGGGAGACGAACCACGGACTGGGCGTCCTCGAACAAGCCGAAGTCCAACTCGGGTTGAGATGGTTCGTGAAAGCGTTAAGGAAAATCCACATCAGTCCGACGACGCAGCCAGGAATTAAACATTTCAAGAAGTTCCTTACATCGAATTTTGAGAGATGATATCAATCTTTACCCGTACAAAATTCAAATTGCTCAAGAAATTAAACTACAAGATCATCAGAGTCGGATAACGTACGCTAATGCGATTTTAGATTTACGCAATGAAAATGAAGGTTTTCACCAGATATTAAATTTGTAATTAAAATAGCAATAAATATATTTTCAAGTGTTAGAAACCTTTTTTTATTTGATCCCCAAACAAAAACGTTATAGCCAAATAAAACCACTCCGAGACTTCTGGGACACCCTTTATAAGGTATAGTGAGTTTAAAAGCCGGGATACTTTTCCTTAGCTATGTTACGGCTCAGTGTATTTTGACTTTTGTAACTGACTGTATACTGAACTGAAAAGACGTGAAATAAACAATTTAGGAACTCTAAATCCATTTGATAATTTTGCGACTAAATCTCAAGTATGTGTTCACGTGACCTTGCGACTAAATCTCAAGTATGTGTTCACATGACCTTGTATGAATACATATAGTACCATATGACCTTGTCATATGGTAGTATATGTATTCATACATATATATGAAGTCATGTGGCTATTGTTAGAATCCCAGTTTTTTACATGGTCATATAAGGACGTGGCTGTTAAGCATAAATTTTAGTTTTTACAGAAATTGAAAAATAATTCCTGATGGAGGAACTTTTCGTGGGTGAGGTAAAGAGACCTCAAATTTAAAAGGATATAATAATCAGTCAAGAGGTCCAGAAACTGGCATAGCGGTCAGGTCAGACTAACATATGGTATATGGCGATTTTACTATACATCCTACATATATACATCGAGATCGCGAATTTCTCTACATTAAACTTTTAATCAAAGGAAAATGTTTAACATTTTTACATTATCACTTTGGAAAGTACTCGTTTACGCATGTCCTATTCAGGAGCAAGTTGCACTTCCAGTTTGTGGTCTTCTCGATGATGCCATGAAATTGCATTTGTTTTTGTATATCAAATGACGTATACGTTCGTATTGCCCAAATTTTTATCTACGCAAACTGGACCAAACACTCGTGGCATCCATAATTTTAAACCTTCTTTCACCGGCCTATGTGTTGCTTCCGCTTTAATTAGTATTCGGAATTTTTCTTATATTTTACGACCACAAAAATCTCTCAAACAGTTTTGGTTCCTAAATACTGAATTTAATTATTTCATGATCGTTAATTATAAACGTTAATTCTAATAATTAATGTTATTATACGTAATTAATTTCATAAACTATTAATCGATGTGTAGCACCTAAATAGAAATAAATACTGAATAACATTACTTCTTATAAACACCTCATTCGCTGGTTAAAGTTTTCTTTTGAAAAACATCTATAACACTAGGCAACAAATTTCAACTTTTTTTTTTTGTTACAGACACGTGAACTACTGATTCCTACTAAAGCGGTGATGCTGATTTCAGATCTGATATCAAAATTTCTCTATCACGTCCAGTTTTGTGTAACCGAAAACCCCTATTTTTCATTTTTTTCTCACCCGCTTCTATTACGAAAGCCGTCTAAGCTACTTTTCCGTGCCACGTTTTATGTTAAGCATACTTAAATAATTAGTGAACAGGGATGTCTTTCCTCCTTTATTCTGGCTTAAGACAGACAGCGGAATTCCGCTGGCGGAGTTACCACCCCTGCGCCCAACCATCCACCCAAAGCGCGTTAGTATTTTGTTACTACTGAAAGGCAAATTCCTGTTCTTAAGTGAAACTTTGGTGTGTCCTCTTCCTTTGTCGCTTGTAGGATGACGAGCTCTCCTTCTGCAGGAACCAACAATAATCTCCCATCATATTTGGGTTGAAATTACCTTGGTATCTGTTTTCCATAACTGAGATCTGTTGGTGGAAGCGCTCACCATGCTCGTCACTTACAGCCCCAAGGTTGGCCGGGAAGAAGTCAAGATGAGAATGTAAAAAATGAATTTTCAAAGACATTCTGCATCCCATTATTTCATAAGATTTAAGCATGTTTTCTACGAGTTTACGGTGGTTTTCAGCTTTGTGGTTTCCAAGAAAATTTTTGACAACTTCAACGAAAGATGTCCATGCTCCTAGTCATTCTCATTTAGGTTAGATGGAAACGATGAGTCGTGGATGACACTGCGGATCT
This sequence comes from Bathynomus jamesi, assembly GCA_023014485.1. NCBI lineage: Eukaryota > Metazoa > Arthropoda > Malacostraca > Isopoda > Cirolanidae > Bathynomus > Bathynomus jamesi. The sequence continues at coordinate 327,270 of JAJOZX010005149.1, forward strand.
GTGGTCCAGTGAAAACTCCAGCTTCTAGCTTAGCATCTGTCAATATTCCTTTGAATTTATCCTTTAAATATTGGAAACCACTACCTTGATGATCCATACCCTTCACGAAATTTTTCATAAGGCCAAGTTTAATGTGAAGTGGTGGAAGATGTACTTTCTGAGGGTCAATAAGTGCTGGGTGTTTCACATTGTATTTACCAACAACATGTTCAGTTCTAGATGGCCAATCATGTTTTTGTAGTGGTTCTTGTCATCTCTGCTGTTCCATAGACACAAAAAGCACATATGCTTTGTGTAGCCCAACTGTAACCCAAGAAGTAATGATACAACTTTAAGGTCGCCACAAATATTCCATGTGTGGTCCTTATATTTGATGAGTCTTAGCAGCAGTTTCATCGATTCATAAGTCTCATTAAGGCCAGTGGCATGTGCTACAGGTATTGAAGGTTTTTCATTGCCGTTGTGCAGTAATACAGCTTTAAGGCTAGCTTTACTAGAGTCAATGAACAGTCTCCATTCTTTTGGATCATAGCGACAGCCAATCCCTTGCATCAGACCACTGATATCGTGGCAGAAAACAACGTTTTCTTGTAAGTAAAATGATGAAAACTGCAAATGGCGATGGCGGAAATGGGAAACTTTGGTGTTTGGTTGGAGAAGATTAAATTCTTGAAGTCTTGAACCAAGCAACTCTGCCTTTTCTTTTGGTAATTCCAAATCGCGCACTAAGTCATTTAACTCCGCTTGACTTAACAAATGTGGGGAAATATTTGCATCTGGAACATATATGCCATCTTTCCCTGTTTCTATATCACTAGCAGAATCTTCAGATGAACTGCTGTCTGTTATCGTTGCTGGTGGAACTGGTGGTGGATGGATTGTTTCATCATGTGGTACTGGTTTCATTGCTGATTCGCAGTTTGGGTACGTGATCTTTGATTTGTTTTTCTTGTGAAACCAGCAATCTTTGTCAAACAAAAATAACAATCATTGAAGTGATTTTTCGGCTCACGCCAAACCATGGGGACTGAGAACGGCATAGCTTTTCTTTTACCATTCATCCAAGCTATTAACATTGCATTGCACTGTGCACAGCAAATATGTGGTGCCCAGTCCCTCTGTTGGTCTCCTAACTTACAGTCAAAATAACACTTGTAGGCAAGTTTAATCTTTGTTGTTATGTTTCTACGTTGTGGCTTAGGTGTATATTGTCCACAGACAAAGCAGAAGTTGTCTGGGTGATTTACACAAGCACGTCTATTTGATGCCATTTTGAATTACCATACAATATCTGAAAAAACGTAGAAAGTAATTATTACGATGTGCAAAATAAAAAGAAATACACACCGTAGTACAAAACAAATGCTATAAAAACACACAAGTCACCACAACCTGTCACTTGCTCATCAGCAGAGAGCTTCAACAACCGTTCTGCTTGACTGTCACGTAGCGACTGACCGTTGGGCCGTTGCCCAGCAAATATGTGGTGCCCAGTCCCTCTGTTGGTCTCCTAACTTACAGTCAAAATAACACTTGTAGGCAAGTTTAATCTTTGTTGTTATGTTTCTACGTTGTGGCTTAGGTGTATATTGTCCACAGACAAAGCAGAAGTTGTCTGGGTGATTTACACAAGCACGTCTATTTGATGCCATTTTGAATTACCATACAATATCTGAAAAAACGTAGAAAGTAATTATTACGATGTGCAAAATAAAAAGAAATACACACCGTAGTACAAAACAAATGCTATAAAAACACACAAGTCACCACAACCTGTCACTTGCTCATCAGCAGAGAGCTTCAACAACCGTTCTGCTTGACTGTCACGTAGCGACTGACCGTTGGGGCCGTTGCCCGTTACTATGCTCTTGACTCTGTTGCCAACTCGGGATAAATTTTATTTATCAAAATTGTTCAAATTTGTATATAGTTGGCCAAAAAAATTGCTTTAACCTTGAAAAGCAAGTTTCATATTACTGGCATTAAGCCGATTAAAACCAAAATCTGGACGTGGTAGAAAATTTTACTAAAAGTGATTTGCATTTTACACAAAATCTATACGTGATAGAAAAAATCTAATTATAGATTTGAAATCAGCATACCGAAATTAGCTAGGAGCACCTATTTGGTCTTCTGTAACAAAATCTTTGTTGCCTAGTGTAATAGATAAGACTAGCAAAAGGTCGGCGCTACGCGCCGATTTTGCTAGATCTGCGGTGCTTCGGCTGAATTGTGGGCCTACAGCGTATTTTATTTTGAACATCAGTAGCCCTTTATCTGGATATCATTCCTATTCCTCTCACCTTGGGCCTCAGTAATCGGGGTGCCTGCGGCCTTCCAGTTACTGGCAAACCAATTATTCATTCAGTAAAACTCCAGAAAAGAACGCAGCCATGAAAATCTAAAGCTTCACAAATCTTAATACAATGAGCTCGGATTTGAAGCCTAAGATTTTCATGACTGCGTTCATTTCTATAGTTTTATGGCCCGCCAAATCATCGTTTTCATTGTTTCGAGTGCATCAAATCCGAGCTCATTGTATTAAGATTTGTGAAGTTTTAGATTTTCATGGCTGCGTTCTTTTCTGTAGTTTTATTGAATGAATAATTGGTTTGCCAGTAACTGGAAGGCCGCAGGCACCCCAATTACTGAGGCCCAAGGTGAGAGGAATAGGAATGATATCCAGATAAAGGGCTACTGATGTTCAAAATAAAATACGCCGTTAGCCCACAATTAGTTGTGATAAGCATGATCTTCCTGGCCGGAATCGATGTTGGTTATCATTTTTTTTCTGAGTTTCCCCATTACCCCCACCCCCTCCCCCATTACCCCACCCCTCTCCCCCAATACCCCCTCCCCCACCCCTCCCCCATTTACCCACCAATTTTTTTTCTGAGTTTCCCCATTTTTGTTTAGCATGGGCACTGCACAATAAAAAGACGCATCGAATGGTGAAAACCGCATTGTTCTACACCAATTGTAGCGACCTGTAGGTGTGCGCAAAAAAACCGTCACATATATATAATGCTTCATTTCTGAAATAGTATATTAGATCATTGGTCCCAAAAATATGGTCCGCGAATCGCTTGGGGTTCGCGAAAAGAGTGTACAATGAAATATATGTACAGAAGGTTGACTAAAGTAAATAGACACCTTGGGTTTTTTCCAAAACTTTTTATTTGATTATAAATGTCAATAAATAATAAAAATTAATTGAATAATATTGACTTTTATAATCAAATAAAAAAATTGTAAACAAAAAAAAAGTGTCTATTTACTTTTATCAACCCACTGAACATTTTTGGAAGAAAGTTCGCCAACAAACAAATTCCTGGAAACTTAAAAATTTACTTATCAGCGTGGCTTGCCTTGATTATTCAAGGGCCACCGTTCGTTATTACCCGTTTAGTGTCTCTTAATATTACTGACTATAAATTATTAAATGCTTCCTATTGCCTGTCACTGATTTGAGTTGCAAATCTCTCATCGATGGCTTGTTACTAATTAACACGAAATGCTACACTATTGGCAGTCCTTTGCGTTACCTATTAATGAAAGGCTTATAAAGTTACTGCTAAATAATTAAATTAATGATAATTCAAACTATTGCACGGTCATCCTTAAGCAAATTTATGCGCTGTTGCAGCGATTTCCAACCTGTGGTACGCGTACCACCGATGGTACGCTGAGCCCTTTTAGGCGGTACGCAAGACGGTTATAAATACGCAGGTTACTTACTGATGTCGTGTTAATGTGTTCTAAAGTAATATTAGTTGTAGATAAATAACCCGCGACCTTTTCCGACTGCGGATTCGCATGTTCTCCAATTTGCGGGTCAGGTAGATTTCAAATTATATCATATTTAAAGATAAGTTTCAAGGCCAAAATCAAAATTTTGATTCAGTAAAAATGCCATTGTATATCATTACAATAAATATAAGTTTTTAGATAAGGCTAAAAATTCGAGATTGGACACCACAGTCTCCTCCCTACAGTTTTGATTAGAGTGGTACGTGTACCTTCCTTCCTTCTTTAACGGTGGCACTTAGAAAAACATGGTGTCAAAAAGTGGTACGTCAACCTATAAAGGTTGGGAACCCGTACGCTAGTGTACAAGGTGTTTCAAAAGAAAAGTCCGGAATCATAGGAATATTTATTTTATTTATTATAATCCGTTAATCGTTAATTAACGAAGTTAACTTTTTCGTTAACGATTTAACTTTTAAGTTAACTTTGAAAATCATTATCGGACTAATTAACTTCCGTTACATTTAACTTCCGCTAACTCAAGTCCGTTAACCCAAAAAATTCATAAATAAACGTTTAAAAGTTTCTATTATTTTTAGTGATGTAGCGGATGTCATTTTTTTGACATCCGCGGATGCGGATGCGTATGAGGATGTTTGATTTCAACATCTGCGGATGCGGACGCGGATGTCTACATTTTCGTTATTTTTTAGGATATATTCGAGATTTGTTGTGTTTAACGTATATAATAAGTTATTATATAGAGAGAGCTGTAGCTATAATGTAGTATAATTGATTAATTGTACAATAATTGCTGTACTTTTCTCTGAACATATAAAATAATATCAAGCATCTAACTAATATAGAAATCAACTAGTGAATTCGTCTGCAAATAAATTCGTTATATTTTGCTGAGTTTCAGCCACAATTAGAAACCATAATTGTGTTACCAGGATGCGGGACGTGAACCCAACTCAAATGCACCCCACCGACCTCTTTCCCCAACCTCCACCCTTATAGAAAGAGATCTTTAATTAGCTTGATAACTATTTATATTAAGTTTAAAGTTTTATTAGGCATATTTATAAATGAGTAATTAAAATAAAGTAAACTAAGATGTTTATCGTTTAATGTTCAAACTTAATTATAGGAAGGTTATGCTTAAGGAACATTAATTTTTCTGCCTTTTCTGCTGCCAGTCTATTTCTCTTTTCATCATATATTAATCCAGCACTGCTAAATAATCTCTCGCTTGGTACGTTTGTTGGAGGACAGGCTAAATGTTTCCTTGCAAGTTTACTCAAGTATGGATAGATATTCTGCGTATTTTTCCACCAACTAATAGGATTGTCACATGCAGCCAGGCGTTTTTCTTGGTGATAGCTCTCGATCATTTTTACTACATCTTTTGACATCGCGTAGGTCTTGTCATTGCTGCTTGACTCAAGAAACTGAGAGACAGATTCTCTGATAGATTTGCTTGTTGAAGGTGTTGGTTCTGTCACTGAAACTTTTATTCTTTTGGTGGGTGGCGAAGCGACAGATTCAAGAGATTGAAACTCTTCAACTGCTTTGCCAAGTGATGATTTAACTCGTTCTAATGTACTAGGTGAAAATAACTTAGCTTTGTACAGTAACGTGGATCTAAGTAGGTTGCAAGAGAGTAACTTCATACAAGAACAGCCTCTCGTCTTGTCGCTTGCATCACTTTTGCGCACAATGAACTAGTTCTATTAATATAGTAGAATTTGATAATTTCCGCTTATTAATGACATTTTATCTCAACGGTCCACATCCGCACGACATCCACAGTCCAAAGTGCGGATGCGGGTGCGGATGCGGATGCGAGAAAATATGCGGATGTTATGCGGATGCGGATGCGGATGTGACCTACATCACTAATTATTTTCAGTGTTGAGCAGGTGCGCAATTAATCCGCCACTGTTAATAGTGATGAACGAATTTCCATTTCCGCAGTGCAAAATCAGGCGATATATTTGTTTCCGTCGCCACAATTTGTATCTTACCAAATATGGTAGTTATTTATGGTATTGGTTTGAGCAAAACATGGTCGACTGTAAAATCAGGCGGAAAGATTTGCCATTTGAGTTGAATGTTTCAACTTCTTTCAAGAAATATCACGAGCATTTTATTTTAAGGCACTTTCAATAATATATATGTAACAATTACAACAAATAACTACATTCGTTTCATTTGCAGTCTGTCTCTTGCGCAACATGTTTGTGCTAGTGAATATTTAAAAATAATCGTTGTCAAGTAAGTCATGTATATTTATAATATGTCTGTGAGTACCTTATTAGTAGTCTCCTTGATACATTTCAAGAACCATAAAACTGATCAGGTAAGATTTCAATTCTCATGTCACTTTGATGACATAAATTAAGTCAATTGATGTCTTACAATGGGAGCGTTTTCACCTTAACCCTTTATGTCCTGGCGGTACTTCTAGGTACCACATCTTTAAAATCTCCATAATTATTTTTCTACCCGGTTGGGGCATTGGTTTCTGCGCGTATGTAGGAGAATTACGGCATTTGATCGAGTGAGGCCCATGGTGTAATGGTTATCATATCTGACCGGCAATCGGAAGATCCCGGGTTCGATTCCCGGGTGGTTACCTCATTTTTCATTTGTTTCGTTCTCTCTCCTCATCTTGCGCGGAATATTCTCCTATACAAGCGTCGTTCTTTACGTTAATTATACTGCGTGTTTGCAGTTAAATTGTATATAATGTACGGCATGCGGGAGGTGCCCCCTTGGGGCATTGGTTTCGGCGCGTATGTAGGAGAATTACGACATTTGATCGAGTGAGGCCCATGGTGTAATGGTTATCATATCTGACCGGCAATCGGAAGATCCCGGGTTCGATTCCCGGGTGGTTACCTCATTTTTTCATTTGTTTCGTTCTCTCTCCTCATCTTGCGCGGAATATTCTCCTATACAAGCGTCGTTCTTTACGTTAATTATACTGCGTGTTTGCAGTTAAAATGTGTATATATATATGTATATATATATATATATATATATATATATCGGTAGTGGTGTAGTGGTTAGCGTCGCTGACTACGAATCCATTGGCCCGCTGTTCATCTTTCCACACAGTAAAAAAGTGGTTGGTAGATAAATGGGTACCCTGGGTGGCCTAGTGGTTAAGACGCTGGGCTACTGGTGAGGCGTGGTTCGGACTCCACTTTAAACTGTAGGTCTGAGGTGGAGTGGAAAACTTGACCTTCGTCAGAATAAACAATTCTGGCGGAAGCTAACCAAAGGTTTTATATATACATATGTGTGTGTGTGTGTGTGTGTGTGTGTGTGTGTGTGTTACGCCCAAACATCGAAATCTCTCAGTGAGCGACAAAAACAGCCACAACGCGTTGTGGATGCACCTAAGTGACCACACACCGATGTTAGATATTTTTTCGCTTCATGGCCGTTCTCAAACAACCACAACGCGTTGTGGACGATTCGGATATGACCACAACGTGTTGTGGACGATTTGAAAATTATTGAATGCCCGGTTAGGTCAACTGTACGCGTTGACGATTGTTTAGGTTAAGTCGTGATATTTTCGTTAAAACTAACGAAAATATCACTGCTTAACCTAACCAATCGTCAAGGGCGTACAATTATCTGCTTAACTTTGCTTTTTAATCAGTGAATACGTCGATAAATATACGTCGTGTTTATATCTTTACAATATATGTCGTATTTAAATAGAGTTTGATGAAAGACATCGGTGTGTGGTCGTTTCAAATCGTCCACAACACGTTATGGTCATATCTGAATCGTCCACAACTCGTTGCGGTTGTTTGAGAACGTCCATGAAGCGAAAATATATCTAACATCGGTGTGTGGTCACTTAGGTGCATCCACAACGCGTTGTGGCTTTTTTTCGCTCACTGAGCGATTTCGATGTTTGGGCGTAACATAGTAACATATATATATATATATATATATATATATATATATATATTCTGTATGTGTAGTTAAAATATATAAAATAGTTTTACTTTTAATTAAACTTAGAACTACGGGTTACAGGATAGGCTTAAGAACTATTATTTAGCCTGCGTGTAAAAGTTAGAAAAGATTTTATGTTAATGTTAGGTTTAGGTCGCAGAGCAGAGCTAAATTTTAACTTATGAGACAAAATGTGTTCCTTTTATATAGAATCGTTTGGTATGAAAATGAAAGAGACGTCCTTTTACTTCCATATTATCAGAGGTTAGGTTAGGTTAGGTTAGGTTAGTTGATCTCTCAGGTAGAGTTATAGAGCCTAAAAAAATTTAACGCAATCGAAAGGTAGCGTTAAATGAACAAAATGGAATTTCATAATGTCGACGTTCGACTACTGATTTCAGATTTCAAATTATATTTCAGCTTCTGAATGAAAATGACTAACCTAACGTAACCAGACTAACCTAACGTAACCAGAACTAACCTAACCTAGTTTAACTTAACCGCCATAACATAACCTAACCTAACCCAAATTAACCTAACCTGATCTAATTTAAACTAATTATGAAATTCGATTTTGTTTCTTGTAAAATCTAGACCACGGTCCGCTTATTGGTGACAATTGACCAAGAAGATATCTAATATTTTCAGATCTTTTTGCTTTTTTAATAGTTAGGAACACTTTGGGACGAGAAAGTATACCATAGTCAAAATCCCAACCCATAGGTTATATTAACATACTTGTCGATATGTAATTACAGTTATACATTATAAACTAACAAATTACTTTTAAGCACTATCAACTCGAGTTAATATGGTCCTAGAATATGGCCACAGAAGTTTTCTACATTATTTGATCCCTCTGAAGTTGGTATTTTACAAGATATTTAATTTTATTAGATATTCGCGTGTGAATTTCAGATGTACTGATAATGTATAGGGTGGTCAAAATCTCCCTATCTATTTTGCTGAAATAATAGTATTTTAGGATAAAAATGTAGAAACATAATTAGATGCATATTTATCCATCAAGCTTAGGTCAAAGATTCGGCGTGAGCACCATCAGTGTCTGCAAATCTCAAATCTGTTCACTGCATTGCGGAACACATTCTGAAGCATCTCTGGGGTTATTTCAGCGACTGTTGCGACGATGCGGGTTCGCAGATCTTGCAGGTCTGTACGTAACTCTTTTTCGTAAACCTCAGACTTTATAAAGAAGTCTAACGGTGTTAAATCCGGAGATCGTGCTGCCGACAGCCTGTTTCCACCAAGTCCAATCCACTGATTTGGTAAGAGTTCATCAAGGTACACCCAAACGATGTTTGCATAGTGACATGGAACTCCATCTTGTTGAAAGACAACAGTGTCGAGAATGCCATCTGAACGAAGCTGGGGTTCAAGAAACTGCCGAAGTATGTCAAGATAAATTGGTACTACCATCACACGTTCTTGTACATCCACCACCATCTATGGCCTGTAGAAAGTAAAATAGAAATATCATTATTTCAGCAAAATAGATAAGGACTTTTGGACCACCCTGTGTATTAAACAGTAATCCTAATAAATTACTCTCAATACTCAACAATAAGAATAAATATGATTCTAACTTAGAAATGACAAAAGATTTTTGCATTTGCAAAGAAATGTAGAACTTTTAAAACTCCTTTTTTTTGTTTTTATTTTAAATAAAATCATTTTTCAGCAACACTTAAAACAACAAAAAAAGGAAGTTTTGAAAGTTCTACATTTTTTGTAAAAGAAATGTGTAAATAATGTGTAACCCCCGAACACCGAAAAAAACGTTCCATCAGTATATATATATATATATATATATATATATATATTATATTATATATATATATATATATATATATATTCAGTCGAATGCGCTTCAAAGAAGTTTTCATGCCACAGTGTATACGAAATGTGTATACTCATAAATGCAATACAACATTCTTTCATACATACAAAATGAAAGTAGTTCCTCGTCCGTACTGCATAATATTTTTACATAATACACAGTACCATGCATATACGTCTTCATACATTCTGTACCCAATACGTGCTAAACGGTACATACTCATATACTATACAACACACCATACATAGGCAAACTACATACCCTATAAATACTAAGTATTCCATAATGTACACACATATTAAAATGCGGAACGTAAATACTGGTAAGGATTCCCGTCACGATTAAGGCGTCACAAAGAGAGAAATGAAACGAGAAGCAATTCCCAAATTGTCACCAAATGGCGTCACCCTTCTCGCACCTGACACTCGCACAACAAAAGTGCTTCGAATCTTTCCTTTTCCTTGTGAACAGACGTGTTTTATCGCGTATCCAGTGTTATCAATTGAATAAGTTTTTTTCGTTGAAGTGTTTAAAAAAAAAATAGTGTTCGGTGCATTCTTAACTAAATTACTTTCTTTACTAATCATTCATTAACGAATATATTTCATTTATTGACGTTATTCAGTACTATATTATTTGATCAAACCAAGGCTACTGCACGTGGCTTGCCTTGTTTTTTTTCAAATCTATCAGAAAACGAGGTCATAAGGTTCATTTTTCCTTCCTTCGAGAGGTCAGGTAGAGTGTGGTCACACACCGTGTGAAAAAAAAAAAAGTCGGGTCGAATCGCGGACAGATAAGTGTTATAAATACTCTTCTTTTACAGATCTTTTGTCGGTAGCTTAATTCTATATTCATTTAGTATAAATTTGTGTTACAAGAACCTGTTTCTGCGTTTCAAAAACGCGGTAGACCTACGTTGTAATTTATTAATTTCCAAACGCTCGTTTTTTTTGTTTTTTTTTGTTTTTTAACTAATTAAAAGCATGGCACCCCCGTCAAGTACTTGCAGTCGCTGTGAAGGGAAATTTGCCGCTTACGCGTTTACAATGGCTAATAATAATGAACAGTTAGTTTGCAGGTGGTGCTCAAGCATGGAAGTGCTGAGGAACGAGTTAGAACGTGAGAGGGAGGCCAGGTGAGCTTGAAGAAAGCGTGATGCTCCTGACGGCAAAATTAGAATCCCTTGAGACTCCAGTTACGACCCCTCCTGCCTCAGTTTCTACTAATAATATAAATAGTAAATAGCCCTCTCTCTTCCCCTAGTTCCCAACCCTTCGTTCGAGTGCGTAATGGAGCCCCATTGAGAAAACCTAAGACATGTCTACCAGTAATAACAAACAATAAGTTTTCTGTTTTAGGTTTCGATGACTGATGAACCGGAAATACGACTCGTTGGCGATTCCATTGTTCGAGGGCAGCTCGAGGAATTCTGTGGGAGAAACCCTCGTCGTAGGCGCCGTTACTGCTACCCTGGTGCAAGGGTGGAGGATATAACTAATAGTGTTGACCATTTACAGACGGTACCTCCGAGGACACAACGTATGTTATTCATGTCGGTACTAATAACGTTTTAAATTCTAGATCGGAAGAACTGCTGGCTAGGTACAGGGACTTACTAGAGCGATTAAAGGAAAAACTAATAAGATTGTTTTAACAGGTATACTTCCTCGAATTATCCAACGTAACGATTTCTACAGCAAGGCGACCTATATTAACAATAACCTAAAGTCTCTTTGCCAACAGGAAGGAGTGCATTTTGCGAATTTTTGGAACAGTTTCTACGGCAGGAGGGACTTGTTCCTCGAGATGGACTTCATCTTAATGACGTTGGAGCTGCGCGTTTAGGAAGACTATTTCATAATACTGTCTCTTCTTTTCAGGCTGCCGTAACTCGAACGGTCCCAGCGTAAATTCCACAAATTTCCCTGCGCTCGCGAAGGTGTCGCAATTACAAACAATTTGAAGGTTCTATCCTTAAATGCTCGTAGCCTACGAAATAAAATAAACGAATTTTTTTCTTTAATTGCTTGTAAAGACTATGATTTGCGATAAATGAATCGTGGCTTAGCACTGAAACACGTGACTTTGTAGGGGAGTATCAAATTAAAGGTTATAGACTTTTTGTTAAAAACAGAATAGGTAGGCGAGGAGGCGGTGTTATGTTGTATATCAAAGATAATATTGCGAACGTTATAGAAGTAAAGCACACAATTCCAGAACCGATAGATTCGACTATAGCAGAACTTAAATTGAACGATTTCAAACTTCTTGTTGCGGTTATATATAGGCCCCCTAATCAAACAGCTGATACGGACGAAGCGTTATATCGTGAACTAAAGAGAATAATCGGTAGTGAGCAGGCTTTAGTTATGGGTGACTTTAATTGCGCCAACGTGAATTACGATACAATGCAGGGAGACGCGGAAGGTAATCGTTTAGTTAATTTTCTCGAGGATAGCTTTCTTATTCAAAAGGTTGGGGAACCTACGAGGTTGGACAGTATTTTAGATTTAGTAATAACTACGGATGATAGGCTAATTACTGATCTTCAAGTAATAGAACCGTTAAGCAGCGATCACAATATGGTAGAGTTTGTCCTCTCAGTAAGTCACTCGAAACCAGCTAACTCGACTAAAATTCCTAACTTCCAGCACGCAGACTTTAGTAAATTTCGAAATAAATTGTCACACGTCAATTGGGAAAACGTAATGGGGAACTCCAACGCAAAACTAATGTGGGAATCGTTCGAAACAGTATTTAGGACTATAAATGAGGAATGTGTACCGTACAAAATTAAGCGTGCGAAAGTAAACAACAAGCCCTTGTGGTTTACTTCTAGAGTAGGAGACATTATAAAGAGTAGAGATAGGGCTTATAGGCTACATAAGTGCGATAAAGACAATTTGTGTTACGAAACAACTACATATCTCTAAGGCGTGAAGCGAAAAGTGTAATAAAAAAGTCCAAGCGCGAATTTGAAATCTCCATAGCTCGTGACGGTAAAGAAAACCCCAAGCGATTCTTTCAATACGTCAATAATAGAAATCCAGTAAAAATGTCTTGGGGCCTTTGAAAAATGTAAACGGAGATCTAGTTTCTGAAAACAAGGAAATGGCTACCTTGCTAAACGAATTTTTTACGTCAGTTTTTACTATAGAAGATGTAACGAATATCCCTACGGTCATAGACATAATACCTTTTGATAATGGTAATATTTTGGATAATATGTGGTTAGTGAAGGGGAGTAATGCGCTATATTGATAAAATGAAAACGCGTAAATCACCGGGCCGGATTCCATATATCCCATACAACTAAAAGAATTAAAAGATAGCATTGTTGTGCCGCTAACAAAGATTTTTAATGCGTCTATTTCTGAGGGGTGCGTACCAGATAATTTCAAGTTAGCAAACGTAACACCTATCTTTAAGAAAGGCGATAAAGGTGCGGCGGGAAATTATAGGCCAATCAGTTTAACGTCTGTTGTAGGTAAGCTACTGGAATCAATAATTAGGGATCGTATAGTCGAACACTTAGAATTCATAAGCTAGTTAGAAATACGCAGCACGGTTTAGGCGAAACAAATCTTGCTTAACTAATCTTTTAGAATTTTTCCAAAGCGTGGTTGACGTTTACGATAGACATCGGGCGGTTGATGTAGTGTATTTAGATTTTCAAAAAGCGTTTGACACCGTGCCGCACAAAAGACTCATTGAAAAAACTAAGGCTCATGGAATCAGGGGTGTAGTAATAAATTGGCTAGAAGAGTGGTTGCGAGGTAGGAAACAGAGGGTGGTCGTTGATGGAGCGGAGTCGTGTTGGGCTAATGTAGCGAGTGGCGTTCCTCAGGGTTCTGTATTGGGCCCCTTGCTTTTTCTTATATATATTAACGATTTAGATGTCGGCCTAGTCAGTACAGTTTCAAAGTTTGCGGATGACACGAAGCTGGGTGGTAGGGCGATTAATGACGAAGATAGAGGTAAAATTCAGGAAGATCTGAATAAAATCGTTGATTGGTCAGTCACATGGCAAATGAGATTTAACGTTATAGTGCAAAATTTTGCATATAGGTTCGCGTAACGGTAATTTTGCGTATAGTATGTCAGGGAAAGATTTAACAAGCGTAGAGCAGGAAAAAGATTTAGGAGTTATAGTCACTGGTGATTTAAAAGTAGCGAAACAAAGTACAGCAGCGGTCAATAAGGCGAACAAAGTGTTAGGTTTTATAGCTCGAAATTTTGAGTACAAATCGCGCGATATTATAGTTCCTCTTTATAAATCATTAGTTAGACCCCATTTGGAGTACGCGGTCCAATTTTGGAATCCGCATATGCGCAAAGATATAGACAAAATCGAAAGAGTTCAAAGACGAGCAACTAAGATGATTCCGTCGCTTAGGTCAAAGTCGTACGAGGATAGGCTTAAGGAGTTAAAATTGACACACTCGAGACTAGGAGGTTAAGGGGTGATCTAATCCAGGTTTTCAAAATTATGAATGGGTTCGATAACGTAGATAGAGATAGCTTTTTCGAAATATCTCAATATAATAGGACTAGAAATAACGGGTGTAAGTTGACAAGTAGAAGGTTCGAGACAGCAGTTGCGAAAAACTTTTTTACGCATAGAATAGTAAATAGCTGGAATAGTTTGCCGGTAGAAGTAATTAGTAGCACGTCTATAAACATGTTTAAAAATCGATTAGACGCATATGTTGATAGAAAGGGTATAGTTTAAGGTAGTAAAATTAAGGCTTTGTGGGATAGATCCCACAGCTCAACACAAGTGTTGTGGGATATAGGGAGGCAGCGTCTTGGGTTAGGGGATACTCTCTGTCCTTACACACCCCATTTAAAGAGATTCCTCTGCCGAGCGGTGCCCCCCATAGTACTGTGAGGTATTGAAAAACTCATGATCTTCACTTGCCCCACAAACACCTTTAAATGGGAGAAAAAATGGGTGCACACACATTTCTACATTACTGTACAGTCTTTACAGCCACACCTACACTTTTCCTCCTAAGTGTATATATTGTAATGTATATGGTTGTAAATTTTGACTTGGTCCGCAATCGATATGGACCGTGACTTGATGGATACCGTAATGAAATTGACTGGATTCTTTGGATCTGATATATTTGCATGTCCGTTATAAATAGATATAGAGTGTAACATATTTGTGGATAGTAGTCTATTATGACTTGATCCTCTGGATCCAGAGATTCTATCTTTAGTTTTAAATCGATAATTAATTAGTTTTAAATTGATAATTATTTAGTTTCGTAAAAATTGGTCGTTGCCAATTTACCGGCAGTTTTTACATAAATTTCTTATGTTCTTGTGGTTTGGAACCCACGTAAAATTGTAGGTCCCCTCCGCCACCACGGAGGACATATACAATACACGATTACGAACACAGTTTCTATTAGTAATATAAATAGTACTAATAGCCCCCTCTCTTCCCCTAGTTCCCAACCCTTCGTTCGAGTGCGAAATGGAGCCCCATTGAGAAAAGCAAAGCCTTGTCTACCAGTAATAACAAGCAATAAGTTTTCTGTTTTAGGGTTCGAAGATACTGATGAACCGGAAATACGACTTGTTGGTGATTCCATTGTTCGAGGGCAGCTCGAGGAATTCTGTGGGAGAAACCCTCGTCGTAGGCGCCGTTACTGCTACCCTGGTGCAAGGGTGGAGGATATAACTAATAATGTTGACCATTTTACAGACGTACCGCCGAGGACACAACGTATGTTATTCATGTCGGTACTAATAACGTTTTAAATTAGATCGGAAGAACTGCTGGCTAGGTACAGGGACTTATTAGAGCGATTAAAGTATAAAACTAATAAGATTGTTTTAACAGGTATACGTCCTCGAATTATCCAACGAAGCGATTTCTACAGCAAGGCGACCTATATTAACAATAACCTAAAGTCTCTTTGCCAACAGGAAGGAGTGCATTTTGCAATTTTTGGAACAGTTTCTACGGCAGGAGAGACTGTTCCTCGAAGATGGACTTCATCTTCATGAAGTTGGAGTTGCGCGTTTAGGAAGACTATTTCATAATACTGTCTCTACTTTTCAGGCTGCCGTAACCCGAACGGTCCCAGCGTAAATTCCACAAATTTCCCCGCGCTCGCGAAGGTGTCGCAATTACAAACAATTTGAAGGTTCTATCCTTAAATGCTCGTAGCCTACGAAATAAAATAAACGAATTTTTTTCTTTAATTGCTTGTAAAGACTATGATTTAATTGCGATAAATGAATCGTGGCTTAGCACTGAAACACGTAACTTTGTAGGGGAGTATCAAATTAAAGGTTATAGACTTTTTGTTAAAAACAGAATAGGTAGGCGAGGAGGCGGTGTTATGTTGTATATCAAAGATAATATTGCGAACGTTATAGAAGTAAAGCACTCAATTCCAGAACCGATAGATTCGACTATAGCAGAACTTAAATTGAACGATTTTAAACTTCTTGTTGCGGTTATATATAGGCCCCCAAATCAAACAGCTGATACGGACGAAGCGTTATATCGTGAACTAAAGAAAATAATCGGTAGTGAGCAGGCTTTAGTTATGGGTGACTTTAATTGCGCCAACGTGAATTACGATACAATGCAGGGAGACGCGGAAGGTAATCGTTTAGTTAATTTCTCGAGGATAGCTTTCTTATTCAAAAGGTTGGGGAACCTACGAGGTTGGACAGTATTTTAGATTTAGTAATAATTACGGATGATAGGCTAATTACTGAGCTTCAAGTAATAGAACCGTTGAGCAATAGCGATCACAATATGGTAGAGTTTGTCCTCTCAGTAAGTCACTCGAAACCAACTAACTCGACTAAAATTCCTAACTTCCAGCACGCAGACTTTAGTAAAATTCGAAATAAATTTTCACACGTCAATTGGGAAAACGTAATGGGGAACTCCAACGCAAAACTAATGTGGGAATCGTTCGTACGGTATTTAGGACTATAAATGATGAATGTGTACCGTACAAAATTAAGCGTGCGAAAGTAAACAACAAGCCCTGGCTTTACTTGTAGAGTAGGAGACATTATAAAGAGTAGAGATAGGGCTTATAGGCTATATAAGTGAGATTAAAGATAATCTGTTGTTACGAAACAAACTACATATCTCTAAACTTCTGTTGCGGTTATATATAGGCCCCCAAATCAAACAGCTGATACGGACGAAGCGTTATATCGTGACTAAAGAAAATAATCGGTAGTGAGCAGGCTTTAGTTATGGGTGACTTTAATTGCGGCCAACGTGAATTACGATACAATGCAGGGAGACGCGGAAGGTAATCGTTTAGTTATTTTCTCGAGGATAGCTTTCTTATTCAAAAGGTTGGGGAACCTACGAGGTTGGACAGTATTTTAGATTTAGTAATAACTACGGATGATAGGTAATACTGAGCTTCAAGTAATAGAACCTTTGAGCAATAGCGATCACAATATGGTAGAGTTTGTCCTCTCAGTAAGTCACTCGAAACAACTAACTCGACTAAAATCCTAACTTCCAGCACGCAGACTTTAGTTAAAATTCGAAATAAATTTCACACGTCAATTGGGAAACGTAATGGGGAACTCCAACGCAAAACTAATGTGGGAATCGTTCGTAACGGTATTTAGGATATAAATGAGGAATGTGTACGTACAAAATTAAGCGTGCGAAAGTAAACAACAAGCCCTTGTGCTTTACTTGTAGAGTAGGAGACATTATAAAGAGTAGAGATAGGGCTTATAGGCTATATAAGTGCGCATAAAGATAATCGTTTGTTACGAAACAACTACATATCTAAGGCGTGAAGCTAAAAGTGTAATAAAAAAGTCAAACGCGAATTGAAATCTCCATAGCTCGTGACGGTAAAGAAAGCCCCAAGCGATTCTTTCAATACGTCAATAATAGAAATCAGTAAAAAG
>JAJOZX010005150.1:0-10000 GCA_023014485.1 Bathynomus jamesi
CGACGGTGAAAAAGGAGGTGGGGGGATCAATCTGTGGAGGCTGCTTCTCATCAAAGGGAATTGGAAAATTACACCGGATCACTGGGAATGAAAATGGTTACATGGCTCAATTCAAACATCTATTCACTAATATTGCAATCCCAGCTGCTAAAGAACTTCATGGAGATTATGCAAATTTCATATTTCAACAGGATAATGATCCTAAGCATAGTGCTAAATCACTAAAACAGCTCTACAGTAAGCTTCGAGAAGAAGAGTTTAAAATGCTAGGATGGCCATCTCAGAGTCCAGGTTTAAATCCTACTGAACATCTTTGGGATGAGCTCGATAGAAAAGTAAGAACAAGAGAAGATAAGGCAAAAAATAAAGAAGATTTATGGAGAGTTCTTCAAGAAGAGTGGTATAAAATCATTCCTGAATCATGCACGAAGTTGGTTGACTCAATGCCTCGGTGTCTTGAACTAGTTCGAAAGACCAAGGGTGGCCATTCAGGATACTAATTTTCATAAGTTTTCTATAATAAATTTTTACAAATAAGTATGGTAGTTTTCTTTTATTAACCTGTTTTATTGCCAAATATATCAGATATTATTATATTACAATTAAATATCTTATTATATATACATACATTCTTATTGCAAATGTATTACAACTTACGACTCGTAAATACTTTTGCGGACCAGTGTGTGTGTGTGTGTGTATATATATATATATATATATATATATATATATATATATATATATATATATATATATCGTATAGTCCAGTGATGGCGAACCATTGACCCGCGGGTCAAGTACTGACCCACGAAGCAATTTTTAGTGACCCACGAGCTCTTATTTAAATAAAATATAACTTTAATTTTTAATATTTTTGCCTTAATTTTAAAATTATTTTATTCTCCCACCGAAATAAACAGCTCATACACATTGAAACGTTTTTAAACGTATAGTATACGTTTAAAAAAGTGCATGTATGTATGACAACTAGGGTTTCTTTCCCGGGATCCCGGCTGTTTTTATTGGATTTGAAAATCCCGGGAGTTGGACAAATATCCCGGGAAATCCCGGAATTTTAAAATGACTTAACTTATTTTTCATTGATTTATTTGTTTTTTTCTTTTGTTATTAGAAGGCTCTTGGGTAGAATTAAAGAAAACTGCATAATATTTCTTGCAGTGTTTCCAGAAATTTTTAGCCAAATTATGTTAAACCTGCTGCTAAATTATGCTAAATCGCCTCAAATTATGCTAAACCTATTTCCATTTTATGCTAAAAATATGCTAAATAATTATTTTCATTTTATGGGCTATTTTTAGGGAAGAAAATACATAAAAATACTCATTTTCTTAATTTTAGTCAGTTTAGCTACTTTTATAATAAACTCTGAATCAAAAAAGAAGAAAAAATGGTTTAAAAAATTGTGGAGAAAGATATAATTTTCAGTATTCTTTCTACATCAAAAATAAAAAGGCATACTAATGTCACTCACTAAATCATCATAATACATGAAACCAATCTTATTTCCTGAGTACGCATGATAAATATTATGTTTAATAAATAATAAATAGCTAACACTGACAGGGGCGGATTTAGACCGTTTTCCACGTCTTGCGGAAGACGGTCAGAATTTTCAGTGAATTTTTTTTATTTTATGATATTTTAATAATATATAATATATATAATATTTAATTATATAATATTTTGATAAATATGATGTAATTTTCCATTGTTTTATTTTTATATCTTTTATTTCATTTAAAAATATGTTATAGCAACTTGAAAATGCACTTCTGCCAAAAAGGTGATAGCGAAAATTTCACGATTTACAATAGCTCCGTACGCATTTTTTACTTTTCAAATTTTAGAAGACGGTCAGCCCAGAAGGCTGGATCCGCCCCTGACTGATTGGTAAACTCAATTCAAGTATTACAATGGAAAAGTGGTCATCTAGGCATAAGTAATTGGTTATCCCAATTCTAAAAGGGTATTTTATCACTAAACAATAAAAAAAATTACCGTTCTCTTAAATATACAACCATTTCCTGGATTTCCCAGGATCCCGGGAATTGGCTTCATTTTTCCAGGAATTCCTGGGATTTCCCGGGATGAAGAAATCTGCATATAAGGAGAAACCCTAATGACAACCGACTCATGGTGCGCGTCTCGCGGTCATCCGACCTCCTAGTTTTGCAGTTAAAGTCCTATACTAAGTTTGGGAGTGCCAAATTCACAGGCCTACGATGGTTTTGTTGTCCGAAATATTTTATCACTTATATAGTAATTTTTGCACGCTGATTCCGAAAATAATATTCATTTTTCGCCATCACGAACAGTGTCGTGAACACGTTTTATTATTTATTATACTTCGTTATTTACTCTACTTTCTGCTCTCTATTGCATTTATCTTTACACTCTCTTTACTCATTTCCACAATACTTTATAAATTCATGGTAGCCACGCCGAGACTATGAAAGCCGTTACAACACAAAGGGGGAAAGGTGGGGGGGGGGGTAATTAACACTCTTTTTAAACGCTTGTTAACACGTTATTTAATTCCGAAAATGCTTTAAGTAATTTGAGGGGATGCGAGTAGGAAATTTTACTATAATATTTTACGTTGGAGAGGGGCACAAAACAATTAATTTAATTTTAAGGTTACATGGCCCCAACTTTACGCTTATCGCGCTGCCGAATGACTGACTCTTTTTGGGGGTAGTCCGCTCTGTGGGCCTCTGTTCAGGATTGCCAACTCTTCCCATTTTAAACAATTTAAATCTAACATACTTTATCGTAATTTCACAATTATTAGTAAATAGTTTATATTAAACATTATAATCTTAACTAAACAAAAATTAATATTCTTAACTAGGCATTACTACAACAGATTTTTTACAAAATGTCATATTTCATATTACATATGTAAGTAATTTTCATTAAAATTAACTCAATTAAATTTGATTAAAAACTATTGCCTATAAATGCTTTCAGATCAGAAGTGACGTCATAGCGTCTTCTAGAACATTCGAGAAACGCACCGCTAGTATATAAGTGATTGACAAGCCACGAGATGAGTCAGTCTGTCTAGTGCGTGCGAGATTATAGTTCTTTATTATTCAAAGGTGCGCGGTGACTATATTTCTCTTTTGAAATTTGTTTATTTGTCGCTATGGCAACCAGAGGGTGTGTAAATAGCCCAAACATTTTCTGTTATATTTGTGGAAAATTAACAGTGAAAACACAAAGGCGAGATATTACAGACTTCGTCAAGAAAGCATACTATGCGTACTTCGGAATGAAACTTTGGGATCAAGACAAATCATGGGCTCCACATAAAGTTTGCAGTGTTTGTGTTGAACAACTTAGACTGTGGGATAAAGGTAAAAAGGATTCTTTACCTTTTGGGATTCCAAGGTCTGGCGTGAGCCTAGAAATCACAGCAATGATTGCTCTTTTTGTTCATGTAACGTGCAAGGCTACAATACGCATGACGGTTTCCATGCTAACAGACAAAAAATAAAATGAGAAATCTTTTATTTAACAAAGCAATTGTTTTACTGAATAAATAATAGTAATTTATTTAGGAAAATTTTTAATGTGTCTTAGTATTTTGTTGAATAAACCCTTTTCCTCCATACGAACTCGCATAAACAGTAATTTTTGTTGTTGTTATTAATGTTTATTTGTTGCCTGCTTAAACCTAGTTTAGTCTGAAAATTATTGTTGCAGTGTGAGCATGTGATAATGCAGTGCTGTGATCTATCTACTTGTGACTTGCCCCCGGTCAATTGAATGCTAGGTTAGGTCAATTGAATGCTAGGTTAGGCCAATTGAATGCCCGGTTAGGGCAACTGAATGCCCGGTTAGGTCAATTGAAGGCCCAGTTAGGTCAACTGTACGGGCATTCAATTAACCGGGTGCCGCAAAGCAACCTCGTATCCGGGCGTCATGAGCGGTGTAAACTAAATAACGGTCATGCGTCATGCAAACTAGTTCTCTCTATTTTTTTCATTTTACTTTACCTTCTGCGCATTTCTCCATGAAAAAAATATTATTTCTATTGCCAGGACATTAAGATATATGTATAATAAAAATTTCAGCTAAATCCGGTGGGGTCGTCCATTTGGAAAAAATTCAAAGAATTTGCTTTCTCCCGAGACGTCATTTTACTGGTACAGAAATCGAGAAAAAGAATTCATCCAATATTTTTCTCAAGAAAATTCACATTGCAACAATGTTTCCGGACTAATACTTGAGCTAGGCGCTGCAGTCTATGACCCAAATGAGTGGAGAATTTTCATTGATTCCTCCAAAAGAAGTCTAAAAGGCGTCCTCCTTCACAACGGTAACTTGTATGAATCCGTTCCTGTGACTCATTCGGTTCACTTGAAGGAAACGTACGAAAATTTTGAGCTTCTTCTAGCTAAGGTTAAATATAAAGAACACGGTTGGCTACTTTGTGGACACTTAAAAGTGATTTGTATGTTGTTAGATGAACAACCAGGTTATACGAAGTTTCCATGTTTTTTGTGTGAATGGGAGAGCCGAGCAAGAACTCAACACTGGATAAAAAAGGAATGGCCAAGCAGAGTCAACCTGGTTCTAAAAACATTCAACGTGAAAGTTTGGTTGACACGAAGAAAGTCCTTTTACCTCCGCTTCACATAAAATTGGGCTTGATGAAGAAATTTGTTAAGGCCTTGGACGAAGGTGGAGATTGTTTTAAGTATCTGTGTGGTAAATTCTCAACTCTTTCGGAAGCAAAATTGAAAGAGTTGGGTTGTAATACGAGTTTAAAATTACATTTCTTACATTCACATTTGGATTACTTCCCTGAGAATCTCGGAGCAATCAGCGAATCAGCGAAGAACATAAAATTGGGCTTGATGAAGAAATTTGTTAAGGCCTTGGACGAAGGTGGAGATTGTTTTAAGTATCTGTGTGGTAAATTCTCAACTCTTTTGGAAGCAAAATTGAAAGAGTTGGGTTGTAATACGAGTTTAAAATTACATTTCTTACATTCACATTTGGATTACTTCCCTGAGAATCTCGGAGCAATCAGCGAAGAACAAGGAGAACAGTTTCATCAAGACATCAAAGAAATGGAGAAGAGATATCAGGGAAGGTGGGACATCAGCATGATGAGTGATTACTGCTGGACGGTGAAACGGGATACTCCAGAATTACTACATAAAAGAAAAGGAACAGCGCGTACATTCGAGACTAAAAGGTATAGATCTCACGAGAAAACTCAGGACAAATAAAGATGCATATATAATTGACGTTAATAGTCTTCGTTCTTTTTAAAGTTGTTTGCATTTATAATTAGTATAACAAAGCGAAATAGGTACCTAATGTAAATTGAAATAAATAATATTTATTCATGTTGTTGTTTTTTCCCTTCCAGTTTGCAGAAAATCCTTACGTGATTGAAAAAAAATGGACACCTTATTCGAAATCAGCGTAATTGAATTATATAAAATCAGTTATTAGTAAGAAAACAACTCTTACAAAGTTCTCATTCGCAGGCCTGTGAATTATTAGTGCAGAAATTATAATCTATTAAGAAATGGCTACACATAAACGAAAAACTAGTTCTGGAGGTAGTGGAACTGGAAGATTATTCCATGAAGAGTGGACCGTGAAATATGGTGTTATTAAACGAAATAATAAAGCTTTTTGTTGTATTTGCAAAGTGGACATTGTTGCTCGCTTTTATAATCTTAAGTGACATTTTGAAAGTAACCACAAAAATTTGTGCTCAAAGTCAGATGAGGAAAGGAATGAAATTATTATGTGGCAATTAAACCAACAGCAACAACAATCTGCTATTTTCAAGAGAATTTTTAAACCAAACAACAATATTACAGCAGCTAGTTTTCAATTATCATCTACCATTGCTCAACACGGAAAACCACTTTCTGATGGTGATTATTTAAAAGAAGCTTTTATAAACTGCTCAGATTATTTATTTGAAGATTTTCAAAATAAATATCAAATAATTAAACGTATTAATGGGTTGCCTGTGGCCAGAAATAAGGTCAAAGATAGAATAATCATCATGGACAAAGATGCATCTGATCAACTTTTATTGGATTGACAAATGCTGGAATGTTTTCAATTTGTTTGGATGAAAGTACAGATGTCACATCACAGGCCCGTCCAGCAGTTATTGCAACATTTTATTCCGAAAATATAATAAAGGAAGAGCTAACTAAATTGATGACACTGCCTGAGAAAACCACAGGACAGGATATTATGAATGAATTGAAGAAGGAATTCACCCAATTAATTTTAGAAATATTGTATCTGTGACGACTGATGGAGCTCCAAGTATGATTGAAAAAAATGTTGGATTTGTTCAATTACTTAAACAAGAAGTGAAACACCATTTAGTTGAATTTCATTGTATTTTACACCAAGAAGCTCTTTGGGCAAAAAAAAGTTTAAAATCACTTGAAAATGTGATGTCTCTTGTAACAAAGATTGTCAATTTTATTTTGCTCAAGATCTTAACAAACGTCAATTTACCAAACTATTAGATGAGGTTGACTCTCAATTTTCAGGGTTAGTCATGTATAACAATATCAGATGGTTAAGTCGCGGTCAAGTTTTGAATCGCTTTGTTAAATTGTTAGAAGAAATAAGATATTTTTTGAATAAAAAGGAACATGAATATTCAGAACTGACTGACATGAATTGGTTGAATGACTTACATTTTTCGCTGATTTCACATTGCATTACAATGCTTTGAATAAAAAGTTGCAAGGTCGCGGCTGTGTTGTATCATCAATGTTTGAAAATATTAAAGCTTTTGAAAAACTAAATATTTTCTCAAAAGATCTGGAAGAAGTAAAATTGAAATATTTTCCATTATTGCAGAAACACTTGACTTCAAAATATTTTGCAGACAATGAAAAAAATAAATCCGACGTGCTCAAAAAGTACTCTTCAATAATAAGCGATGCCAGACAATCACTTTCAGAGAGGTTTCACAATTCCGACAAATTGATGCAACATTACAATTCATCCAATGCCCCATACTATTCAATTTGAAGATCTTCAGTTATCAGCTTTTCATTGGCTTGACATTGGTAATTTAGAAATGGAATTAGTTGACTTCCAAGAAAGTGCAGTATGGAAGACTAAATTTATTGATCTTAATCTGAAGATACAAGAAAAGGAATTGGAGTCGTCAATTTTGGGTGTAACCAAAGAACAACAGTCAATAGAAAGAGTAGAGAATCTTATTCTTGCAGAATGGAACACTTTACCAAATTATTTTGCATCAATGAAAAAGCTAGCATTAACTCTGTTAACAATGTTTGGTTCATCTTATTCGTATGAACAGTTGTTTTCCTACATTAATTTCGTCAAATCCACCACTAGGAATCGCCTTGGCACAGATATGAGTGCTACATGTGTGAGACTAAAGAAACTAAATATAAACCTCGGATCAAAACATTAGCAGCTAAAATCCAACAAGAAGTTTCTCACTAAAAATAGCAAGTAAATAAATTAATGTAACCCAATTTCCTTTTTTTTTTAATCAAAAGTAACAAAAATGACCCGCCAACAAAAAGGTTCGCCACCACTGGACTATAGTCGAACACTTAGAATTGCATAACTTGATTAGAAATACGCAACACAGTTTTAGGCGAAACAAATCTTGCTTAACTAATCTTTTAGAATTTGTCCAAAGCATGATTGAAGTTTACGATAGTCATCAGGCGGTTGATGTAGTGCATTTAGATTTTCAAAAAGCGTTTGACACCGTACACACAAAAGACTCATTGAAAAAAACTAATGCTCATGGAATCAGGGGTGTAGTAATAAATTGGATAGAAGAGTGATTGCGAGGTAGGAAACAGAGGGTGGTCGTTGATGGAGCGGAGTCGTCTTGAGCTAATGTAGCGAGCGGCGTTCCTCAGGGTTCTGTATTGGGCCCCTTGCTTTTTCTTATATATATATTAACGATTTAGATGTCGGCCTAGTCAGTACAGTTTCAAAGTTTGCGAATGACACGAAGTTGGGTAGTAGGGCAATTAATGATGAAGATAGAGGTAAAATCCAGGAAGATCTGAACAAAATCGTTGATTGGTCAGTCACATGGCAAATGAGATTTAACGTCGGTAAGTGCAAAACTTTACATATAGGTTCGCGTAACGGTAATTTTGCGTATAGTATGTCAGGGAAGGAGTTGGCAAGCGTAGAACAGGAAAAAGATTTAGGAGTTATCGTCACTGGTGATTTAAAAGTGGCGAAACAAAGTACAGCAGCGGTCAATAAGGCGAAGAAGGTGCTAGGTTTTACAGCTAGGAATTTTGAGTACAAATCGCGCGATATTATTGTTCCTCTTTATAAATCATTAGTTAGACCCCATTTGTAGTACACGATCCAATTTTGGAATCCGCATAAGCGCAAAGGTATAGATAAAATCGAAAGAGTTCAAAGACGAGCAACTAAGATGATTCCGTCGCTTAGGTCGAAGTCGTACGAGGATAGGCTTAAGGAGTTAAAATTGACTACACTCGAGACTAGGAGGCTTAAGGGTGATCTAATCCAGGTTTTTAAAATTATGAATGGGTTCGATAACGTAAATAGAGATAGCTTTTTCGAAATATCACAATATAATAGAACTAGAAATAATGGGTGTAAGTTGACAAGTAGAAGGTTCGAGACAGCAGTTGCCAAAAACTTTTTTACGCATAGAATAGTAAATAGGTGGGATAGTTTGCCGGTAGAAGTAATTAGTAGCACGTCTATAAACATGTTTAAAAATCGATTAGACGCATTTGTTGATAGAGTGGGTATAGTTTAAGGTAGTAAAATTAAGAATTAAGGTTTTGTGGTTCGGAACCCACGTAAAATTGTAGGTCCGCTCCGCCACTACGGAGGACATGCGCACTATACAATTACAAACACAGTTAGGTAGACCAACCATGAGTGGACCCGAGGGGCTTTGTTGGTCTGAAACATTATAACATTATATATATATATATATATATATATATATATATATATATATATATATATATATATATATATAGGGTGATCCAGAGAAATGGGACCCAAAAGAAACCCCTGTAACTCTTAAAGTATAAGTCCTTTTATAAAATCATACGCATCATTCGAAAGAGGATAGTTACAAGTTTGTACAGGATTGTATAGGTTTTGACAATACAAGACAAATAAGATACAAAACAAAATAAAAGTGTTAGTTAAAACTAACCCTTCAAGATGACTGCATGGACTGTGGACAGCTGCGTTTCATAACTGAGCAATATTATGAGCATGGAAGAAGTGTAGTTTCAGCTCTTAGGTGATTTTGACATCTGAAAATTTGTCTTGAAAGATCTTTGAGCTGAAACTACACTTCTTCCATGCTCATAATATTGCTCAGTTATGAAACGCAGCTGTTCCACAGTCCATGCATTCATCTTGAAGGGTTAGTTTTAACTAACACTTTTATTTTGTTTTGTATCTTGTCTTGTATTGTCAAAACCTATACAATCCTGTACAAACTGTAACTATCCTCTTTCGAATGATGCGTATGATTTTATAAAAGGACTTATACTTTAAGAGTTACAGGGGTTTCTTTTGGGTCCCATTTCTCTGGATCACCCTTTATATATATAAAATACCAATTTACAAAAGCATTTCTTCTTGTACAAAAATCCGGGTTTTGGTACCATAATTCAAATTTCATAAGAAAGGCATTCGAACGGGGGCCATAAATCGTGAGTGTTTTAAGCCACTCGTGACGGTTTATTTAAATTATATAAACACATACAGTAAGTAATACTGGAACTCATTTATGAATATAGTCCCTAAAGCGGCTATTTGAACGTTTATATATATATATATATATATATATATATATATATATATATATATATATATATATATATTATGTAAATAAAATATGCTACGGCGCTTTATCCTGTGTATATTCTGTTTCCTTGCGTAGAAATGCATTCAAAGTGCTGTTTAGGGCCAG
>JAJOZX010005150.1:15000-67500 GCA_023014485.1 Bathynomus jamesi
AAATAGATTTGCTCTTTGTATAACAGAGCTTCAGTGAATGAGACACCGAGCTATATCGAGAGAGAGAGAGAGTCCTTCAGTTACAAAGCAAAGAGATACCTTATCTCGCGATTGGGCTTTTGACAGAAAAATTGAGTCCCTTGGACGACTCTGCTCACTGCCGATTGAAAATTACGAAGGAAAGATTTTTAAAATGAGATCTTGAAAAGTAAGAAGGTTTTTTTTTGGGAGGGTAGAGGGGGGGGTTCTTGAATGAGAAATAAAACGTTAAATAAACGGAACTGAAGTTAAAAATGGTGCTCCAAATAAATTTAACATTTTCGTCAAAACCTTAAAACCAAATATTTTAAGTTTGGTTTTGGTAATTTAGGGCGCGAGAATTCAAAGGCAAAGTTATATTTCTTTTTTACATCGGATTTTACACTGAAAAAACATTAAAAAAAAATACAAAATTCTTTTGGAAACTATATATAGATACACACACACACACACACACACAAAGTGCTTAAAAAAAAGGTTACCACTTACATATACGTATATATGGCGAGTATTTCCGAGAGAAATATGTCTCCAAGCAGTTAACGAGGCGTTTCAGCGATTTAGAACTTGCGTTGATACTCATGGCAAACATGCTGAAATGCATGGATAAATATATAAACAATAAATACACAGTATTGAAATAAAGTATATTTTTGAAGCACCCCCTCCCCCTCCCCCTTCTGACCTAGTAAATGGTAACATGTATAAATTTATTTTTAACTAAGTAAATTTTGATTTTGTAGAAGTTTTAAGTATACCTGATTTTCACCTCTACTCACCTTATCATTATTATTTTTTTAATTAAATTTTCAAACGTAAGTTTTAGTAAAAATGTTCATTGCCAAATATTTTAAAATAGAATATTTATAACCGATAATTGTAATACGAATTAGTGACATTTGATTTATAAAATGGTAGAAATAGACCCGCTTTCTTGGAATATTAAATTGATGTGTGTGTGTGTGTGTGTGTTTGTGTATAAAAACATGTTCGATTCAATGAACGTTGAAAATACTCAAAATAGGTTTCCGTAAGCAAACAAGCTTTCGCTTTACCTACTTTTATTACTTTTCTGACGTTCTATTTAAAGTTTGAAGCTTTATTATAATGTAATTTGGAAGTTAATACTCCAAAACTCTCTCTCTCTCTCTCTCTCTCTCTCTCTCTCTCTCTCTCTCTTTATATATATATATATATATATATAATATATATATAAAATAATGAAACATCAAACAATTTTAATGTTTTTAGAATGCTAACGTTTCGCCTGAGATAACTGTCCCTCTCAAGAGTCCGAATATAAAATGATTAGATGCAGTGAAAGTAAATTTCCAAGAGAAATATGTAACATTAAAAAACTTAAAAACTTTACAACCTCGTAGATAGTCGGGGTAAATCAAAGTTGTTGATCATCAAAGCGATAGCCTCTGGCTTCTCCTTTTAATATCAAATTAAATTAAGTTACCATGAATAAGATTAAAAGACCGAATATTATCAATGGAAAAAAAAATTCAATATTTCTCTTGTGTAATCTGTAGAACTTTTGAACAAATATTCAGGGCAAGTCCCATTTATTGACTAATTAATCGTTATCTTGCCCATTGAGGAGGAAGAGGTCCTTATTGGGCTTTATTGATTCAATTGCGAAGTTTATGCTCTTTGTTTCAGCGCTTAAAATCTCTTCCGGCATTTTATGGTAATCAACAGAATATACACAAATGGAGATCAGATATTTATATTTTAGGATATTGAATTAAGTAATGATTTATTGGAAATTTTAACGGACAAGCGGTTGTTTTAAAACAATCATCCTTTGATTTTATTCATTAGGAATGTCCTTTGGAGAGCGGAAACTGGTTTCAGGTCGGAAAAAACAATTGACGATCGAGGAAAATATTTCAGGAAATCGGTGAGGTGCTTTTAAAAATTTCAGGCAAAAATGTTTATCATTTCTTCGGTTAAAAATAAGTGAAAATTGCCAAATTTTAGGAGGAAATTGTAAACACCAATCGACCAGGGAAGTACTCCGGGGTGGATGTTAGGCAGGAGTCAGGGAGTGCTGGAACTCCCGTTTCTCCTGTCACTGTCATACTTAGCTGATCTTTTTCCGTGCCTCATCTACCCTGTGAGCAGTCCAGCATGCTTTGAAACACACACTTCTCCCTCTACTCCTCATTACACATACATGCATCTTACACACTACATAACCTTTTCAAAATTTATATTAAAAAAAAAGGCATCATTGAGCCTTGGAGACCTTGTTTTCGGCTCTCTCCATCTTCTGTGGAGAGGTAACTTTTGCGGCGCTCGCCCTCAGCCCCCTCCTTTCAACATAAAAAAAATGAAAAACTTGTGCCAAAAAATAATCAAAGAAAATTTATTGCAACGCTATTGCAACACGATTGCAACACGATTGCAACACGATCATCTATTTGACAACCAGCACAAGTGCGGTTAATTTGACACTGAAATCTGCATATAAAGGTCACCCAAATGAAACGGTCATCATGGCCTTTACAGACAGGTGGCTTTTCTGTACAAGTCATGCGGCGGCCATTTTGTTTTCATTTAATTCGAATATATATTGTTTTAATAGATATATGCACCACTAAATGTCACTTTGATCGTGTTCAAACTTGTCTCGATGAACGATTGATGGGATTTGACAATTTATTTGATTTTTAAAGTCTTTTAGAAAATAAAACACTGCTATCTGTTTGCCAGCTAACGTTTGACAAGGCACTTTGCTTGGACCTGTACTGTATAAGAGAATTATATTATCATCATACATCTGGAAGACAAAAACGATCATGAAAAATACGCTGCAACATATACTTCTGATGAAAAAATCTATAACTCAACTCGGCTCGTACACAACCAGGGTTGGCAATTACTCCCCCCACCCAAAAAAAAAACCCCCTCTGAGTGGGTTTTATTGTTGTTTTTTTAATGTTTACTTTCTGTCAGGAATAATCAGGATATTTTTCATTGGACGTGTATTAGAAGTGTACTTTAGGTAAGTACTCCTCTATATACCTACTTACTTTTGCCAATAATCATTGCAAGAGTTACGTATTTTTCTTAAAATGTATATTAAATATAATGTATACACTGAGATGGTATTTAGTTACCTATTAGAGTAGTCTAGTGGAAAATATAAAAGAATGATCCAAGTTAAATTGAAATTAACTATTTCATAGTGATTATAAAAATGAGGTTCAGCAAGTTATATTTATGGCTTCTAACTTAGGTCTTTAAGTATATTCTATAAAATTTTAATACCAGCTATCAACATTCATAATTCTTTAAAACCATAGTATATGAAATAATATAATTATTAATCCCATTATGTATATTATTTATATTGAAAAATGCATAAATAAATAAAAAAACAAATTTGCCAAAAAACAAACGAAAAAAACCCAGGTAGATTGGGTTTTCTTCCAGCCCTGCCCCCACCCACCCACCCCATATATATATATATATATAGGGTGTGTCAATTTTGTGGGTGAAATGACTAACTTCAAAATCATGTGATTTGGTAGCAATTTAATGTAATCATTTGGCATACAAAATAATATCCTTGCTTCAAAAACAATAAAAAATAACTTCTACCTACATCAATTTTAATTAAAAAATTCCATTTTTCCGTAAATTCGTAACAAAATAACAAATGTGCGCAAACATCCTATCAACATTTAAAGTGGCAATAAGATATCATTCAGAGTCTTTATTTGAAAGTAACCAATGCAGTCATGTCCTTTTTGCTGCGGTTCCTTGACATCAGCATTCGGCTTGCTACTTGCGCTTTGATGTAGCCTTCTCGCCTCTCGTGACTGTAAACTTCACTAGCTGCTTCTGTGACCATTTTCACACATCTCTCCACACTCTGAGTGTGAGAAGGCCACTTTGGCACTTGCATTGGGGCCTCTTTAAATTGTGTTAAATCTTTGTTTGTTATACATGTTGTCAGTGGTGGCTCCAAAACTTCCGAACTCAAGTTAACTAATTCTGACAATTTCGTGGCATTGACGTTTATCGGAGGTACCTTCCTTGTCTGAACAGAGCAGTCTCCCAGCTGGTCATCATCTAGTGATGTCCCTCTAAGCTTTAGAATGATTTCCACAGCCTCAGTTCACTCTTTGGTACATTGGCTGCAGAGTATTGCTTGCAAAACTGCCTCTGGCCTAGCATACCAAGCGGACCTTCTCACAACAGGTAACACGATGTCCACCATTACTTTCCTTTGGGTTCTCAGTAGCTGTAATTGAAACAAGATGTGGTTGGGCCCCTCCATCCACATTGGATTAAGTTTTACATTGAACCAGTGAGGAAGATAAAACCCAATAATAAATTCAACAATCAACATCAAATTCTGTAGCATTTTGCCCTTCAGTGCATGTTTGGAAACCCAAATCCTGCAGAAACGAATCGCTGTAGTTAACCAACGACTGTGACTTACGGGTCCAATCTCCAAGAGAGCCAGATTTTGAGGCAACTCTCCTGATCTGATTGCTTGAACAATACGATAAGCGTAAGATTGATCCGTGCTGAGGTCTTTCATAACTTCTTCAGACAACACTGGAAGGGGAGGGCCTACTTCGACCTTTGGAAATTTTGTATTTATTTCTAATTCCGTTGCTTCATCTAACATGTTGCCAAGGGGGCCTGACCACTTGTTGTCGCTCCTTGTAGGACCATCAAGTTCCTGGATGAGACGACAAAGAGGTAGTTCCCCTGTGTGCAAATCACATACAATCCAAACAAGCCTTCTTCTAAGTTTTTTCTCTAAATGCGTCATAACACCGCCCTGCCATCCAGTTTTCACCGCAGTTGAGTCTCACCAACGGCCTGCAGTGAACTGTCAAGTCTTCTTTCTTGAAGCCAACATATTATTTGATCAGCAATTGCCTCTGCATGTTTCTTGCCTTCTACTTCTGCTTCAGGAACAAAGTGAAACAAATAGCGGCCACCAGGTTCGGAACACACAGAGTAGTGTTCTTCTTTGATGAGACCGGGAAACTTTCTGTCCATTCCCTCTACCTCTAGGAGAACTTTTGTGTAATCTCTTCTTCCATCAAACAAAAGGCAAGAGAGACCTTCCTCCTTCAAATCTTTTTCACGCTGATCAGATATTTCCTTCATTATTTTTTCTTGTGCTCTTCTTATCTTATTATGATCTATCACTAAGGATGTATCCTCTCGGCTGATGAGGCCTGCATCTATCCAAGTGGCAGTGGCAATCTCTGCAGTCTCTCGTAGCCCCGTATGGTGGCGAATACTGGCAAGGGCAATGTTTGAGATGTCTTTAGTGTTGTATTTCATTCTCTTCGGCGAAGTTTCAGATGGCATTTTGGAGCTATCATCTGATGTTGCTTCTTTCTGTTCATCTGAAGAGCTTTCAAAGAAGTGAGAAACCTCTTGATAGAGCTCTTCATCTCTTTGGGTGGCTTCTTCACTCTTCTTTTTCTTCCTTTCTTCCCTCTCTCGGATTTTCTCTTTTTTCTTAGCAATAACAATCTATTTTTTGGTTTCTGAATAATCTGCCGAACCAATCTGCATACTTTCTTGGCCTCCTGCCTTTGTTCTCTGCGCCTTTATGAAAGCCAGCTCCAAAACAGGGATCTTCTTCTCACGAGGACAGCGACAATCAATATGAGTGAGGTTCTCTTCTGCATGAGGGAGAATAATTGGCTTCAGAACACAACTCTATGGGACACTGGCAGTTAAAAATGTCAAGAAGAGTATCAAGTGTGTGCAGAAATTTATTTTTCTTTGCTAGTTTTCCTTTACCAAATGATGTCTCAACTGCTTTGTGTCACAGCTTTGTTAATTTTAGCTCAATAGTTCTATGCTGATTGAGTACAGGTGGTTTGAATAACACATTAGCTTTTTTCCACTGATGCAGAAGAGGGGGAATCATGTCCCTTATGAGCTCCTTCTCTGTGTAGTTCCTTCTATCCTTTGTATTTTGTTCACGAAGGAGTAACCCTAGTCTCAGCATGTCTCGCACTGTTGGTAGTTCTGATACGGGAAGCTCCTTGCCTGTACCGACTAACAGTCTCAAGTGGCATGACGACTGACCTCTTGTCTTCCATTTTGGCATCTTAGGAATATCTGAAAAGAAATAAAAACATTTAAGTATTTTATATCAATTACGATGTTTCAAAGTTTAAT
Organism: Bathynomus jamesi; assembly: GCA_023014485.1. Classification (NCBI taxonomy): domain Eukaryota; kingdom Metazoa; phylum Arthropoda; class Malacostraca; order Isopoda; family Cirolanidae; genus Bathynomus; species Bathynomus jamesi. The sequence goes on from JAJOZX010005150.1 coordinate 21,217, forward strand.
CATTCGATGTTCTAAAATTCAATAAAAAAATATTTCATGGGATTACAACATAATTAGACAGAAGAATATGATAATAATAAATAATTGTAATAATCAATAATCCATACTTACAGTTAAACTGTGGTATTCGTCTAGTAGAATAACTATGAAGTAGGTACAAGAGCAGCAAACCACCGTCTATGACATCTAAGGGGCAACTGAGGACTGAGAGTGAGGGACAGTTCTATTCATGTTGTGACTTCTACATTGTACAACAACTATATGACCTTGAAAACACTCCATATGCGATCAGTGGGATAATTCTGTGACAGATGAATAGTTGATCAATTTATGTCCTATTACTTAGTAAAAGAGTCAATTTCTGAAACTTTAAGGTAAAATTGATGTAGGTAAGGGTTATTTTATTTCATTTTGGTTGGCCAATTTCAAGTTTTGACATGAAAAGACTATATTTTCACTACCAAAATTGATTTGAAAAAAGTTGACAAAATTGACACACCCTAATATGTGTGTGTGTGTGTGTGTGTGTGTGTGTGTTGTGTGTGTGGCTTGAATCTTCCGAATTCTACACTCTCTGGCTACGGCTTTCATGCCAATCTCAAACTAAATACATGTGCGCTGTCTACCCTTCTCCTAATTCTACTGACTATCCAAAACTCTTTGACTACCTCACTTCCAAAGTGAAACACATTCTATCCCACTCCCCTTTCGCTGAAACCTCCATTACCTCTACATAAACCTTTAAAATCATCAATTACACTCGTCACATTTCAAAATTATTGACATCATCAACACCAACCAATTAACGGATTTGCATATCTTAGAATCATTAGAGTATTACATAACCCCACCCCATCCCCACCCCGAATGACGACACTTCCGCATTCAACCTTTCGGTTTAAAAATGAACTTTTTGCATATAATTGTAACTTCACATATTCGAAATTTTTATTTTATAAAGTTAATAATTAATAAAAATGTAGATTAATTTTAACCATTATTTAATTTGTATTTGCATAAAATAATCAAAAGTAAACTTGTATTATTAATATTTGTCATATGGACTATATATCGGGTGGCCACAAAAAAACTTTACTTAATTCAAAGTTTAATAACTGCAACAATTCAAGACTTATGCGATTGAGCTTTGGCACACATTAACAGATGGTTATAATCTATAATTGCTGGAATTTTCAAATATGTAGGTTCTATAGTTTTGTTACAGTGAACAATTTAAAAGCATATGTCTAAAAATAGCATGCCGAAGAAAATGAATTTGAACTTAACAAAATTTACTTAAACAAATGGTCAATGTGGCCACCTCCCTGTTGGTAAACTGCCCTCAATCGCTTCTTCCACGAGGAGATGCACTTTCGAACCTCATCTAAGGTGATATCCTCCCATGCTCTACTGATTTTCTCCTTAAGTTCATCTTCGGTGAATTTGTCTTTCTGGCTGCCGTAAACCTTCACCATGAGGGAATCCCATACTGAATAGTCCATCGGATTACAGTCGGGAGACTGAGGCGGCCATTCATCCTTTTTGATGAAATTAGGGGTCTCTTGCTCTAGATGATTTTGGGTCGCTCGGCTTGTATGGGCGGGTGCCCCATCTTGCTGGAAAATGTAGGGCCTCATCAGGATACAGCAGACGACAATCAGGAAGTAACCCATTATCTAACAGGTTGATGTAGCGCTCAGAGTTAACTTTAGTTTCGTTTGTGGCAATAAAATGAATTCGTGTTTTCCCTTCCATGAAATTCCCGCCGATACCATTACTTTTCTGCTGAATCGTGAGGTTTCATGATAAAGCCTGGAGGGAGGAATGTCCTTTTTCCTTGAACCATAAACCCTGTCATTTTGCCTGTTTTTGGCCACCTCCAACGTGAAATCCTTTTCGTCTGTAAACACAACTTTTTGCACGTCTTCAGCTAAGTAGCGTTCATATAGGGATTTACAGCGGGTCTTTCTACGCTGTCTTACATTCTGATCACGCCAAGAAACTCGAATTCTCTTGGAGGCCTTCAATTTCAAACGTTTTACAATCCCTTGTACAGAGGAGCGAGAAATCCCAAGGTCGTACGCAATCTGTCTCTGGGAGCCAGTGTTGCCAGATCTACTGTACAGATATATCTGTAGATCTACAGATTTTATGAAGCAATTCAGATTTTCAGATTTTTTCAATAATTTATGCATAATCTACAGATTTTTAATCCAGCAAGCAATCATTATTATTTACTTCCAAAATTTACAACAAGGAAATATTAGGCCTACAGTCTCAATCAATAGGACACAAATGTTCTCGGTATTCAGTTTCAGAAGTCGAGTCGACTCGCTTCTGACTACGATATACATGCCGATTAAATCATTTAATCGGCGCTGATTGGTTGATATTCTCTCTACGTCATGGTAGCATGGAATGTTTTGTTTTGTTGAAAAAAATGATATTTATCTGTTTAAATCTAAAAAGGATTTTTTTGGTTTCATTATGTGTATGAATTAAAGAAGTATTCCGGTGTTCTTATAGTTATTACAGCAATAACCAAAAGGTATTTCCTTTGTCACAAAGTAACGGAATTCAATTTGTTTACTTTCATTTACTTTACTTTTTTTTATGTTAAAGTGCCATATTTATATAAGTTTATAAAAATAAAGAAAATATTATACAAGATTTTATCATTGATAATACCTTAAGACAGTAAATTAAATAAAAATATGTCAAAATTATTATTTAGATAAATATTATAAATCTACAGATTTCTACAGATTTTTTAATCAGATTTATCAGATTTTAAAAAATTCCATCTGGCAACACTGCTGGGAGCGATGAGTTCCTGGTGTATTCTCCTGGGATTGAATCAGTTCCTCCACGGCAGCCTTATTTTCTTCTGTTGAAACACTTTTGGGCCTGCCGCTGCCGGGTTTTCTAGCTGTTGATCCAGTATCCTTTATCTTTCTTATTAAGTTATAAACACTTTGACGAGTCCAGTTCTTTGCAGGGAATTCTCGGACAATCCTATTTCCATTCCAACCTTTTTCCTTGACACATGCTTCTATGATGGCTTTATCACTTTTACTTAACGTCATGCTGGCGGGGTTTTAGCGGAAAAATAAAAGAAAGCAAATTCACATTAGGTTTAGCCTACGCCAGCGCGCGTGTCATACTACGCTACATTAGGTTTAGCCTACGCTAGCGCACGTACGTGTCAGATGCACACCAGGCATGCTATTTTTAGACATATGCTTTTAAATTGTTCACTGTAACAAAACTATAGAACCTACATATTTGAAAATTCCAGCAATTATAGATTATATGCATCTGTTAATGTGTGCAAAATCTCAATCGCATAAGTTTTGAATTGTTGCAGTTATTAAACTTTCAATTAAGTAAAGTTTTTTTGTGGCCACCCGATATATAGTCTGCCAATAAACATTTTCATTTCCATTTTCATTCACTTTGCACTGAAGATGGAGGAAATTACGAAACATTTTGTAGTAAATTATTGAAGTATGATACGACTTTTGAATTGAATTGAATTGAATAACCTTTATTTACCTTTGAATTGAATAACCTTTATTTACCTTTGAATTGAATTGAATTGAATAACCTTTATTTACCTTAGAATTGAATTGAATTGAATTGAATAACCTTTATTTACCTTAGAATTGAATTGAATTGAATAACCTTTACTTACCTTTGAATTGAATTGAATTGAATTGAATAACCTTTACTTACCTTTGAATTGAATTGAATTGAATTGAATAACCTTTATTTACCTTTGAATTGAATTGAATAACCTTTAGTTACCTGAACATGTACTCGACACTCGTGCCACTGAAATAGCTCATATTTCATGGAATATAATACAATAAATTGTTAATTAAAATGGAACTTCTTTCAATAAGCGTGAAATTTTATATTAATCATTTTATTTGCCCCTTAAGCTTTTTAGGCTTTACTGGGCTCTTATTAAAAAAAAACATGAAGGAACACGTTTATTTATTCGTTCAAAAAAAGGAGACAAAAAATCAATTTCTAATCTCCCATATTTAGAAATAATTGTACATGATACCCAAATGTGAAACACCAGAATCATTGTAACATTGGTATATATATATAATATATATATATATATATATATATATATATATATATATATATATAATGTATATGTAATCAATACGATGTATACGGTTTGGCTATAAATAAGGTCTAAATCTTTATGGGGCTTTTAAAAAATGAGAAAAAGTCGAAATTTCCAATAAATTTTTAAAGCAAAATAAATGGAGATAAATATCTTGCTCATTTTTTATCATTACTTAATTTATACTAATGTGGCACGTACTTGACTATTAAAAAAGAACAGTGTGTATATATATATATATATATAATATATATATATATATATATATACTGTATATATATATATATGTACAGTATATATATACTGTATATATATATGTATATGTATATATATATATATAATATATATAATATATATATATATATACACACACTATATACTGTATACTAGTTTCTCTAGTCTGACACGAGTGATTCCGGAGGCATACCGGACTAGTAAATTTTACGGACCACCTACTTTCCCCTCCTCTCCCCTACAACTTGGTTTGCATCACTGTTGGTACACCCCTGTTAAATATATATATTATATATATATACAGTGGTGTAGTGCTAAATAAAGAAGTGAGGGAACGCATTTTGAAAGTGTTACTCAGATGCGGGGGGGACAATGGCGAGCGCGGCGAGCCCATACAGCTGGGGGTCCGGGGGCACTGTAAGCCCCCCGGGAAATCTTTTGAAATCTGACCAATTTCAGGGATATTTTGAGGTCATATGCACTGGATCTACAGATCTACAGAAGCTAAGGCTAACAAAGACCCTAAGATCCACTCTAAGGTTAGCCCGAGAGAAAGGAAAGAGTAGGAGGGTTAAGAGAAGAGAAGAGAATAAGGGGTTAAGTAAGGAGCAACACCTATCATTCGTGGGTTAATATTCATTCAGAAAAAGAGAAAAAAGACCAATCATCATCCGCCGGCCACTGCCGACAAGTCAGAAAAATAGTCGGAGAGAATAGGAGAGGGATGAAAGATGAAAAGAAGTGAAATAAGAACGCTTACAAACCATGCAAACACAGTCTTAACTCACTGTCATACCATGCAAACTACAAACGTGCAAGGAAAGAGTTACAGACATGCAAGTTAAGGAGATAAGAAAAAAAAAGTAGGTAAATTTAAACAAAAAGTGGGTTAGTTTACGCTACGAGCTACATCTACGTTCGTGTTAGTCTAATTTTTTTTTTTTTTTTTTTAAATTTTATTGCTGGCATCACACGCTGGCATGTCACAAGCTGGCATTCATCGTCAACAGACTCATCCTCGAGCACCACCACCAGAGCTCCTGTTGCTAACTTTGTTTTTTTATATTAAACAACGTTAATACTTTTAAAATGTCTGTCAAGACGGTTCTTAAACATATTAAAGCTGGTAGAATGAACGACTGACGCGGGAAGATTATTCCATTTATCAACTACTTTAAACGTAAAGAAGTTTTTAGCGATATTAGTAATGAAACGTCTGCCACGCAACTTAAATCCGTTATTGCGAGTATTACTATTATCGAAAGTGAACAATTTGTCAAAATTTACGTTATCGATGTTATTAACGATTTTAAAAACTTCAATAAGCTCCCCCCTTAATCTTCTAATTTCGAGTGAATACAGGTCTAACTCTTTAATCCTATCTTCATAAGGCTTATTGCGCAATGACGGAATAAGTCTCGTGGCACGGCGCTGAACCCTTTCTAACCTATCAATATCCTCACGCAAGTACGGGCACCAAAACTGAACTGCATATTCTAAATGAGGCCTGACTAGGGACTTGTAAAGGGGCAATATAATATCCTTCGATTTAAATTCGAAATTACGCGCTATGAAGCCTAACATCCTATTAGCTTTTGCGCAAGACTCCAGGCACTGGTTCCTAACCTTTAAATCCTTAGATACGCGTACGCCTAAATCTACTTCCTCGTCAACGCTCGCTACTCCCTATCATCCATCGTGTACACGTAATTATTGTTGCGAGAACCTATATGCAAAACTTTACATTTGTCTACGTTAAATTGCATCTGCCACTTATCTGTCCACTCCATAATCCTATTTACATCGTCTTGGATCCTATTTCTATCGTCCTCGTTAACAACCTTACCGCCTATTTTAGTATCGTCCGCGAATTTTGACACGTTACTAGTCAATCCTACATCTATGTCGTTAATGTAAATTACGAATAGCAATGGGCCTAACACTGAACCCTGTGGGACACCGCTACCTACATCTAACCACCCGGATTCACTACCATTAACTACGACCCTCTGTCTCCTAGCACGAAGCCATTCTTCTAACCAGTTAGCTACCTGACCGCGTATACCGTGCGCTTTGGCCTTCGCAATTAGTCTCCTATGCGGAACTGTATCGAACGCCTTTTTAAAATCTGAATAAATAAGGTCAGCTGCTCTATGCCTATCGTATTCGCGCACTATTTCGTTATAAAATTCTAACAAATTAGTTAAACAAGACCTATGGCGTCGAAACCCATGCTGACTACTATTTATCAAATCTCTACTTTCTAAGTGTTCGATACGATCCCTAACTACGGATTCCAAAAGTTTACCGACAATTGACGTTAAGCTAATGGGCCTATAATTGCTAGCTACTGCGCGGTCGCCTTTTTTAAAAATAGGCGTGACGTTAGCTAATTTGAAGTCTTCAGGAATAATCCCCGTTTCGAGTGACTGATTAAAAATCTTCGTTAAGGGGCCTACGATAACTTCTTTCAAATCTTTCAAATGTCTGGGATAAAAAGCGTCAGGGCCTGGAGCCTTGCTAACTTTTAGCCTATCGATATAGTGCGCAATCTCAGCCTCGTAAACAGTTATTTCATCCAAAATAGTCTCGCTACTAAATGGAACGATATCGTCCAGGTCGGGGACATTATTTACGTCTTCTACGGTAAAAACTGTCGCAAAAAAGTTATTGAAAATACCCGCCATCGCCTGAGCGTCAGAAGCCAAAGCGCCATTAACATCCACTAGAGGGCCTATGTTATCTTTTACCGGCTTACGATTATTAACGTATTCAAAAAACTTTTTTGGATTATGTTTACTATCCGCAGCTATAAGTATCTCTAAATTACGCTTGGCATTCCTAACTGATCTTTTAACCTGACGTCTAAGCTCGATACATCTATTAAAGTTAGCTGCCGTGCCATTGCGCTTACTAAGTATATACGCTCTATTACGCTCGTTTATAAACTCTCCTATTTCCCTAGTCCACCACTTCGGCCTACCACGATTTCTAGCGCGCTTGGGCCTATGAGGAATAAACTCCCTTTCAATATTCCTAAAACTTTCTTTAAACGCCACCCAACGCAAATTTGTGTCATTGCCCATAAATAAGTTATCCCAGTCCACTACTCTCATCCTATCAGCAAAACTATCAAAATTAGCCCTACGAAAATCAGGGACTTCTATTACGTTACTATCCTGAGTGTTTTCTACTCGCCTACTTCTAAACCTTCGACTATATTCTCGCCGTTCGTCATCACCAAATCTAAAATATTGTCACCGCGCGTTGGTTCGGTAACTATCTGTGGTAAAAAGTTATCGTCCATAAACTCAACCAATCTCAAACCCTCCTCATTACCAGTAAAATTCTCGTAATTAACATTAGGGCAGTTAAAGTCTCCGACAATTATACTATTCCGATTGTCAATAAAATTACCAAGAAGTGAGTAAAATCTAGTATCTGTATCGAGAGGTTGAACGGGAGGTCTATAAACAACAACAAAATTAAAACTAATACTACGCGCCCTAACTTCAACACATATCGCATTAATTGCTGCCGGAAAATCTAACTTAACCTCGATAACCCTAAGGGAATTACGAATGTACACCAAAACGCCTCCGCCAAACCTATGTAACCTATCATTAGTAAAGAGTTTAAAACCCGGTATATCAAGTTCCCCCAACAAGTCCCGAGTCACGGTATTCAACCAAGTTTCAGTGATAGCAACTATATCATAGTTGCCGGAATAAATTATCGCCTTAAATTCATTTAATTTATTTCTAATACTACGCGCGTTACAATAAAAGACGTTTAAGTTATTTTTTACCACGGGCCCGCGTTTTAAACTATTTATCACGTCGGGCCCGCGTTTCCCGGACCCACAACGTTTAAAGAAGGCTTTGACCTATACAGCTTTCGCACGTTTTCGTCTATTAACCTACCTAGCTTAGCATTACCTATTTCATTAAAATGCACCCCATCTTTTATAAAAAGGCTAGGATCACTGAATTCGGACCACAGCTTTGGATATTAGGATATATTCCAAGGTTGAAGATGCAGTATTTCCAGTGTCATTAGATATACGACATCCAGTACGATCAATAAAAATAGCTAACAACTGGAATGATTAACTAAAAAAAAGTTAACAACTGGTACGCCGTGGTGACTGTTTCACCAGATCTTTATAGGCTAGCATTGCCTCAGTCGAAGCTAAAAGAAATGAAGCAGTTAATGATTTTTTCTCATATTTCTTCTAGGGGTGGGAATTAAAATTTCATGACGTTAGAGATTTGTAAGTTCAGATTTATTTGAATAGTGAGGGAACGCCGTTCCCACGCGTTCCCACAGCACTACACCACTATATATATATATAATATATATATATATATATTATATATATATATGTAATATATAATCTTTCATATTACAATATGTCACCAACCAAATAAATTTGGAGGGACCATACTGAATTGCACTTGTCCGTTTGTCCGTCCGTTAGTGCGTTCGTTCGTCCTTCGGTCCGTTCGTCACACTTTCTTGTTCGCCTGTCGTGTTCGTGTCTCTTGAACGGCTCAACATAAATTGATGAAACTTCCCACACGTGTGGATCATCCGAAGACGAAGTGTCTTCAGCAAGAATGAGGTCACTGCATGGAAGGTCAAGGTCAGAAAAAAAGGTCAAAGACTAAATTGAGTTTTTTTCGTTTCCGCGCCGCAACTTTTGAACTGCTCACATAAATTCATAAAATTAAATACACAGAGGTATCATTACAAGACGATGTGTCGCGAGCAAGAGCCAGTTCTTGCACCAAAGGTCACAAATATAGAAGGAGACATTGATGTCGTTCCGACATACTGCAGTTCTTGTTGTATCTAATTATTCGCATTATTATTATCTCAATTCATGATGTGTTTTTTATTTATTTTTTTATGCAGGAAGGAGGGGACAGGGGCGAATGCCCCCCAAAACTCCACCCCCCCAACTTCCACCATAGAAGAAGAAGAGAGCCAAAATCAAGGTCCAGGATTTTCGAGATGACTGGACACACTGCATTTGAAAGATTGGAAGTCATAGACAGGAGGAAAGATGGATTGAGGAAGATTGTTTCAAAGTTGACGGGTTGAGTAGATGAAAGATTGAAAATACCGAATAACACTTGCGTTACAGAGTGTGCTTGTAATCAACATAGAATGTAGAGTGTGTTTCAAAAGTCCATGCCTAATTTGTTTTTCTTAGATATTTACGGGAAGCGGAAACTGCATAACACGAATTAGTCTTTCGAAAAAGCAGGTGTAGGTAATTTTTTTTAATGGCAAAACTTCTGAATTTTGTTTAAGATGGTAGTGGTACATTCAGTTTTGCAGAGATGTGAGATGGCTGTTTGGATGGATACTGTACGCGAATTCCGAAGTTATGTCAGTGTCCTTCATGCCCTTGACACCAGATTCATATGTAATCCACATAAAAGAATTCTAAACGCCAGTTTCGTCATGGACAAACCTCGCAGTGGACGTTCGAGATCAACTCTAACAAAACAGAATCAACAAATGGTCCAAGAAGCGGTTTTTGCTAGTCAGATCAAATCTATCAGACGTGCATCTTTGACCTGATCCCAAAGGATTAGTTTCTCTGGAGTCTGAGCCTGTAAAGTCCAAAGTTTATGCAACAGAATCCTGAAATCTGGATGACTTAGAAGAACGCATAATCGCTGTTATTCAGAGAGTTTCTACAAAAACATTGTCTAGTGTTGATAATGATGATGTACTCAGGTGGCTCAGGAGCACTCAAATTGGTGTTACATATCTGGAAGTGGACTCAACGTTAAAAAAATGGCCGAACAAGTGTCGCTGACGCAGAACGTTGACAGCCGCCCTGAACGTTCTGCTTCAGCGACACTTGTTTGGTCATTTTTTAACATTTCGATCCATTTGTACACGCTCCACTGTGGAAAAACTTGTCACCATAATATTGTACACATAATCTACTGTGAATTTCAGTTCCTTTTACGCTCTCAGCCCACAAAAAACGAACGACAGCACGCTGCTTTTCTTTGGTGGTCGAAAGTGGTGCGGCCATGTTTACAGTGCAATTACAACTGAACAACTGAGTGTCAAAGTCTCAGTCCCACGAAGCAGCGATCTGTACGCTCAGTGACTGCATTGCCGCCAACGGTCAGCAGTGTAGACAATTCTAGAAAAACAGACAGACAAATTGGGGATATTTTTTTACGTACCCTCGTACATATATACCAATATCTAAGGCGGAGTAACATGCTTGACCTTCGTCCGTCAGCATGAACGATTCGGGCGGAAGCAAAACCAATATATATATATAAAATCAAAGTGCAAGAAAAACGAGGGGCCAAAAATTTATTTAGCATTTATACCCTGTACATCTTGAAAGCACTAGAAAATATTTGAAAAAGTGATGCCTAATCCTATAAACCTTCAATCATGAGTGAAAAATAGGATAGGCAGAATGTGGAGCCTCCCTAAATTGAAAACTAGGCGGGAAACAGCTTTAAAATTAACCCTGTGGGAAAACAGATTTAATACTGACCATGTGGGAAAATAGCTTTGCAGTTGGAAGACAAAATGATTTCATTACGTAGTAAGGTTCAAGACAGCAGTTGCCAAAAACTTTTTTACGCATAGAATAGTAAATAGCTGGAATAGTTTGCCGGTAGAAGTAATTAGTAGCACGTCTATAAACATGTTTAAAAATCGATTACACGCATATGTTGATAGATTGGGTATAGTTTAAGGTAGTAAAATTAAGGCTTTGTGGTGATAGATCCCACAGCTCAACACAAGTGTTGTGGGATATAGGGAGGCAGCATCTTGGGTTAGGGGATACTCTCTGTCCTTACACACCCCATTTAAAGAGATTCCTCTGCCGAGCGGTGCCCCCCATAGTACTGTGAGGTATTGAAAAACTCATGATCTTCACTTGCCCCAAACACCTTGAAATGGGAGACCCAAAATGGGTGCACACACATTTCTATATTACTGTACAGTCTTTACAGCCACACCTACACTTTTCCTCCTAAGTATATATATTGTAATGTATATGGTGGTAAATTTTGATTTGGTCCGCAATCGATATGGACCGTGACTTATTTTTGGTTGGCAAGGTACTGGTATTGATGGATACCGTAATGAAATTTATTGGATTCTTTGGATCTGATATATTTGCATGTCGGTTATAAATAGATATAGAGTGTAACATTAGGCCTGTTCAAAAATCAACTTTTTCTTATTTTCATAGGTTTCTGTACATTTTCCCATGCTTTTTGACCTGAAAAAGCCGAAAATCACAACTATTTTGACCTAGGATGTTGGGAAGCATTGCCGCATGGAGCTTTAAATTTTCTGCCTTGAAATCGGCCAAAGCGCCAATTCCGGGGTCCCTTGAATTATGTTTTGCACTTTAACTTTTGATCTAAACAAGATAGAGTAACAAATTAGGTATCAAATGAAAGAGCATAAAATTAGAATAATAATAATATAATAATAATAATAATAAATAAATAAATAATATAATAATAATAATAATAATTATCTATCATTTTTCAGGAAACAACAGAAACTCAATCAGAATCTAGAAAACCATCTACAAGTTACAACTTCACAATGGCATTAAGCAAGGAGCTGAGGGAGCTCCGTGGGCGCACAGTTGATATCTCAGAACCTCCACGTACTGTCCACAGGCAGTTGTCAACTGGGCCATCTACCAGATCTCTCACTGAAACTTTCCTGGTTGGATACCCTTCAGCTTTTATCAGTGGTTCCCAGCTTCCCACCAACAGACAGGCGTTCCAGTATTTCCTTAATCTTCAGAATTTACCGGAAAATGCAGGGAGGCCCATGGTTCAAGACCTTGCATATGAAACAGTTGAATCTATCATCCCATTCTGGCAGATGGCTAGGATCAAGACAATGACCAAGTACAACGCAATGAAGCTCTTCATGAAACTACATGAGAAACATCGTGCTCTGGTGAAAAGCAAAGGAAGAGCAAGTAACCCTGGAGGAAAAAGAGGAGCATTTGTGCTGGAATTAGACAGCCTGTTCGATATAGGAGCTCCAGATGCAATCCAGGAAATACAGAACAACAGACTGTTATCCAGAGAGAAGAAAGATGAGGATATCAGGTTCTACGAAGACCAAAAGACTGAGAGGAAAGGTCATATGTCTGGTCATGACAAGATTTTTGAGACAAGATCCCTGCAGCAAGCAGCGATGAATGAAAGACTGCAGCATAGACAAGAACAAGGTAAAACTAATTACTTTGAACGTCACAAAAAGTTTTAAGTTTTACTCCATTGCGATATTTAGCATGTACAGTGCTTACAAGAAGTCTCGCGCCTCTGTCTCGTCCCAAGCTAGTCTGTTAGGTATAAAATGGGCGGTCCTTATGGCAGCGGAGGTGTGTTCGGATTGGTGCACATAATTGCTCTAACCCCATCAATGACGTCCACATTATCATTGCGTTGATCACTCTATCTCTTTATATATAGAGACATAGTGTATATATATATATATAGAGTATGCAGGTGATAATGTGTCAGTCCCAGCTATGGTAGTTGTCTTACAATTAACAGTTCCAAGTGCAAGTTACGTTAACACCTCCACATAAACTACCCTGGACTAAAATAACATACGTGAAGCCCTTACCCACAAACCATTTAAAAGCTCCTCTCTCTCTCTCTCTCTCTCTCTTCTCTCTCTCCTCTCTCTCTCTCTCTCTCTCTCTCTCTCTCCAAATCCATCATATTTTGCGACTTTTTAACTCTGGTAGGATTCAATTCCATTCCTATAGTGTAAGAGATACTTAAATTCATGTGTGTATTATGCCATATGATGTGCGTAATAAATAATCAGTTTTAAATAGTTGGAGCGTTCAAGGTCATCTGTAATAATCTATGGACTACCCCTAAGCCCACTCTCAACACTTAGATTCCCCTAAGACACAGGCGTCTTCAAGTAACATGAATGCGTAGCGATCTAAGGTGTTAGATTCCATATTATATAATTTATGTGCTAGGTTTAAGAACGCTGGCATTGAAGAATGGAAGGAAGGGACAGTAAAAAGCGATAATAGGTTTAATGAAGGAAGTGGAATGAGGATGGAGGTAAGCGTTGCTATGTCGAAGGAAACGAGGTTGGGTGGGGAACTACGAAGGGAGGAGGAAATGCTAAACACAAACTCAAATATTTATTTAATGCCCTAGACCTAAAAGACAAAGAGCAAAATACCTTAAACTAACAATGAATTGACAGAAACAGAAGAGCCTGTCTTAGACGCACTGATAGGTTAACGATGTTGCTAGAGGCCGCCACTCGGAATTACCACTACTACCTAAGTCATAATAAGGTTATTTACTATGACAGAGTAGTCATGAGTAGTTATGGAAATAAAATATGATTATACTGTTGATGGCTGACTATATTCAGTTGGGATATAAACTATTGCTGACAATCTTTGGATCCTTGGCTTTTAAGACGAATTTTCTATGCATATGTTCAACAAAATAGGAAATTGGCTGATTATTATTACCATTCGAAGGGTTGGTACCCTTCACAACCGAAATCAATTTCAGAAGGGGTGCATGGTATCCTCATTTCCTTTATCGTCCCAGCACGCTTCACATAAGCCATTTTACACAAAGATGGAAAGGCCGTCTGTGCACCACGAGACGACCCAGGCAATGCGGGGAGCAATGGTGACATTGCATGAATATGGTGTGCCAATAAGAGAAATATCAAGACGACTAGACGTTCATCGAAGCACTGTGGAACGGTGGATTCATCGGTATGAAGCAGAAAACTCAATCGCTACTTTGCCGAGGTCGTCCTCCGCGTTCAAACATCTCAAGAGGAAGATGCTGCGATTGTTAATCATGCCAGAGAGCATCCGCTTGTTCCAGCGACGCATATTTACAGACACCTGAACCTTCGTTGTAGCGCAAATACAGTGAACAACAGACTTCACGAGGCAGGGTATTTTTCTCGCCGTCCAGCTATAAAACCTGCATTGACGATTGAGCATAAAGAGGCGCGGATGGGATTTGCCTTGCAATACTTGCCGCAGGAGGAAGAATTCTGGAGAAAAGTTGTGTACTGTGACGAAAAAACATTTTCAACAGATAGTCATGGTTCCCTGCATTGTTGGAGGCAGCGCGGAAAACGCTATGAAGAAGGAAATGTTTTCCCGAGCAAACGTAGTGGTCACATCAATCTCGGTGTGTGGGGCTGGATGTCTGGCTATGGTGTCGGAGAATTGACTCAAGTAGATGGACGCTTTACTGGAGAGCAATATTGCCAGATACTGGAAGAGGTGCTGCTACCCAGTGTTCGTGCGTATCTGGTTCCAGCACCGGAACCATTTTACTTAATGGAAGATAACAGTCCCATTCATAGGATTAACGTTGTGAGAGCGTGGTACGAAGATCACCCAGAGATTATTAATCTAATTCTGCCACCACGTTCTCCTGATTTGAATCCAATTGAAAACCTTTGGGCAATAATGATTAACGAATGGGAGCAACGCAATGAAAGAACAGCACTTTTAGCTCACACGAGGAATAGTTGGGAGAGCTTACGCCGAACACCAAACATTCCCTACAATCTGGCCTCTTCTATGCCGCAACGATTGCAAGAAATTATTGATGCTGGAGGAAGCTATACGAAATACTGATGTTAAAGCCATGACGTAAATGTGTATCGAATATATATTTATGTTAATATAGAATTTTATTATATTTTTATGTTTGACATCTATAAAAGTATATATTGTGACCATGAAAGAACTTTACTTATCCTTAGTTAGAATCTTTTCTTGCAATGTCTACGCTCGTGGAGATGATAATATAAGCATTGTTGAAACAAACTATGAGAAGGTAATAGTTTCAGGAAAAAATAAAAACTGGCAACATCGAGGTCATCACATGTTTATGGGAATTGTCATATGATATGCTACCAATAAACTCTTATATACCACTATATAGAGTATACTATATTACGTAATAATTACGATGAACAAATAAAACGCAAATTTCTCTGATTCACGGCCCACCAGTCTTGCTTTAAACTAATGACTTTCATAAGATGGAATAGGTTTAACATAGTTCGTTTAATAGGTTACCACTTAAAACAATGGATAAACTATCTATTAGTGAGACGACCGTGACTTCCTCGAAATGCGAGCGCGTGAGAGGTTCACTGAGGAATTTGGTCATTAGATTCTTCACGTAGGATATATATCACAAACAACAATAATGACAACAATTCCCAACAATTACTTAATATCAATAATTGCATTTGAGCAAATAATTTAGACCTGCGTCAAAATAACTTAGGTATCATGCCATGATTTGGGATATTTGCCGAATTAGTCGTTCTCTATAGTCTACACTCTACAGTATATATTGAGACGGTATAATGTAATGCCCAGCTAATATTATGATGACTAGGATTGCTCCATAACCATCCCAACATCCCGAAACTTGCTCCATTCTGCTTCTTAATCATTTGTATTTTAAATACTAAAATGTAGCAAAAGTGACGTAATAATGGACGTCATTGATTGTGTTAGAGCAGTTATGTGCATCAATCCGAACACACCTCCGCTGCCATAAGGACCGCCCATTTTATACCTAACAGACTAGCTTGAGACGAGACAGAAGCGTGAGACTTCTTGTAAGCACTGTACTTAACAATTACTGTCTTAACATGTTGTACTATTTTACAGCTGCAGCAGAACAAGAGGCAGTTGTTCATGTGGATGACATTACCTGGGGTGACTCAACTGACAACGACGCTAACACAGAGGACATGGATTACCATCAGCCTCGTCCTGGATGTTCTCACCATCAAGACACTGTGACTAGTGTGACTTTGACGTTTCCAAGGAAGGTCATGGAATGTGATGTCATCTGCAATACAGCTGATCGTCTTGGTTTATCAGACAATCAAGTTACTGCCATGGTTTCTGCCACCTTGAAAGCTGGAGGGGCTGATCTGGATAATTTCGTCATCTCAACCTCAACAACACGTCGCAACAGAATGCTGTCCAGGTATAATATCAGCCAGAGTCACATGTCCAAGTTTTGTGAAAACCCCCCACAGTACGCTGCCTTACACTGGGATGGAAAGTTGCTCAAAGTTGTCTTGGGCAGTGAACCTGGAAGTACCTCAGAGACTTTAGCTGTGCTAGTGTCTGGTCCACCTTCATACACTGAAGGAAAGTTATTGGGAGTACCTGTCATCGACAATTCTTCTGGCACAGCTCAGGCTGAGGCTTCAATGGATTTACTGGAGACATGGGAACTTACGGATAATGTTACTGCCCTTGTTTTTGACACTACATCCAGTAACAGTGGAGTTCACAGAGGAGCTGCCAAACTGCTAGAGAAAATGCTGAACAAAAAGGTGTTTTATCTGGCCTGTCGACATCACATCCTGGAAATCCTAGTAGGAGCAGTTTGGGAGAAGCTGTTTGGGAAGGTGAAGGGGCCAAATAATCCCTGGTTTGAGCATCTGAAGGATGTTTGGACGGACTTGTCCAAGGAAAACCCAAAGATGCTGGCTATCAACAGCAAATGGCTGAAGGAAAAGAAGAAGAACAGTGAAGAAATACTCCAAGACATTCTAACAGCAGAAAGGCTTCCAAGAGCCGACTACAGGGAAATGGCTGAACTGACAGTCATTGTTCTTGGAGGAACGCCTCCTCGAGGTATTCACTGGAGTCGACCAGGCGCCATTCATCAGGCCAGATGGATGGCCAGAAACCTGTACTCCATGAAAATGCTGATGTTTGCAGATCAACTTGAGTACGACGAAGACACTGTATCAAAGCTGGAAAGACTCAACACCTTCCTTGCGCTGTTCTACACTCCTGTATGGATGATGTCAATGTCTGCTGCAGATGCTCCCGTGAATGATCTAAGTCTAATCCAGGACATGTTGAAGTACAAGAAAACTGACCCAGAGCTTGCTGATGCAGTACTTAATAAGATGGAAAACCACAAATGGTACCTGACGCAGGAAGTCGTGCCATTTGCCCTGTTCAGCAGTAGATTGAGTGACACATTGAAGCACGACATTGCTGCCCAGTTACATGCCACTGAGAAGCCAGACAGCTTCAGAACAGGAAAGCCTCTATTCCAGAGAGTCACAGCTAAGACCACCCTGGTTGATCTCATTGGCCCAGAATCACATTTCCTGCTGGACACACTGAATATTGGATCCGAGTGGCTTCTGGAACCTGTCACGTCTTGGCCACAGAATGAGGACTACAGAAAAGCGTTGGACTATGTTAAGAATCTGAAAGCGGTGAATGACATTGCTGAACGTGGTGTCAAAATGATGAGCGACTTTGCAAATGTCATAACAACAGATGCCAAGCAAAGGGACTATCTCCTTCAAGCTGTGGAGTTCAACAGACGCCGCTTTGACAGCTTCAAGAAACAAACTCTCAACAACTGACTGTGTAAATGTCATTATGAAATTAATCATCATGTAATGCTAGGCCTGTTCAAAAATCAACTTTTTCTTATTTTCATAGGTTTCTGTACATTTTCCCATGCTTTCTGACCTGAAAAAGCCGAAAATCACAACTATTTTGATCTAGGATGTTGGGAAGCATTGCCGCATGGAGCTTTAAATTTTCTGCCTTGAAATCGGCCAAAGCGCCAATTCCGGGGTCCCTTGAATTATGTTTTGCACTTTAACTTTTGATCTAAACAAGATAGAGCAACAAATTAGGTATCAAATGCAAGAAATTAATAATAATAATAATAATAATAATAATTATCTATCATTTTTCAGGAAACAACAGAAACTCAATCAGAATCTAGAAAACCATCTACAAGTTACAACTTCACAATGGCATTAAGCAAGGAGCTGAGGGAGCTCCGTGGGCGCACAGTTGATATTTCAGAACCTCCACGTACTGTCCACAGGCAGGTGTCAACTGGGCCATCTACCAGATCTCTCACTGAAACTTTCCTGGTTGGATACCCTTCAGCTTTTATCAGTGGTTCCCAGCTTCCCACCAACAGACAGGCGTTCCAGTATTTCCTTAATCTTCAGAATTTACCGGAAAATGCAGGGAGGCCCATGGTTCAAGACATGCATATGAAACAGTTGAATCTATCATCCCATTCTGGCAGATGGCTAGGATCAAGACAATGACCAAGTACAACGCAATGAAGCTCTTCATGAAACTACATGAGAAACATCGTGCTCTGGTGAAAAGCAAAGGAAGAGCAAGTAACCCTGGAGGAAAAAGAGGAGCATTTGTGCTGGAATTAGACAGCCTGTTCGATATAGGAGCTCCAGATGCAATCCAGGAAATACAGAACAACAGACTGTTATCCAGAGAGAAGAAAGATGAGGATATCAGGTTCTACGAAGACCAAAAGACTGAGAGGAAAGGTCATATGTCTGGTCATGACAAGATTTTTGAGACAAGATCCCTGCAGCAAGCAGCGATGAAAGAAAGACTGCAGCATAGACAAGAACAAGGTAAAACTAATTACTTTGAACGTTACAAAAAGTTTTAAGTTTTACTCCATTGCGATATTTAGCATGAACTTAACAATTACTGTCTTAACATGTTGTACTATTTTACAGCTGCAGCAGAACAAGAGGCAGTTGTTCATGTGGATGACATTACCTGGGGTGACTCAACTGACAACGACGCTAACACAGAGGACATGGATTACCATCAGCCTCGTCCTGGATGTTCTCACCATCAAGACACTGTGACTAGTGTGACTTTGACGTTTCCAAGGAAGGTCATGGAATGTGTTGTCATCTGCAATACAGCTGATCGTCTTGGTTTATCAGACAATCAAGTTACTGCCATGGTTTCTGCCACCTTGAAAGCTGGAGGGGCTGATCTGGATAACTTCGTCATCTCAACCTCAACAACACGTCGCAACAGAATGCTGTCCAGGTATAATATCAGCCAGAGTCACATGTCCAAGTTTTGTGAAAACCCCCACAGTACGCTGCCTTACACTGGGATGGAAAGTTGCTCAAAGATGTCTTGGGCAGTGAACCTGGAAGTACCTCAGAGACTTTAGCTGTGCTAGTGTCTGGTCCACCTTCATACACTGAAGGAAAGTTATTGGGAGTACCTGTCATCGACAATTCTTCTGGCACAGCTCAGGCTGAGGCTTCAATGGATTTACTGGAGACATGGGAACTTACGGATAATGTTACTGCCCTTGTTTTTGACACTACATCCAGTAACAGTGGAGTTCACAGAGGAGCTGCCAAACTGCTAGAGAAAATGCTGAACAAAAAGGTGTTTTATCTGGCCTGTCGACATCACATTCTGGAAATCCTAGTAGGAGCAGTTTGGGAGAAGCTGTTTGGGAAGGTGAAGGGGCCAGATAATCCCTGGTTTGAGCATCTGAAGGATGTTTGGACGGACTTGTCCAAGGAAAACCCAAAGATGCTGGCTATCAACAGCAAATGGCTGAAGGAAAAGAAGAAGAACAGTGAAGAAATACTCCAAGACATTCTAACAGCAGAAAGGCTTCCAAGAGCCGACTACAGGGAAATGGCTGAACTGACAGTCATTGTTCTTGGAGGAACGCCTCCTCGAGGTATTCACTGGAGTCGACCAGGCGCCATTCATCAGGCCAGATGGATGGCCAGAAACCTGTACTCCATGAAAATGCTGATGTTTGCAGATCAACTTGAGTACGACGAAGACACTGTATCAAAGCTGGAAAGACTCAACACCTTCCTTGCGCTGTTCTACACTCCTGTATGGATGATGTCAATGTCTGCTGCAGATGCTCCCGTGAATGATCTAAGTCTAATCCAGGACATGTTGAAGTACAAGAAAACTGACCCAGAGCTTGCTGATGCAGTACTTAATAAGATGGAAAACCACAAATGGTACCTGACGCAGGAAGTCGTGCCATTTGCCCTGTTCAGCAGTAGATTGAGTGACACATTGAAGCACGACATTGCTGCCCAGTTACATGCCACTGAGAAGCCAGACAGCTTCAGAACAGGAAAGCCTCTATTCCAGAGAGTCACAGCTAAGACCACCCTGGTTGATCTCATTGGCCCAGAATCACATTTCCTGCTGGACACACTGAACATTGGATCCGAGTGGCTTCTGGAACCTGTCACGTCTTGGCCACAGAATGAGGACTACAGAAAAGCGTTGGACTATGTTAAGAATCTGAAAGCGGTGAATGACATTGCTGAACGTGGTGTCAAGATGATGAGCGACTTTGCAAATGTCATAACAACAGATGCCAAGCAAAGGGACTATCTCCTTCAAGCTGTGGAGTTCAACAGACGCCGCTTTGACAGCTTCAAGAAACAAACTCTCAACAACTGACTGTGTAAATGTCATTATGAAATTAATCATCATGTAATGCTTTCACTTCTTGATCGATTAGACTTGTGACAAAATGTTAATCTCAAATTTGTGTCATGAATAAGGCGCCTTGTCTGCCTTGAGTGTGAGAAAACGAATTTTGTGATATTTCTGAAATCTTTGTATGTACCAATGTGCCATTTCTTGTTCCAAGACTATCATAATTGTATAAGTTAGAAAGAGGATTAAAAACACTTTAATTTGGTGCCTATTTTGTTGCTCTATCTTGTTTAGATAAAACGTTATAGTGCGAAACATGATTCAAGAGACCCCGGAACTGGTGCTTTTGGCCGATTTCAAGGCCTTAAAGCTCCATGCGGCAATGCTTCCCAACAACCTAGGTCAAAATGGTTGTGATTTTCGGCCTTTTCCGGTCAAAAAGCATGGGAAAAAGTACAGAAACCTATGAAAATAAGAAAAAGTTGATTTTTGAACAGGGCTAATGTAATGCTTTCACTTCTTGATCGATTAGACTTGTGACAAAATGTTAATCTCAAATTTGTGTCATGAATAAGGCGCCTTGTCTGCCTTGAGTGTGAGAAAACGAATTTTGTGATATTTCTGAAATCTTTGTATGTACCAATGTGCCATTTCTTGTTCCAAGACTATCATGATTGTATAAGTTAGAAAGAGGATTAAAAACACTTTAATTTGGTGCCTATTTTGTTGCTCTATCTTGTTTAGATAAAAAGTTATAGTGCAAAACATGATTCAAGGGACCCCGGAATTGGTGCTTTTGGCCGATTTCAAGGCAGAAAACTTAAAGCTCCATGCGGCAATGCTTCCCAACAACCTAGGTCAAAATGGTTGTGATTTTCGGCCTTTTCAGGTCAAAATGGTTGTGATTTTCGGCCTTTTCAGGTCAAAAAGCATGGGAAAAAGTACAGAAACCTATGAAAATAAGAAAAAGTTGATTTTTGAACAGAGCTAGTGTTACATATTTGTGGGTAGTAGTCTATTATGACTTGATCCTCTGGATCCAGAGATTCTATCTTTAGTTTTAAATCGATAATTAATTAGTTTTAAATTGATAATTATTTAGTTTTGTAAAAATTGGTCGTTGCCAATGTACAGGCAGTTTTTACATAAATTTCTTATGTTCTTGTGGTTCGGAACCCACGTAAAATTGTAGGTCCCCTCCGCCACCACGGAGGACATACACAATACACAATTACGAACACAGTTAGGTAGACCAGCCATGAATGGATCCTAGGGTCTTTGTTGGTCTGAAAACATTATAACATTATTAAACATTTTAAACGAAATAAGAAACATCGTTGGTGTTGCTGTGGTGTTGATGCATTTGTTTAGAGGAATGTTGCTCCTGCATGCCCTAACCACGCTTTGCAACATCACAGTGTTGCGTCCCGCCTCACCCCTGGGGACAACCCTCTCCTGGATATGACCTTTGTCCCGTTCCAACCGTATAGCAACCTCGCCACCTTTCACCCCTTTTTTTTTACTTGATGGTTGCTGTTCTCTCTCTCTCTCTCTCTCTCTCTCTCTCTCTCTCTCTCTCTCTCTCTCTCTCTCTCTTATTTATATATATATATATATATATATATATATATATATGCAAAGAAATCACAAAGCAACACGTGAGCTTTTTAATAAGCAAAGAACCACAGGGAAAAGGAAAAGGAAACACGAAGTCCGAGCGCTTTCGTGATATATTCACATCTTCAGGGACAAGAGAGAAATAGACAGAATTTACAAAATAAATGAGTTAAATACACGAGCGTAAAAATTCCCCAATAGGCAACTCAATCTGAAAACAATAAAAACAATCTAAAACTTCCCCAATAGATAACTTAATCTAAAGGCTACTAAATTATCGAATATATAAAAACTATATAAAAGAAATTATACAATTAACATGTACACATAAAATTATAAGTTATTAGAAATAGTATTTATTAATTAAAACCGGCAATTAAGTGACAAGAATGCAGTAGTCTAAGGAAACAAAAGACATGGCGCAATCATCAGCACGTGCTATTTCCAAAATATTCCGTTACCTATTGGGGACGCGAAAAATCCCCCAATAGGCAACGCAATCTAAAAACAATCTAAAACATCCCCAATAAAGTCTAAAGTCTACTAAAATATCGAGTACATAAAAATTATATAAAAGAAATAATACAATTAAAATGTACACGTAAAAATGATAATTATTAAAATAATATTTATTTAATTAAAACAAACAATTAAGTGGCAAGAATGCGGTCAGAATATTCCACCACTTTTCTGAAAATGTATGATTCTAATTTGCAAAGCCCAGGGCTAAATTAGCAAGACATTAGAATTACGTATTAAGGAGCATAATTACAGTATAAGAACCGGCCAGGAATCTAACGCCATTTTCATTCACGGAAGAGATACTAATCATCCCATTGACTGGAAAAATACCTCCAAATTAAGTTTTATTAAATCTATTGTTAGTAGAAATATAATTGAATCGAGTGTGATCAAGAATAATGTTGATTTTGTTCTTAATATTAGCCCTGGGCTTTACAAATTAGACTCATACATTGTCAAAAAAGTGGTGGAATATTCTGACCGCATTCTTGCCGCTTAATTGTTTGTTTTAATTAAATAAATATTATTTTAATAATTGTTATCATTTTTATGTGTACATTTTAATTGTATTATTTCTTTTATATAGTTTTTATGTACTCGATATTTTAGTAGACTTTAGACTTTATTGGGGAAGTTTTAGATTGTTTTTAGATTGAGTTGCCTATTGGGGGATTTTTCGCGTCCCCAATAGGTAACGGAATATTTTGGAAATAGCACGTGCTGATGATTGCGCCATGTCTTTTGTTTCCTTAGACTACTGCATTCTTGTCACTTAATTGCCGGTTTTAATTAAATAAATACTATTTCTAATAACTTATAATTTTATGTGTAGATGTTAATTGTATAATTTCTTTTATATAGTTTTTATGTATTCGATAATTTAGTAGCCTTTAGATTAAGTTATCTACTGGGGAAGTTTGAGATTGTTTTTATTGTGTTTAGATTGAGTTGCCTGTTGGGAAAATTTACACTTGTGCATTTAACTCGTTTATTTTGTAAATTCTGTCTATTTCTCTCTTGTCCCTGAAGATGTGAATATATCGTGAAAGCGCTCAGACTTCGTGTTTCCTTTTCCTTTTCCCTGTGGTTCTTTGCATATATATATATTATATATATATATATATATATATATATATATATATATATATGTGTGTGTGTGTGTGTGTGTGTGTGTGTGTATGGATTAACGCATTTTTATTAATCTTTGTTCATTATGTCCCAAACCAAATAAATTTGGAGGGGCCACATTGGATTGCACTTGTCTGTCCGTCCGTTCGTCACACTTTCGTGTCCACGCCATAACTTTTGAATCATTCGACATAAATTTATGAAATTTATGATCACAAGACGATGTGTTGCGAGAAAGAATCAGGTTTTAACACCAAAGAGTCTTGGTAGCTAATGTAGGCGAGGACATTCACTTCGTTCCGACATACTTCTTGTTTTTATCTCTTCTCAGTGCAGAGTGAAGAGGCCTGAAGAGGCCTAAAGAGCTCTACGGCTTTCTATCCAATCTTTATAACCGCAGAAGGTAGAATGGACCCACTTTTCTTTGATAAGGGGTCATTCAAAAACCACGTGGTCCTTTTACGGGTGGTTTTCAAACCCGTACCCCCCTCCCTTGTGGTCATTTGTGGCCAATGACTTAAACCCCCCTCCAAAACCACGTGATCTTCTGATATCTCCCCCACCCCTTCTTAATCTTACGTAAAATGTAAGGTGCCATAAAAGATTTCTTGATTTCTTATATTATTGAGAGGTAATGAGGTAAATGAACAATTAAAAGGCATATCTTCTAAATAAACTGTATTAATTGTTTCTTTCTTTAATTCAAAATAATGTCTTGACTAAAAAATGTAATTTTGAATGTTAAAAAAATTATTTATTGGAGCATACATATTGGATGCATACATATTAATTGGAGCATAATATGATAAAGAATATTATAAACAGGATATTTTAATGCTTAGTATTGGCCACCTGGTTAAACGTCAAGACCCCCTCCCCCATGTGGCCCTTGGTGGTCAAATAAGGAACCCCCTCCCCACCCTTTAAGGACCACGTGGTTTTTGAATGGCCCCCCCCAAACACACCACCTGGAGACGTCAGTTGAGTCGCCCGTCACGTGGCTAAACAAAGATCATGAGATTAGCGAACTATCTCGCTCTGTGTGTGTCTCTCTCTCTCTCATATATATATATATATATAAACGTTGTTAACCTTCTTGCTGTTCCGTGCGTTGGTCTCTCTTCACACGAAGGTCAAGCTGGTGGCCCCGTCTCTAGGTCTGGCTTGATGGAGGAGCGAGTTGCTTTCTTGCGCTCTCCACCGTACATAGCCAGGTACACCCGGCTCATCTGGTACCGTCTTGAGCCAGGCATCCAGTCTTCTCTTGAAGACTTCAACTTTGACCCCTGTAACGTTTCTGAGGTCCTTTGGAAGCTGATTAAAAAGTCTTCGCCCCCTGACAACCAAGCTATTTTCCTTCAGTGTTGAGGAGGTCACTTGTCGAGCTTTTAATTTGGGAGCACTGCACATTCTGCCTTCCCTATTTTTCAGTGTTGTTTGAATGGTAATTGCGTTTAGTTTTAGGTTTGGTACCAGTTTTTCGATCATTTTCCATATGTAGATTATAGTGTACCTCTCTCTTCTTCTTTCCAGGGAGACAGATTTAGTTTACATATTCTTTCCCAGTAGTTGAGCTCTTTGTAGCCATCAATCTTGGCTGTGAAATGTGTCTGCGTTTCTTCTAGTTTATTAGTTTCTTCCTTTTTATATGGGGAAGTCAAAACTGAGCAATATTCAAGTTTTGGTATAATCAGTGTTTTTAGCAGGGGAATCATTACTGTCCTGGCCCTTCTTCTGAACGTTCTTAGTACCTGTCCCGCGACTCTTTTTGCTTTATTTATCGCTATCTGATTTTGTGTTTCGAATTTCGCATCATCGGTCATTATTATCCCCAGATTGATCGCTTTCGTGCTTCTGTGAATTTCCTGTCTATCTGAAGCATAATATGCAGTTCAGGCTCCGCTTTTCTACCATATCTCAAGAGCTGAAATTTCTCGATGTTAAATGTCATATTCTTGTCGTCTGATCATTTGTATATTTTGTTCGTGTCCCTCTGTAAGGCCTCCACTTCATTTACATCGCTGATTTTTCTGGTGATCTTTGTATTGTCTGCAAAGGATGTTACTATACTGTTGCTGTTTACTCCGCTGTCTATGTCTGTTAGCATGATAATGAACAGGAGTGGGGCCAGTACTGTCCCTTGTGGTACTGAGCTGCGTCCTTCCGATTCTGATGACGATATACTTGAATTTTGACCACCTGTAGACGTTCTCTGAGGAAGTTGTAGATCCATTTTCCCACTTTGCCTGTTATTCCCATATATTTCATTTTATGTGCTATTACACCGTGATCACATTTGTCGAAAGCTTTAGCAAAATCTGTGTGTGTATAAACATTGTAGTTGTCATTGCCTTCCAGTGCATCTAGGATATTGTTGTAGTGCTCTATTAGTTGTGATAGGTAGGATCTACCTGATCGGAATCCGTGCTGATTTTCGTTGAATCCTTCTCTCTGACTATTCTTTCAAATACTTTGGTGAGGTGGGACGTCAATGACACTGGTCCATAGTTCTGTGCTTGAGATCCGTTCCCTCCTTTATATATAGGGACAATGTTTGCTCTTTACAAGATGCTCGGTATTTCCCCAGTGTCTAGGGATCTTCTCCATATCCAGTATAAAGTATTTCATTTTTACAGTTTTTAATAAAAAATGCGTTCTAATTGTCCGGACCTGAAGCTGAATGTGGTTTCATTTGTCCTATAGCTCTCGCTACATCTTGTATGTCAGGTATCGCTTTGTTACTTTTGGGGGTACTAAAAACTGATTCATACTGGGTTCTCAATGTTTCAGATTTCTTCGGGATTGTCGGTTAGTTCATTATTCTCTTCTTTAAGGACCCAATAGCGGCGCGCGTTTTTGTGTTCCTTTTCGCATAACTATAGAAGTATTTTGGATTTTTCTTTATTGCTTCTACCGCCTTTTCCTCTTCCCTCTCTGTGTGGTCCTTAATCAGGGCTTGTATTTCCCTATCGATATCTTCCAGTTTTTCTTGTATTACTGTCCTGGCACATATATATATATATATGATGAAAATCCACAAGGAAAAAGAAAAGTGATTCCAAGGCCTTTCGTGTATTCGGAAATACACCTCGTTAGGGAATCATCCCTCCCTGACGAGGTGTACTTCTGAATACACGAAAGGCCTTGGAATCATTTTTCTTTTTCCTTGTGGGTTTACATCATTCATTCATTTCACGTGTTTAATTGTGAAATTCATCCCATATATATATATATATATATATATATATATATATATATATATATATATATATATATATATATATATATATACAGGGCCGGATCTAGAAGTTGCGAGGCCCTAGGCAGATCTAGAAATTGCGAGGCCCTAGGCCTATATATATGAAAATATGGACTTAATTATCGGTAATATACCAGCAATATTAGAATCCCGCATAGACAGAACTATGCCAGCACTTAAAAATTAAACCAAACCAAAATAATCACGCATGGAAATTATATAAGAAATATAAATAAACCATACAAATAAGTATAAATTATAATATGAATCAAGATTTGTATCGAAAATATAAGACAATGATTTCTAAGATTTATATAATATTATAGGTAATGACTTTCCATAGTATACAAACGTTTTTCATATGTGATGTATAAGAGATGTTGACATTTCATTTTTTATAATAGTGAGCGATCGACTTATCAGGCTAAATATTAATGCTTTAATATTTGGTTCAGATGTTCCTTGAATATTACAGCAATGCTTTTCTACTTTTCTTCGAGCTAAACTCTTCAATTAATTGAGAATAATCTAATGAATTTGTTATATCGTTTTCTATTGATAACATAGCTAATGATTGCAATCTCGCTTGAGACATGGTGGAACGCAAATATGTTTTAATAAGTTTGAGACGCGAGAAACTTCTTTCAGCCGAAGCAACAGTAACTGGGATGGTTAATACTATTCGAAGTGCAACATAAACATTAGGATAAATCTCACTTAGTTGTTTTTGCACTATATAAACAAGGGCATTTCCGAGATCTGTTTTCTCAGGTATAAACCTGCAAAGTACTTTAAGTTCTTCATAGAGTTCTAAATCATTAATATCACTTGAACAGAACGCGCAAAACGGCTTGAGCGAGGCCCCCTTTGGCGCGAGGCCCTAGGCGATCGCCTAGTTCGCCTATAGCTAAATCCGTATATATATATATATATATATATTATATATATATAATTCAATGCGCCTCGGTGGTGTAGTGCTTAGCGTCGCTGACTACGAATCCATCGGCCCAGGGTTCGAGACCCGACGGCAGCCGGCGCGCAGCAAAACCCAGCTGTTCATCCTTCCACACAATAAAGAAAGTGGTTGGTAGATAAATGGGTACCCTAGGTGGCCAAGTGGTTAAGACGCTCGGCTGCTGATGGGGCGTGGTCCGGATTCCACGTTAAACTGTAGGTCTAAGGTGGAGTGAAAAGCTTGACCTTCGTCAGAATGAACAATTCGGGCGGAAGCTAACCAAAGGTTATATATATATATATATATATATATATATATATACAGTATATATATATATATATATATATATATATATATATATATATATATATATATATATTTATTTATTTATTTATTTAGGATGATATTTATTGAACAGTAAAAATAATCTAATAACATTGGACAGCCTTGCAAAATTTTCGGGCAGGGATGTCATGAGCATTGAGCACTCATACCGTTTTCATTCAATCAGAAACAAATTTTCCTCATGATATTACACACACACACACACACACACACACACACATATATATATATATATATATATATATATATATATATATATATATAGGGTGATTTTTTATTCGGGAACCATGAAACCATGAAAGCTTTTCACTCCACCTTAGACCTACAGTTTAACGTGGAATCCGAACCACGCCCACCAGCAGCCCAGCATCTTAATCACTAGGCCACCCAGGGTACCCATTTATCTACCAACCACTTTCTTTATTGTGTGGAAGGATGAACAGCTGGGTTTTGTTGCGCGCCGGCTGCCATCACCGAGTCTCGGTGACAAGAAAGGCCGATGATAACATAGACCACAATCATGAGAAATAAGGATTAAAGAATGATTAACGTTAATTTAAAGATAGATGAGGTTGAGTTAGACGAGAACAAGGTTTGTGGCGGAAGAATTCAATTAAGTTAGGTCAGGTTAAGTTAAATAATACTAAATAAATATGTAGACTTATCGAAAAGTTAATAATGTACATCACAAAGGAAAAAACCCATAGAATATTAAGATGAGGGGAATTTTGCCCAAATTAAAGGCAAATAGAAGAAGAATAAAGGTAAAATGAAAATTTTTTGCATGAAGAATAATCAAGAATTATATTAAAAAAAAATCAGGAACTTAAAGATAATATGTTAAGATAATATAATATTAAATTAAATTAAATTGAATTGAATACACTTTATCATTATTATTATTAATAATAAAATAAATACACTTCTTTTACAATTTACAATGACATAAATAAGTGTGAAATTGGACTATTTATTTAATTCAATTCTGACCTTAAGCTTTAAGCTTTAGTAACGTGAGTATGAGAGAAATTTAGCCGAAGAAGATACGTTAAACCGTGTGAAATGTTATGAATTAAACCTAAAATATCTTAGAAATAAGAAACTCAATGAAAGCTGTACCTTGCGTGGAGAATTTTTTATGCGGAAAGTAGGGGGCCAAGGAGATAAGCTAAGGAGGACAGTGACAGAAGAAACGGGAGTTCTAGTACTCCCTGTCTCTTGCCTAACGTCTACTCCGGAGTACTTCCCTGGTCGATTCCTGTCTACGACATCCTCCTTATTAATTACTTAAATTTAAGAGAGCTTGAGTAGAAAGTACTTAGTATGAGTTGACATGAACTATCACCAGATGGCGCTCGTCGTTAAATGTAGGTACAACATTGATAGTGAGTGATGAAACCCATTACTAAAATTAAGATAAGAAAATGCTAAAACGAGGTGTATGTGCGTGTTGGAGTAATTTAAAATAAGTAAAATATGATAAATAAGAAAATGAGGTTGGAGAGTAAAAAAGTATGTTCATACGTATGGTTTTCAGTCGATGAAGTCGTCAATCAAAGAAGACAAATAATGTTTGTGAGGAGGGGAAAGGCAGTTAACTCATTAACGATCAGTGTATTTGAAGCGTTACCAATTTGTACCAGTCGTTCATAAAGGATTAATAGAGGTTAGGATAGGACAAGAGAAGAGAGGACAACTTATTTTAGGTGACGTTTGGTCAAATTATCCTTTTTAGCGTCATTTCATATTCACGGATACACGAGATAACTCGTCGTTAACGCTTAAGAGGTTAAGTCAAAGTTTGATACGATACGAGTATGATGTGGAATATGTTCAGCAGTACATATAAATTTCTAAAAACAGATTTAGAGAATATTGGAACAAAAGCGACAGTTTCATGAAAAAACATCAACTCTGAATATGTAACAGGATTGGGGAGATTGACTTTGTATATAACAATCTGAATTTATTTTAATCTTGTTTGAATTCTTTAAAGAATAAAGTCCAAAATAAAGAACAAACACCTTTCAATGAATGTATTAAAAGAATATAGTTGCCAACTACATTGGGAAATCAGATCCAGACATGATATTCTCCAATATGTCGAACTATACTTGAAAACAAAATAACGCCATCTTGTTTTTGCTCGATTGTGCTCCTATCTGTTTGTATCGGTTTAATCGTGTAAGTGGGCATTTGTTTGTATATTTGTTTGTGTATTTGTTTGTGTTTGTATGATATAGATAACCTTACTTTAACTTCTGCAATATAAATAAACTTCGGATCACCTGAAGATCAGGCCCCCAGCCTTCTTTAGTTAGCCTTATAAGGCTAACTAACGAAAATATCACGGCTTAACCTAACCAGTCGTCAAGGGCGTACAGTTGACGTAACGATTGGTTAGGTTAAGTCGTTATATTTTCGTTAGTTAGCTTAGCCTTATAAGGCTAACTAACGAAGGCTGGGTGGAGCCCCTGATCTTCAGGTGATCCTAAACTTCTTACAAACATTTTAAGAAAATATAAAATAAAGAAATCATTATAGGCCTAATTAAAATTAAAAATAAGACAATAAATTACACCGCCCTGCGAATTCAAGTTTTTTGCGAGTTATTTCAATGAAAATGGGTGATTCTAGGCCAGTGGTTCTCAAACTGGGGTACGTGAGGGAATCTTTCTCAAAAATCCAGAAAATCCCGTGAAAGAATTCAAGGGGTACAGAAGAAGAAAAAGAGTGAGAACTGCTGTTCTACGCAATAAAGGTATGCTCTTTTCAGCTGTAAATTTATTTTTTTTCCTATCACATCTAGATATTGCACAATCATACGTAACGTATAGATAAGAAAATGTTACCAATTGGATAAGAGAACAGACGAATCATATGGCATATTTATTCAATTCAAACATTTTACAGTAGTAATACCAGACAAAACACACCACACACACACACCACACACACACCACACACACACACACACACATACTTACATTATTACTATATATATATACACTAATATATAATACATGTAGAATGTAGATACAGATTTAAGTAAGATACAGTATATTTTATATAAAAATTGTGAATGACTGAACCAACAATTTATCAACAGTAACGCATTGAATTTATTAGAGCAGTCAGTAGCTAAAGAAACTTCCTTTTCGTCGATTTCTCTTGTGCACTGATTTTGGTACATCTCTCTTTAGACTCCAGCAATAGTCTGCCATCATTCGAACATCCCATCTTCCCTGATACCTCCATTCCATTTCTGAAATATCCTGGTGGAATCTTTCTCACTGTTCCTCGCTTACCCCTCCTAAGTTTTCAGGAAAAAATCAAGATGAGAGTCTAGACTCTAGGACAGTGATGGGCAAACTAGGCTAGTGAGCAGGCCGCATGAATGGCCTTCCTTTATCTCAGTGGGCCGCAAGATTAAAAATGTGCATGTTTGCTAAACATGGCCCCACGAATATGCTTAAATATATTTAATACAGCCTAAAAATTTCAAAGAGTTAGAGAAAATTATTATTCATATATATTAATTGAATTATGATCAACTTCAAATAGTAAAGCAAAAGAAACAGTTTTTATGCTTACATTTTATGCTTTATGCTTATGCTTTTATGCTTATTAATATAAGGAAATTTTGTTAAATCAAATAAAATTATCAGTAGATTACGGAAATATTAATATAAATTCCAAAACTTTCATTCATGTGGACAATGATTAGTAAAATGTCTCTTGGGAAGCACTCAGAAACCTGATGGGCCGCAGGTTGCCCACCATTGCTCTAGGAAGTGTATCTTAACACTCATGTTACAATTGTTACATCCCAGCAAACGATATTTTCAGATCATGTTAACTATTTCTTTATAGTCATCAGATTTCCTGTTACCAAGGAAGTTGTTCACAACAGCCTTAAAAGCTAGCCAAGCATCATTTTCATGAGCTGTCAATGCATCTTCAAATGCTGGATCGCTTAAGAGTTGCTTTATTTGAGAAACTAATTTGAGGGAATTTTTGACATAAAAATTGATATCCAAATCTTTCTTTGTTGAGACATTTTACGAAATTTTTCATTAATCCAAGCTTTATGTGGAGTGGAGGCAGTAGCGGATCTAAGATTTTCGAAAGGGGGCGGACCTTTAAATATGTAAAAATTGCGCCAAAATAATGTTTAATTATATATAAATAATTACATACACTGGAATTAAAAATACATATGTTAACCCTTCAAGCATGAGCGGACAAATTTTTAGCGTTTACTAAAATGTAGTTAAAGACTGGGTTTCTCTTAATAAATATTGGAACTAATTTGATTGACGTTATCTTATCCATCTGTTAAAAGTGATCGTGAATGTGAATACTACGCAAAGGGTTTACGAGCACATTAACCTTGTGTCTACAAATGCTTACAACCATTAATAAATGAATATGTAAAGCTGGAAATCATAATTTAATTGAGTATACGAAGGGAAATATTATTTTTATACACAGTTTCTAAAAATAAAATTGAAAGGTAAGTTGCCAGGTATTTAAGAGGGTGGTGTTGATAGTTTTATAATTTAAAAAAGTATGTACTTTTTGCTTTTAGAAATTAAAAAATTTATTATAAAAATAAAGCATTTGGAAGGGGATCCAAGATTGATTAAAAGAGGCGCCAAATTGACAAAAAAGGGGCGCCAAATTGACCAAAGAGAGGGCATCCCCCCGTAAATCCGCTAGTGAGTGGAGGTAATAGCATCTTGTTACGATCTACCAGTGGATTAGCAATGATGTTTGCTTGTCCTGGAGTAATCCGTTTTTTCTGAGGCCATTCTTTTCCTCCCTGTCTCTGCTATTCCACAGATATAAAAAGCATGGGTAGTTTGTAAAGCCAGCCTGTTGGCCTAAACGAAGGCCGATCACCTTAAGATCACCACAGACAAACCATTTGTGTTCTTCATAGTTTATCTTGTTTAAAGGGAATGAAAGATTTCCATGAGTCTCTTTCAAATGAACTGATACCCTATAGGCAGAGAGGCAACTTTGTTTCAATTATGCAGTAAGACAGCTTTCAAACTTCGCTTTGAGGAATCAATAAATAGGTGCCAGTCACATGGTTGGTAGTTTTTGCCCACCGCCTTTACCAGACCTATTATATCATTGCCGTATACCAGTGATCCTTCAGTCGACAAAAAATGATGAAATCTTTTTCACGATGTCTGTACTAGTAGAATGTTGTCGAAGGAGCGAGTAGATTCCATTCTTTGAGCCTTGATCCCAGAAGTTCTGCCGAATCTTTCGGTAATGCTAAATCTCTTACTAGGTCATTGAAATCACTCTGACTTATCAGTTTTGGTGACTGATTTTCGGCCACAGTATATTCTTCGTCATGTTCATTTGAACATGACTCTGCTATTATTGAGATGTCAACATCTGAATCAAAATTTTTAAAATCAAGAGGCAGCTTCGGCACAGAAATTTCACTTGAATGTGGCACAGGGAGGATGGGTGATGGAATACTCGTATATGTGATGTGCCTCTTATTTTTATTATTATGTCCAGCCACGTTTGTCGTACAGAAGTAGCAATTGTCGTAGTGATTTCTCGGTTCTCTCCAAATCATGGGGATGCCGAAAGGCATTTCCTCCTTCTTCCAACAAACCCACTGATGCAAACATTCCACACATGACTTACAAACATAATGTGGAGCCTAAACCTTGTCCTGGTCGCCGATCTTACAACCAAAGTAGGCGTGGTAATGCTTTCGTACTTGTGCGGTGATTTCTTGCCTTTGTTTAGAAGTAGTAAATCGTCCGCATATATAACAGAATGAATTAGGTGTATTATTACAAACTCTCGGCATATTTAATCCAGCTCTGAAACAAAGAAAATGTATTTTGAAACAATATATTTTGAAATAAAATCAGATGCTTACGCATATGAAACTCAGCAAACCAACCATAATTGGAAAAATAGATGACCTTTTAGTCATATGAGAGCGATACATTTCTCAAGGAATAGAAGCGTTTGGGTAGAATAACCTACGTCACATTCCTATCAATCCTGACGTGCCAGATACAAATTATGCATTGGATCTTAACTCACATACCATGGGCTTTACTAAAATACTATAATTTTCTAAACAACTCATACAGCTCAGGGCAGTGTTATATATAAAATATTGTAATTTAAAAAAAATATATATATTAATATATATATATATATCCTTAGTTACAAGGAGTTACAAGGAAAAGAAGTACCTCAAAAGGCCTTGCGGCCCATACCGAGGAGGTACCAATGGCAACGGGTGCCATGGAAAATTTTCTACACCCTCAAATAGTGTGCAAGATTTGGTCTAACCTTTTCTTGAAGTGATTCACAGAGGAACTGTTCACAACTTCTGAAGGTAACCTGTTCCACGTGTCACAGGTCTTAGAGGTAAAGTAATTCCCACACACACTAGTCCTAAACCGTTTCAAATCCAACTTCCAACCATTGTTGCGAGTTGGGTTATCATTTAAACTAAACATACTTCGAAAATCGACATCGTTGAACCCGCGTAAGAGCTTGAAAACCTCGATCAGTTGACCGCGCAGCCTCCGATTTTCCAGCGAAAACAAGTTCAGGGCGCGTAAACGTCGATTGTAGCCCATATGCCTACCGGAAGGGATTAACTTTGTAGCCCTCGCCTGCACTCGCTCCAGCCGCCTCTCAATATCTTTCCTGAGGGTGGGCGACCAGAACTGCACAGCATATTCCAGGTGCGGCCGAACCAGGGAATTGTACAGAGAGAACACAATCTCCTTGTTCCGAAACTGAAATTGCCTTCTGATATAACCCAACAGCTTCTGGGCTTTCTTTTCCACCTCTACGCACTGTTTCGCAAACTTAAGGTCGCTGCTAATTAGCACACCCAAGTCCTTTTCCAAATCAGTCGCCTCGATATTACTCCCCAACATCGAGTAGTCCGACTTGGGATTGGCGGAGCCAATGTGCATCACTTTGCATTTACCTAAGTTAAACGGCATTTGCCATTTTTCGGACCACTCTCCTATCCTACCAAGGTCCGCACGCAGTTCCTCGATCGCTTCGGGCGTCCCAACATTGGCCCCAATCTTCGTGTCATCAGTGAATTTGGCGATCCGACTGATGATGCCACCGTCGATATCATTTATGTAAATGATAAACAACAGCGGCCCCAAAACGGAACCCTGAGGAACCCCACTAGTGACCGAGGCCCAACCCGAACTAACCCCTTTAATTACAACCCTCTGCCGCCTATTCTTCAGCCAGTTTTTAATCCACCTACCTACTTCCCTACCGATACCCAGTGCGCGCACTTTCGCCATTAGCCGGCGGTGAGGTACCTTATCAAAGGCTTTCTGAAAGTCGAGATAAAGTATATCAATCGCCCTACTCTTATCATACTCACTCAACATGACGTGGAAAAACTCGAGCAAGTTGGTGAGACGACCTATGCCGTCTAAGCCCATGTTGGGAGTTCCCAAGCAGCTTGTAGGAATCCAAATGGTCAACGATCCTATCCGCTATTATCCCCTCTAATAATTTACCTACAACTGAAGTGAGACTAATGAGACGATAGTTCCCTGGACTTTCGTGATCCCCTTTCTTAAAGATAGGGTTCACGTTAGCTTCCCTCCAGTCACCAGGCACCTGGCCCATCTCCAACGATTTGTTGAAGACTGTAGCCAGGTGGGGAGCCACCTGGTCGCGCACCTCCCTCAACACTCTGGGGAGAAACTGGTCTGGCCCAGGAGCCTTAAACGCGCTCAGTTTGTCTATTCTATCGGCAACGACTGTCGCGGTACATCGAACACTATCCAGGCCAGGACCTTCGTGCCTGACGCCTGGCTCGGGGATGACGCGGGTGTCCTCCCTGGTGAACACTCCCGCAAAGTACTCATTAAGCACATTAACGATGTCCGCGTCGGAGGTCCGCAGAACGCCGCTTCGGTCCTTTAACGGACCTGTCATGCTTCTAATGGGCTTTCTACTATTAACATAACTGAAGAACTCCTTAGGGTTCCCCTTGCAGAGGCTTGCCACCCGTAGTTCTTCGTTACGTTTCGCTAGCCTAACCTTCGCCTTCACTTAACCTTGGCTTTGCTTCCGCCCAAATTGTTCATTCTGACGAAGGTCAAGCTTGTCGCTCCATCAGATTTTGTGACCGAATGCTATTTTTATCGGCAAAGAAGCCCAGTTGCGAGCGAAATCATATGAACTGAACTGAGCGGAGGAATCCTTTGACAACGTTATTGAAAGCTAAGACTTATCATCCTGGTGGCACGATTGATCGATCGACTGTTAATGTATGGTTGATATCTTTGAAATGTGGTTCATATTTCTGATAGTTCACAAATTAATACTGATGTACTGTTGAGTCAACAATATGTTGATAAAATAGAGTGCAATCATGTTTCCAAAATATATTTTCCTCAAAGGTGGGAACGTAATGTTATTTCTGTATTTACTAAATAATGAACTTACATCAGTACTCAGTTTCAACCCCATTTCAGTATCG
Source organism: Bathynomus jamesi (assembly GCA_023014485.1). Classification (NCBI taxonomy): domain Eukaryota; kingdom Metazoa; phylum Arthropoda; class Malacostraca; order Isopoda; family Cirolanidae; genus Bathynomus; species Bathynomus jamesi. The sequence continues at coordinate 58,278 of JAJOZX010005150.1, forward strand.
ACATCGATATCGAAATTTGTGCCAGTTAGATTGCTATTTCGAAATTGCCAGATCACTATCGTTTCAGTAATAAGAGGATAATTCATCACTGTATCGAATTAAGTGTGGTACCTGGGCAGCAAGCAAGTGGTGAGAAATCTTATAGTGTCTAATACAGTAATTCACAACCAGAGTACCTTAAATTTCTTAAAAATGACAAAAACAAGTAAATGAACATTCAAAAGTCATTGAATATATATATTCCATAATTTATCTTACTCCTGATTTATTCAGTTGACCAATTACATACGAGTTCCCCTTGCAAAAACATAGGCTCGCATTTGTAATACGATTTAATAAAAACAAATCGAGAGATTGATCAGGGAAGAATAATGTCTTCGCTCTTTATGGGAAGTTACTTTCATTTATTTTTTAAGTAAATTATTCAGTCTCAAGCTGCGACAAAACAGGAAAAGGAAAGGCGAAGTATTTCTCTCTTTTCAGTGTTTTATAGCTCGTGTGTGTATATCGGAGAGGGGTGGGGGTTGCAAAGGGAGAAGAAGCAATAAACTCCTAATGTAACATTGTGATGCTATACAAAGGATGGGAGAAGAGGGTAGGGAGGTTTTCCACGGATTTGAGCTGCAGTGCAGTTGCAGTTGCAACAGTTCTCCAAAACAATGCACCCATACTACTGTGGTCATACATACCGTGTGTGTGTGTGTGTGTAAAGTAACGCGAGTGAAAAGACAAATTCAGTTTGAATTACATTAACGAAGTGAACATGGGCAAGTAATGTTTATTACATGTTCTTTATAACAACTAACTGTATATTTGATAGTAAGGTTTATAAGAGTTGTTGAAATGTTTTTACAAGTTAAAAAACAAGTTGAAACTAGTTTAAACCAGTTCAAATCGGATTTGTCTCTTCACTTGCGTTACTTTCACACACACACCCTATATATATATATATATATATATATAATATATATATATACAGGAAACTAGATATCTGACACAGAATATAATATATATATATTATATATATATTATATATAATATATATATATATATATATATATATATAAAATATATATATATATATATATATCTATATATATATATATATATATAATATATATAATATATATATATAAAAGAAAAACTGGAGAGTATCGGTAGGGAATTACAAGCCCTAATTAAGAGCCTTTCAGAGAGGAAGAAGATTCAATAGGAGTAATAGAGGAAAACCCAAATAGGAAAGCAAAACAAAAATACGCACTACTATCAGGCCCTTAATTAAAGAAAATAATTAACTAACTGATGATTTAAAAGAATATCTGAAATATTGAGAGCTCAGTAGGATTCAGTTTTCAGTACCCCAAAATGTGACAAAGTGGTACCTTTTTTGAAGCGAAATTACAAGACGAAAATATAACCGAGTTTAACTTTATCCCGGAACATATATGATAGCACGAACTATAAGGCAGATGAAATAACATTCAGCTGCAGGTACGGACAAATGGAACGCTTTGTGATTAAAAGTTGTAAGAATGAAATAGCTACACCCCTACATTGGATATGAAGAAGATCCCTGGACATGGGAAATAACGAGTATCCTGAAAAGGGCGAATATTGTTCCTATATATAAAGGAAGGGATAGGGTCTGAATGAAATAATTATAGACCATGTCACTGACATCTCATCTCACCAAAATATTTAAAAGAAATAGTCAGAAGAGAAAATCTATGACTGTTTGTAGACGCAGGAATGATTCAGTGAGAACCAGCACGGATTCCAGTCAGGAAGATCATGCCTATCACAACTAATAGAGCACTATAAACAATATCATAGGACGCACTTGAAAGCATTGAAAACTACGATGTACATACACAAATTTTGCTAAAGCATTCGATAAGGGTGACATGACCTAATAGCACATAAAATGAAACACATGGGAATAACAGGCAAAGTGGGCAAATGGACCTACAACTTTCTCAGGAACGACAGCAAGCCGTAAAAATCCAAGGTATATCATCATCAGAATCGTAAGCACGCAGCTCAATTTCACAAGAAACAGTATTAGCCGCACTCCTATTCGTTATCATGCTAACATACATTGACATTAATTAACTAACAACACTATAGTAGCATTGTTTGCTGAAGATACAAAAATCAGCAGAAAAATCAAAAGATTAAAAGAGGTGGAGACTACAAACGGACACAGACAGAATGGTCAGAAGACAATAACATGAAATTTAACACCGAAAATTTCAGCTCTTGAGGTATGAAAGAACTGAGGAACTAAGACAAACAGCATATTATGCCCCAGTTAGACAGGAAATTCAGAGAAGCAAGAAAGCAATAGATTTAGGAGTTATAATGACCGACAATGCGAAATTTGAAACATAAAATCAGATAACAATAAACAAAGCAAAAAGAATCGTAGAACAGGTACTGAGAACCTTTAAAAGAAGGGACAAGACAGTAATGATTCCCCTGCTGAGAACACTGATCATACCAAAACTGGAATACTGCTCAGTCTTGACGTCCGCATATAAAAAGGAAAAAAATTAATAAACTTGAAGAAATTCAGAGAAATTTCACAGCCAAGATTGATGGCTGCAAAAAACTCAACTACTAGGAAAGACTTCGTAAATTAAATCTATATTCGCTGGAAAGAATAAGAGAGAGATACACCTTAATCTACACGTAGAAAATAATAGAAAAACTGGTACCTAACTTCAAACTGAACCCAGTAACCACCCAAACAACACTGGAAAATAGGAAAGGTAGAATGTGTAGCGTTTCCAAACTAAAGCCCGACAAGGGACACCCTCAACACAAGAAAAATAGCTTGGGTTGCCAGGGGGCCAAGACTTTTTAACCAGCTTCCAAAGTACATCAGGAACATCACTGGTGACAAAGTTGAAATCTTCAGAAGAAAATTAGTCGCCTGACTCAAGAAGGTACCGGGTGTGCCTGGTTATGTGCGATGGAGATCGCAAGAAAGTAACGCTCCCCTCCACCAGGCCAGTCCTTGAGGTGGGGCTACCAAGTTTGACCTTCGTGTGAAGAGAGACCGATGCACGGAACAACTACAAGGTTACAAATTATATATATATATATATATATATATACCTTTGGTAACCTTTGGTTAGCTTCCGCCCGAATTGTTCATTCTGACGAAGGTCAAGCTTTTCACTCCACCTTAGACCTACAGTTTAACGTGAAATCCGAACCACACCCCATCAGCAGCCCAGCGTCTTAACCACTAGGCCACCTAGGGTACCCATTTATCTACCAACCACTTTCTTTATTGTGTGGAAGGATGAACAGCTGTGTTTTGCTGCGCGCCGGCTGCCGTCGGGTCTCGAACCCGGGGCCGATGGATTCGTAGTCAGGACGCTAACCACTACACCACCTTCGGCCCAATATATATATATAATATATATATATATATATATATATATATATATATAAAGGGGGGCACGGGCTTGCTTGCTTGCATGCGTTTGTACTGTGTATTTGTGCACACAACTGTAATAAACATTTCTTTCAAGCGATCAAGCAGCTTCATAAAGAGAGCAAAAGACGCTCATAAAAGTAATCATGAATTTCAACGAATCATTGGACATTGAACGAACCTTCATTAACGGGTTTTTCTTTAAGCCAAATTTTAGTTATTCATCGAAATTCTTTTTCCTAAACATTTTACATTCTTATCGGTTCGATGAAAAGTGTTAAAATAGAGAGAGAGAGAGAGAGAGAGAGAGAGAGAGAGAGAGAGAGAGAGAGAGAGAGTAAAAATAAATAAAACCGAATGACATTCAGGCCAATATTGTAAGACGCTTTTCGAATCTTAAAGTTGAAAAACATCGGCATCAAATCACAACAACAACAACAACAACAACAACCTTTCCGTCAAGAGACAAAAACAAGGAAAAAAAGAGAAGGAAAATTATTCAGGACAAGGAATTTACAATACTACGAAGTTACGTAAGAAAATTATTAAGTTGAATGGAATGAAATCACGTGGAATAGTTGGAAAAATATTTTGAGGAAAGTTTATCAGGATAAAAAGATTCTTCATGTACACACAGGAATAAACACACACACACACACACACACACACACACTCTCTCTCTCTCTCTCTCTCTCTCTCTCTCTCTCTCTCTCTACATATATATATATATGAAAATTATTTCACGAAGGTAACACGTGAAAAATATTTATGATGAATAAAACCACGAAGGAAAGGAAACACAAAATGGTGCTCAAGCGCTTTCGTCTAATGACATCCTCAGGAACACTGAAGTACATAAAAAGGGTTAAGCCTATATATAGGTTACAGAAAGAAAAAAAAGAAAAAATAAATAACATACATACACACACACACACATATATATATATATATATACATACATATCTATATATACAAATACATACATACATACATACATACATACATATACAATAAACAGAGAAGTAAAAATAATAAAAAAAAAAATTAAAAATTAAAACCTTAAAGGATTACCAGTGAGGCGTACAAATTTGTAAGGAAAAATATCGATTTTTAGCACAAGATCAAATGGATTATAAAGATACAAATTTATACTGGAACTCTGTCCGGGTTTTAACACAATGCTGACTATGGTCAGGTTTCGATATATATAAAAAAATAAAATGCAAATTAAAAGTTAATCGATTTTTAGCACAAGATCAATTGGATTATAAAAATACAAATTTATACTGGAACTCTGTCCGGGTTTTAACACAATGCTGACTATGGTCAGGTTTCGATATATATAAAAAAATAAAATGCAAATTAAAAGTTAATCGATTTTTAGCACAAGATCAAATGGATTATAAAAATACAAATTTATACTGGAACTCTGTCCGGGTTTTAACACAATGCTGACTATGGTCAGGTTTCGATATATATAAAAAAATAAAATGCAAATTAAAAGTTAATAAAGTAGAAGACAAGTTTACCAAAGATTTAATGTTTTACCCTTCTTATCTAAATCTTTTTCAAAGGAATTCAACATAACAGGATCGAGTTGAAAAAGACCTTTGCTTATGTTGAAGTTATTTGAAAGTTGGATAATGGCAGACTCAAGAATATTTCTATTAACAATGTTGCTTGAATGGAATAAAACTGAAGCATTATTCCAATCAATACAGTGGGCTAACTCTGACAAATGGACAAAAATGGCACTGGACAACTGTCCTGTTCTAACGGAATATTGATGCTGTTTTATACGTGTGTGCAAATCCTTTCCCGTCTGACCTATGTAAAAGGAATCACATTGTTTACAACCAATTTTATAGATAATGCCTGAATTATTGGTAGGGCTATTTTTTACTATGTATTTTTCACAATATTGTTATATGAAAATACTACATTAATATCCAAAAGTTTAAGTACATTAGCAATGCCTAAAAAGCCCGGGAAAAATGGAAGTACTAAAATATTTTTTGACAAAGTACGAGTGTTAATATTGACACGATAGAAAGTTCGTTTTGCCTTGTTGAGACAAGATTCCATAAACGCAGATGGATAACACAAATCACTTCCAATACCGTTGATTTTTTCCAATTCAGCATCGATGTATTCCGGACTGGCGATCCTAAGGGCGCGGAGAAACATTGATGAAAATATGGCCTTCTTAGTGGGGGTATCATGTCCCGAGTAAAAGTGTACGTAGGACAAATTGTTTGTCGTTTTCCGATATATACTAAACTTAAAACCTGGGCTTTCCCTATGTACACGCACATCCAAAAATGGGATTGAATTGTCTTGCTCAACTTCTAAAGTAAACTTAATGGAGGGGACTTGATCATTTAACTGAAGGAGGAAGCTATCCAGGTCACGATTCATGGGCCAGATACACAAAATATCGTCGACGTACCGCAACCAAGGGATGCCAACCCCCAGGATTCTCGGAATATAGGTAATTTCGAAAAACTCCATATAAATATTGGAGAGGAGGGGCGATAAGGGGTTGCCCATAGCCATACCAAAAACTTGTTGATAATACTCGTTATTGAAAGTGAATTTACAGTCTTTGATGCAAAGCTTAATGAGTTCCAAAACAATGTGTGAAGGTAGTGGCAGGTCATACTTATGTAATTCTTGGGAGAGAAAGTCAAGCATATCGTCAATCGGCACTTTTGTAAACAATGAGCAAACATCAAAACTAATCAATTTATCGTTAGTTTCAGTACGTGCATTATTCAATTTTTCCGTAAGATCCATGGAATTTTTTACATGTGAATCAGAGATAGTTCCGAGAATGGGGGACAAGACTTTGACAAGCCATTTGGAGAGTTTATAAGTAATAGAGCCCACCGTGTCAATATTAACACTCGTACTTTGTCAAAAAATATTTTAGTACTTCCATTTTTCCCGGGCTTTTTAGGCATTGCTAATGTACTTAAACTTTTGGATATTAATGTAGTATTTTCATATAACAATATTGTGAAAAATATCATAGTAAAAAATAGCCCTACCAATAATTCAGGCATTATCTATAAAATTGGTTGTAAACAATGTGATTCCTTTTACATAGGTCAGACGGGAAAGGATTTGCACACACGTATAAAACAGCATCAATATTCCGTTAGAACAGGACAGTCGTCCAGTGCCCTTTTTGTCCATTTGTCAGAGTTATCCCACTGTATTGATTGGAATAATGCTTCAGTTTTATTCCATTCAAGCAACATTGTTAATAGAAATATTCTTGAGTCTGCCATTATCCAACTTTCAAATAACTTCAACATAAGCAAAGGTCTTTTTCAACTCGATCCTGTTATGTTGAATTCCTTTGAAAAAGATTTAGATAAGAAGGGTAAAACATTAAATCTTTGGTAAACTTGTCTTCTACTTTATTAACTTTTAATTTGCATTTTATTTTTTTATATATATCGAAACCTGACCATAGTCAGCATTGTGTTAAAACCCGGACAGAGTTCCAGTATAAATTTGTATTTTTATAATCCATTTGATCTTGTGCTAAAAATCGATTAACTTTTAATTTGCATTTTATTTTTTTATTTATATCGAAACCTGACCATAGGCAGCATTGTGTTAAAACCCGGCAGAGTTCCAGTATAAATTTGTATCTTTATAATCCATTTGATCTTGTGCTAAAAATCGATATTTTTCCTTACAAATTTGTACGCCTCACTGGTAATCCTTTAAGGTTTTAATTTTTAATTTTTTTTTTTTATTATTTTTACTTCTCTGTTTATTGTATATGTATGTATGTATGTATGTATGTATGTATTTGTATATATAGATATGTATGTGTATATATATATATATATGTGTGTGTGTGTGTATGTATGTTATTTATTTTTTCTTTTTTTTTCTTTCTGTAACCTATATATAGGCTTAACCCTTTTTATGTACTTCAGTGTTCCTGAGGATGTCATTAGACGAAAGCGCTTGAGCACCATTTTGTGTTTCCTTTCCTTCGTGGTTTTATTCATCATATATATATATATATATATATATACAGTATATGGTGGCCTACGTGTCGGCTCACTATAATAACTAAATAAAATGGTTGAGGTCACCAATTTGACCTACTATCATATACACAATGTTTAATAAAGGAGATAGAAATGACTTTATGGTTTTTGTTTAATTAGAAAAAATAAAATAATTATTTGTTCACAATGATAAACAATTGTTTATAAGGAATTTGCGCAATATTAAATGAAATTTTTTCTTGTCAACCTAAAATGGTTTTATACAATATGAGAGTTTAACGCTGCGTTAATGACTAGCAACAATATTTTAAGGTAATGAGATATACGGTACGATACACTACAATAATGAGTAAGAAAATAGTAACTAGGTAATAAAGTACGATATTGGATTCACAGCAATAAGTAATTATTATACAAATAAGTAAAATATATGATTGAACGAAATAACAAAGTGATACAAAAATACGGTATTGGTACAATAATTAAATAGGCCTATTGCGGTCGTAACGAGAGAGTTAATTTGAACGGTGTTGAGGACACTCTGAAGGGCCTACTCGATTAGGCACAGTTTGTAGACGTTTTAGCGTTGAATACAAATAGTCTATTACGACGTAACAAAACACTGTAGGCCGACTGCTGGTGGCCTAGGAGAGGTTTACAGACCTGCAATTTTGACGTAGATAATTCTGAAAACCGAAGGGCCTACGTAAGGTTTACAGTCCTGCCTTTCGACGGAGATGGTCTGAAGATGGACTGGTCTACCGGCGGGTGGATGTGTTGAGGACTCCTTGAAAGAGACTTGTTGAAAGAGCGCCGATCGAATTGTGGTGAAGGATGAGTGAGGCTAGGGCCAGGAATATGACGCCAGTAGGAATCTTGCAGAAGTGATGTTTGCTTCTGGCGGGATGAAATTGTAGGTCGCCTCACTTGATGATTAACTTTGTGTATGGTCGAATGATGGTTATCTTCTGTATGCTCGGACTGATGTTTGAAGGACTGAGGCCAGCTGAGATCGAATGGGGCTACATGATGAAAGACGGAGATTGAATTGAAGATTCCAGACTCGACACCGAAGCAACGGGCAAAAATGAGATCGATTTAAAGTGGACTCGCGCTTATATAGGCTCGGAAGACGCATAGTTTTCGCTGGCCTTTTTAGAAAACAATGATTAAAATATGCTTTTCTCTTTGTGGGCTGTTCTTGCCCAAATACGTTTTACTATTTGCATGGATCCCGTTTCCCTGAACTTTGCTACAAGTGTGTTATCGACGCACGGTCCGGATGCAATCTGTTAAATTCCTCAGCGACCTCCCTCTGACTCCGATTTCCTACGAGCAGAATTACCTGGATGCGTTCTTCCTTACTCAAAGACATCATGGGCACTTGCATAAACGGAAAAACATGAATTACTGATTTTACCCTATGGTTCCGGACTTATGGGACACCCTGTATATATATATATATATATATATATATATAGTAGAACGCCAAGAAATTAAAAAATGGTTACGAGCGTTTTCGTCTCTTACAAAACATTCTGACGGAATTCCTAGCGAAGGTAGTTTGTGAGACATTAAAGCTCTCGGAATCGTTTTGCATTTTCCTTGCAGACTGTACCATATTTAATAAAGTTCAAGTAAAAATTGTTAAATACATGGAATGTGGAATTAGGAGTTTTTACATTTAACATATAGTATGTTTCAGGTGTTCAATAACCTGTAGCTTATTTCTCTGGACTATTTC
>JAJOZX010005150.1:72500-180000 GCA_023014485.1 Bathynomus jamesi
TCGGGTGACCCTTGGGGTACACTCATCCCCTACGTCGTGTGTAAATGAATTTCCTGGATAAAGTAGTCCCGCAATGATAATAGGATGATGTAATTAAACCTAAACTGAGAAGCCAAATAACTTTCAAAATTCAAAAGATTCAAAAAGATTCAAAGATTCAAACAAAACTTTATTCAGTAAAGAATATTAAATATTTATTTTACATTTAGTAGAAAATATTATGTAAAATAGTGACCATAGCAAGTAATAGTAATAGTAACAACAAAAAATAATAATAGTAATAATAATAGTAAATATAATATAAAGTTTACGAAATATTACATAATTTTAAATTAAATGATTTATTGTATATTTAATAGGAAATAAATAATGCTTAAAAAAATATAAAGAACGAACAGATTACGAAATTAAAGATGCTTAATGAAATTATCATATTTTAAATAGTTGATCATAAAATTGATTACTATGGTAAAAATGGCAGTAGTGAAGTTATTATTATACGTACAGTACATCAGTATGAACTAATAAAGAGCTTTTCTAGTGATTTGCGAAATACATTTAGTGATGAAACCTGACTGATATGTATTGGAATTGTATTCCATACATCTGTTCCTTTGAAAGAGAGTGTATTTCCTGCAGTTTCTATTGTATAGTTAGGTTTGTGTATAAAATCCCTGGGCAGTCTGGTGTTATAACGATGGTGTATTTGATGGGGGGTTGAGCACTCTTTGAATGGGTGATATATGTCGATTTTTGTTGATAACTTTGAACATATTGACAGCAACATTGAATTTGTATAAATCATTTAATTTTAAAATATTTAGCTCTTTAAACATTGGGGAATTATTCTTATCCGCGTAAAATAATAGCTTATACAAAATAATATGACGTTAAAAGGGACTCTTTTTTTTTTTTTTTCTCGTTCTGAGGGACACCGGAAGAGAGGCGTTGCGAGTCTCAGAAGCTTCTACGAGTAAAAGGCTTCGAAACCTAAAAGAAAAGAACCCGTCAGTCAGTTAATGAGTGAGACAAAAGCACACATTCAAGGGAAGGAAACGAGGCTGTGTTTCATTTTCTTTTAATCAAAGTGTTTGAAAAACGACTAAAAGCTTTAAACCCTTACATCACTCTATAGAGTTTGAAAACTTCAAAATTGTCTGTGTTGTTTGTTTGTGTTTATATCTCGAAACGTAAGTTTTTCTTCGTGTTCATGTCTCGAAACGTAAGTTTTTCTTCGTGTTCATATCTCGAAAAGTAAGTTTTTCTTCGTGTTCATATCTCGAAACGTAAGTTTTTCTTCGTGTTCATATCTCGAAACAAGTTTTTCTTCGTGTTCATATCTCGAAACGTAAGTTTTTCTTCGTGTTCATATCTCGAAACGTAAGTTTTTCTTCGTGTTCATATCTCGAAGCGTAAGTTTTTCTTCGTGTTCATATCTCGAAACGTAAGTTTTTCTTCGTGTTCATATCTCGAAACGTAAGTTTTTCTTCGTGTTCATATCTCGAAACGTAAGTTTTTCTTCGTGTTCATATCTTGAAACGTAATTTTTTCTTCGTGTTCATATCTCGAAACGTAAGTTTTTCTTCGTGTTCATATCTCGAAACGTAAGTTTTTCTTCGTGTTCATATCTCGAAACGTAAGTTTTTCTTCGTGTTCATATTTCGAAACGTAAGTTTTTCTTCGTGTTCATATCTCGAAACGTAAGTTTTTCTTCGTGTTCATATCTCGAAGCGTAAGTTTTTCTTCGTGTTCATGTCTCGAAGCGTAAGTTTTTCTTCGTGTTATATCTCGAAACGTAAGTTTTTCTTCGTGTTCATATCTCGAAACGTAAGTTTTTCTTCGTGTTCATATCTCGAAACGTAAGTTTTTCTTCGTGTTCATATCTCGAAACGTAAGTTTTTCTTCGTGTTCATAGCTCGAAACGTAAATTTTTCTTCGTGTTCATATCTCGAAACGTAAGTTTTTCTTCGTGTTCATATCTCGAAACGTAAGTTTTCTTCGTGTTCATATCTCGAAACGTAAGTTTTTCTTCGTGTTCATATCTCGAAACGTAAGTTTTTCTTCGTGTTCATATCTCGAAACGTAAGTTTTTCTTCGTGTTCATATCTCGAAACGTAAGTTTTTCTTCGTGTTCATATCTCGAAGCGTAAGTTTTTCTTCGTGTTCATATCTCGAAACGTAAGTTTTTCTTCGTGTTCATATCTCGAAACGTAAGTTTTCTTCGTGTTCATATCTCGAAACGTAAGTTTTCTTCGTGTTCATATCTCGAAACGTAAGTTTTTCTTCGTGTTCATATTTCGAAACGTAAGTTTTTCTTCGTGTTCATATCTCGAAACGTAAGTTTTTCTTCGTGTTCATATCTCGAAACGTAAGTTTTTCTTCGTGTTCATATCTCGAAACGTAAGTTTTTCTTCGTGTTCATATCTCGAAACGTAAGTTTTTCTTCGTGTTCATATCTCGAAACGTAAGTTTTTCTTCTTGTTCATATCTCGAAACGTAAGTTTTTCTTCGTGTTCATATCTCGAAACGTAAGTTTTTCTTCGTGTTTATATCTCGAAGCGTAAGCTTTTCTTAGTTTGTTCATTTTTGTTTAGAAACTATCAACTAAAATGAATTTTATTCTTGTGTTCAAAGTCTGAAAATTCCGAGTTATACTCTTAAATTATAATCATTCATTTGATGCGTATTTCCGTGTCCTCAAATGGTATGAATTTTTTACTATGAAAACCCCGTCAACAAAATTAAAGGTAAACATAAGCTTAAGGCTAAAAAGGTGTCAGTGAAAGAGCTTAATTTGAATTCAGACTCAAAGTGTGAAGATTCTACATTACATTACACTGCATTACACTATACTACGACACTGCGTATGCTACAATTGTTAGTTAGATTTAAAACAAAATGTGCAGACTGAGAGAACAAACTGTTGTTTTATAACTGTTTTGCTTGTACAGAAATTGCAACACATTTTAAGTTTATATATATATAATATATTATATATATATATATATATATATATATATATATATACACAAACTCAGAATGGTTCCCTGAGAACATTATATGTTAAACACAGACCGTGCATGGAACAAGGAACTCTTCTGGGAAAATTAAATCCACTATAGTCCGAATAAGTAATGGTAAATGACAAATACCATAGTTTTTTTTTTTCCTTTTTCATGATTTTAGCCCGACGTGGGCAACGGGTCTCTCGCAAAGAGATCCCATAAATATAGCTTCCCTCACCAGCTATCTGCAAAGCAGACAGGATCCAGCTTTGGGACGTGGATCTAGGGTTTAAAGCAAGCCTAGATCCCTACACTCAGAACCTCTATATAAGTAAAAGACTCGTTGCATTCACGTCGTGTTGAATAAATCAAAGAAAAAGGGGGTAACTATTGTATTTTTAGCCAAAAAAACAAAACTTAAACCTCAACCGGGACATTGAGCGTCCACTTTTCAAGGCACGAAACACGTCCGTTTAGTATACACAAACTCAGAATGGTTCCCTGAGAAACATTATATGTTAAACACAGACCGTGCATGGAACAAGGAACTCTTCTGGGAAAATAAATCCACTATAGTCCGAATAAGTAATGGTCCCATTACTGGATCCTGTCTGCTTTGCAGATAGCTGGTGAGGGAAGCTATATTTATGGGATCTCTTTGCGAGAGACCCGTTGCCCACGTCGGGCTAAAATCATGAAAAAGGAAAAAAACTATGGTATTTGTCATTTACCATTACTTATTCGGACTATAGTGGATTTAATTTTCCCAGAAGAGTTCCTTGTTCCATGCACGGTCTGTGTTTAACATATAATGTTCTCAGGGAACCATTATGAGTTGTGTATACTAAACGGACGTGTTTCGTGCCTTGAAAAGTGGCGCTCAATGTCCCGTTGGTTTAAGTTTGGTTTTTTTGGCTAAAAATACAATAGTTACCCCCTTTTTCTTTGATTTATTCAACACGACGTGAATGCAACGGTCTTTTATTATATAGAGGTTCTGAGTGTAGGGATCTAGGCTTGCTTTAAACCCTAGATCCACGTCCCAAAGCTGGATCCTGTCTGCTTTGCAGATAGCTGGTGAGGGAAGCTATATTTATGGGATCTCTTTGCGAGAGACCCGTTGCCCACGTCGGGCTAAAATCATGAAAAAGGAAAAAAAACTATGGTATTTGTCATTTACCATTACTTATTCGGACTATAGTGGATTTAATTTTCCCAGAAGAGTTCCTTGTTCCATGCACGGTCTGTGTTTAACATAATATATATATATATATATATACTTTACTTTATGTTACTTTATGTGAGTTTGAACGACGATTCAGGATCGACCTGCGAGTGGAAAAATACCAAATTAGATTTTTTTTTTTTCTATTTTACTAAATTAATCTCCTTTTTTTTTCATTATTAATAATATCTATTTAAAGAATAATCTATTTTAAAAAATTATTATTAAGTAATTTATAAAATAACCATAATTTGTATATACGTTTCTTTATCTTTTTTATGTTCATGATTGGTAAAAAAACAAAACTATATATATGTGTGTGTGTGTGTGTGTGTGTGTGTGTGTTTATTAACGAGGAAGGACATCTTTCTACTGTTTTAGTGAAATGTTCACAGAAAAATTGTCTCCTTACAAAAACCAAATTCGTGGTCTAACTGTTCACCAACAAAACCGAATGGCATATCTTATTTATATATGTAGGGATTGATGATATCTGTCTGTCTGTCTGTATGTCTGTTTGTCTGTTCTATGTTCGCTTATACACACCTAAACGGCTAGGGTAATCTGCACCAAATTTAGTATACACATTAGTGATGTAGGTCACATCCGCATCCGCGGAACATCCGCACATTTTCTCGCATCCGCATCCGCACTTTGGACTGCGGATGTCGTGCGGATGTGGACCGTTGAGATAAAACGTCATTAATAAGCGGAAATTATCAAATTCTACTATATTAATAGAACTAGTTCATTGTGCGCAAAAGTGATGCAAGCGACAAGACGAGAGGCTGTTCTTGTATGAAGTTACTCTCTTGCAACCTACTTAGATCCACGTACAAAGCTAAGTTATTTTCACCTAGTACATTAGAACGAGTTAAATCATCACTTGGCAAAGCAGTTGAAGAGTTTCAATCTCTTGAATCTGTCGCTTCGCCACCCACCAAAAGAATAAAAGTTTCAGTGACAGAACCAACACCTTCAACAAGCAAATCTATCACAGAATCTGTCTCTCAGTTTCTTGAGTCAAGCAGCAATGACGAGACCTACGCGATGTCAAAAGATGTAGTAAAAATAATCGAGAGCTATCACCAAGAAAAACGCCTGGTTGCATGTGACAATCCTATTAGTTGGTGGAAAAATACGCAGAATATCTATCCATACTTGAGTAAACTTGCAAGGAAACATTTAGCCTGTCCTCCAACAAACGTACCAAGCGAGAGATTATTTAGCAGTGCTGGATTAATATATGATGAAAAGAGAAACAGGACTGGCAGCAGGAAAGGCAGAAAAATTAATGTTCCTTAAGCATAACCTTCCTAATTAAGTTTGAACATTAAACGATGAACATCTTAGTTTACTTTATTTTAATTACTCATTTATAAATATGCCTAATAAAACTTTAAACTTAATATAAATAGTTATCAAGCTAATTAAAGATCTCTTTCTATAAGGGTGGAGGTTGGGGAAAGAGGACGGTGGGGGTGCATTTGAGTTGGGTTCACGTCCCGCATCCTGGTAACATAATTATGGTTTCTAATTGTGGCTGAAACTCAACAAAATATAACGAATTTATTTGCAGACGAATTCACTAATTGATTTCTATATTAGTTAGATGCTTGATATTATTTTATATGTTCAGAGAAAAGTACAGCAATTATTGTACAATTAATCAATTATACTACATTATAGCTACAGCTCTCTCTATATAAAACTTATTATATACGTTAAACACAACAAATCTCGAATATATCCTAAAAAATAACGAAAATGTAGACATCCGCATCCGCATCCGCGGATGTTGAAATCAAACATCCTCATCCGCATCCGCATCCGCGGATGTGAAAAAATGACATCCGCTACATCGCTAATACACATTAAAAGGAAAAACAGGGAAGATTTTAGTAATACAACCCGCTCCTCCCTGTTACCCTCTGCAGAAAGGACGGGGGGGGGGGCCCTAAATGGCTAGAGTAATCTGCGAAAATGCGAAAAAGTTAGTATACATATTAAGGAAGACCCAGAGAAAGGTTTAGTAACACACCCACCCATTCCAGTACCTCCCTAGGTTCTGTTCGTGGGGCTTTTGCTGCGCAAGGTGCAGCGGGCATTCTAGTATATATATATATATATATATATATATATATATATATATATATATATATACTGTACACACACACACACACACACACACACACACACATATATATGTGTGTGCGTGTGTGTGTGTGTGTGTGTGCGTGCGTAGACAACTGGGCATCAGTGAGGTAGAATGTGTGATAATTTGCAGATGTAATGGTGTAAATTTTTGAGGTATCACGTTTGGTACCTCGGAACATTAAAAATTTTGTAATAAAAAGCTTACAAGCATTTTTACTGTTGGAAAATAGATATGATCATCCTGATTAGATTAGGTTACGCTAGGTTACGTTAGTTCAAGTTTGGTTAGGTTAGGTTTGGCTAGATTAGCAAGTACCTCACTATTTAATGACTTAATAGAAAACAACGTTCATACCCTCAGTTGCGTCGTCCGAAACACTCATCATGACCTCGATTCGATGGTACTGAGGTTAGGTTAGGTTAAGTTAAATTAGGTTAAATGGTTAATTAGTATTTTGGATATACTGTATAGATTTTAAAAGTCAGTAACTCGATTCTGCGGTGATGCGCACATGTGTGTGTGTGTGTGTGTGTGTGTGTGTTTTCTTTGTTTCATGTAATATGTTCCAACCAACCAACCAAATAACCATAAGTTTAGTTTAAAAAAAATCAATATGTACGTCACGGAAGGGAAAGTTATTTCTAACTAAATTTTGTATCTATAAAGTGACCATAAGGAAAGATTGAGTTTAAATATTATGAAATAGTTGGGGAATTATCGAAGTTGGTAGAAACTTTGTTGCATGTAGGAAGTGGTTATATGAGTTTAGGTGATAAGAATTTAACATTATTAAAACTAATTTTGTTCTACCATTTTGGATAGTTGGAATGGCCATCGAATACTGTACTCAAATTCTTCTTTTGTGTGTGTGTATGTGTGTGTGTGTGTGTGTGTTATTATTTCACAACAAATTTCTATCCTTCATTTGTAAATAAGGTTTTATACACAGAGACAAGATTCTGTCGCTTGGGGACTTTACATTGCGTACTTCATAGTATTAACTTTGTGTGTGTGGGGGGGGGGGCTGAAGTTTGGGGAACCAACTGTAATATGTAGCTCAAATGATGTCATGAGTATTCATAGGAAGACTTCAACGCATATAAGCACTGTCACGATCCTGAAGATAATAATTCTCAATAAGCCCCGAAAGTGTTCACATGTACGAGAAAGAAGCGTCAACATTTAAACGCGAAAAGAAGCCTGGACAAAAAGGATGAAACTTCGCCAACTGCTTCTTGTTCTTCCTCTCGTTATTATTATCATTATTATTATTATTATTATTATTATTATTAAAATGAATGACAATTGAAGATAAAAAATTATTTTAATGGTTCTTTTTTGTATTAATTATAATTACTGTTTTAATTTATTTATGGGTATTTCCTATACACGAAAAAACGCCATTCCTACTCTAAGTTGCGTGGCGTGGCCGAGGAAGATGAACACAGTCGTTTTCCTGAAAACATTATAATTTAGACTTTTTTAATTTACGGGGTGAGAGCTTTTGATTTACTGTTAATTTAACTTAAGAGAGAGAGAGAGAGAGAGAAGAGAGAGAGAGAGAGAGAGAGAGAGAGAGACACACACACACACACACACACACACACAAAGAGAAAGAGTGAAAACAAAGAATTCGTAACTATGTACAGCTGTTCACTAATATTAAAATCAAAATTATGCTATAAAACCCTTGGCAAACGGTGGGCATTGGCTCCATTTTCTGCAAACGCTGAAAGTAGATGGACATTTTTGCAAACTTCACTTGGTCGTTGTGTGGTTTCAGACAGAAATTTAGTACCAACGTAATCTAATTGAGAAAGCAACTTACGAGATAAGATAAGAGGAAACAAATAAAATTTCCCACAAAATTTTTGCGTTCTTTACCAACCACCACTTCAACTAAAATTAGTATTTGTTTTCGTTTTTTCTTTTTACACGTTTTACAACGCTTTTTATATAAACTCGTAATAAAATTATATGTATATATATATATATACATTTCAACTGCAAACAACACACAGTATAATTAACGTAAAGAACGACGCTTGTATAGAAGAACGTTCCGCGCAAGATGAGGAGGGAGAACGAACAAATGAAAAAATGAGGTAACCACCCGGGAATCGAACCTGGGATCTTCCGATTGCCGGTCAGATATGATAACCACTACACCATGGGCCTCACTCAATCAGAAGTCTTAATTCTCCTACATACGAGCAGAAACCAATGCCCTGAGGGGGCACCTCCCGCATGCCGCACATTAGGGCAGATGAATTATATATATATATATATATATATACTATATATATATATATATATTAACGTAAAGAACGACGCTCGTATAGAAGAACGTTCCGCGCAAGATAAGGAGGGAGAACGAACAAATGAAAAAATGAGGTAACCACGTATGTAGGAGAATTACGACTTCTGATTGAGTGAGGCCCATGGTGTAGTGGTTATCATATCTGACCGGCAATCGGAAGATTCCGGGTTCGATTCCCGGGTGGTTACCTCATTTTTTTATTTGTTCGTTCTCCCTCCTCATCTTGCGCGGAACGTTCTTCTATACAAGCGTCGTTCTTTACGTTAATTATACTGTGTTGTTTGCAGTTGAAATGTATATATATATATATATATGCAACATAAAGTCGCTGAAACGCGCCAAATAATATATGCAATAAAAATCATCAAGGGAAAGAAAAAAACACTATTGGTTGAGCGGATTACATGATCGAGCGCTTTTGTGTGCACTTAACAGCCCATTACGAAGGGCTGAAGAAAAATAGAAAACAAATAAATGCATATA
The DNA here is from genome assembly GCA_023014485.1 of Bathynomus jamesi. Taxonomy (NCBI): domain Eukaryota; kingdom Metazoa; phylum Arthropoda; class Malacostraca; order Isopoda; family Cirolanidae; genus Bathynomus; species Bathynomus jamesi. The sequence goes on from JAJOZX010005150.1 coordinate 81,692, forward strand.
AAGCGTTGAACTGGAAAACAAATATATGAAAAAAAATATATATTTAAAATAGGATAAAAAAATTTCGATAAATTTTATTTTAAAAGAAAAATTCAAACCGCAAAAACAAGAATGAAAAATGTTATTTGATCCACGTGTATTGACTTCTTTTTTTTTATGCAGGAAGGAGGGGCCAAGGGCGAATATTATCGCCAAAGATTTCCCGCAACCTTCTTCTATACAAAGAAATATTATCTTCTTTTGTCTCAAATCACTCTAAAAAGAAGTTTGAAGATTATTTCTTCTGTTTGAAGAAGTGACGTATCATTAAAAAAGGTTATTATATCATCTGACCAAAAAGTTTTGATACCCAAAAGAAGGTAAAACGTCTCTTAGAATGTACCCTCAAAAAGAAGTTTTAAGTTCTAAATTAGAAGCTTTATGTCGATTGAATAAAAACGTTAACAAATTGTTAAATAAGTTAAAAAAAAAAGAATTTGGTGCCTTCGGTAAAATTCACAAGCGAACGTTAAAAAGAAAATTGCTTGTCATTCCTGCATGGATACGTTAATATGCAGAGACCACCAAGACATATTATCTTCTTTTGTCTCAAATCACTCTAAAAAGAAGTTTTGAAGATTATTTTTTCTATTTGAAGAAGTGACGTATCATTACAAAAGGTTATTATATCATCTGACCAAAACGTTTTGATACCCAAAAGAAGGTAAAACGTCTCTTAGAATGTACCCTCAAAAAGAAGTTTTAAGTTCTAAATTTAGAAGTTTTTATATTGATTGAATAAAAACGTTAACAAATTGTTAAATAAGTTAAAAAAAAAGAATTTGGTGCCTTCGGTAAAATTCACAAGCGAACGTTAAAAAGAAAATTGCTTGTCATTCCTGCATGGATACGTTAATATGCAGAGACCACCAAGACAGGTTTCAAGTTCGAAGTTATAGGAGTCGATAAAGCATAAATTCATTTGTGTATTATAGAAATTTCAATTTGTTTTTAAACGCAATTACTTAAATAGTATTTTTAATATCAATGCTTGAATTATTTCACAATTTCAGTCTAACGAAAATAAATGATTTTTTGGATGAACTCAATCTAAATTGAGGGATAATATGATTATAGTTTTATTCCTTAGTCTGGTATGATTGAATTTCTTGATGCGTTACAAAGTATTTGTTTACCCACTAAGTTAATAATTTTATTCGTCTATTTGTAAGTGAAAATAAAATGTGCCAGTTTGATTACATCTTTGATCTTTAATAATTTTAACTCTTTAAAGAATGCTTTTTCAATGTGAAAATCAGCATCAGATAATAACCTTATTGTTTATTTTTGGATGACAAAGATACTGTTTAAAGCGTTGTTAGCGGAGTTTCCCTAAACAAGGGTGCACAACGTTATCCAGGGAAGAGCAAGAGTATGATACAGAGTTAATAAAACCTTCTGAGGGATAATATGTCTAAGTTTAAACATTATAGCAAGGCTTCAAGAAATTTTTATTGAGATATGATTCACATGGTCCTTTCATGCATTGCAAATTCTTGTCTAGCATTACCATATGAAATGTCGTTGCAATACATTCCTTTACAATGATTTTCCCAACATTCAATTCATCAAGATATACAGCTTCTTTGTTGCTAAAAATTTTGTGTTTGGTATTCAAAAAGAGTTTATTAGAGGTCATCCTTTTCACAACTTTGGTAGATTCTATAATAAATATGTCATTTGCTGTATTAACGTCCTTGAAAGAAAAAGACAGTTGTATCGTCTGAAACCATTATGAAGTTAAGTAAATCAGAAGAACATGTAAAATCATCTCTATGCAATAAAAATAGCAGCGGACCTAAGACTGAGCCCTGAGGTACACTACATTTCATAGTCAATTTAGTTGAACAGACACTTGTTTTACTGATACAAGCTGATATCTATTGGACACAACTTTTAAACCAGTCACTGATAGTTCCTTTATAGCCATAACAGTATAGTTTGCCAAGTAGAATCTTATGATATATCAAAAGCCTTAAAGATGAAAATTATAATTTCTTTGTTCTATTTAGCAACAGCCGAGCTTTCCAAAACATTTAAAATAGCTATTTCCGTTATTGTCTTCTTAAGGAAGCCATACTGATTTAGGGATAATAAGTTTTATGATTCTAAATGTTGTTTCATTCTACTTTTTACATTTCTCTCAAAAGTTTTGCTAAACGCAGATAATGAACACGCGGGTCTGTAGTTATAGTTGCTAATGCAAGATCACACACACACACACACACACACACACCTTCCTTAAACAGGAGTTTCATACAACCAAATTTTAGCATTGATGAAAATATACCTTTGGAAATACTTTGGTTGATAATTTCAACCAAAGCTACAGTTATTACAGAGGTTCAGTATTGTTATTTGTATTTTTAAATTTACCATTAATATTCTGGACCTCGATAAAGATAGTAGGAACAAAGGAAAATGAATTTAGCAGCCTGGATGGCAGGTAGTTTAATGGTAAATGATCATTATTTAGTAACTATGAGCAAAAGTATATTATTTACGGGATGTAAAGTGATTATTGAAAGAATTTTCCGTAGAAATATCACCAATAATTATATTATTACCAAAATTCAGGTTTTGTGTTGATGTTTTTTTAATTTCGTTCCAGGTAAGATTGGTTTTAGTTGTCCTATTTTTTCAGGTCTCCTTCGTGCTTGGGAAATTGACTACTGTAATGGTTATATTTTACAGTTTTAATTAATTCAGATAATTTGTTTCTATGTTTTGTAAGGTTCTACACTGTAGTTCAGGCATTTCACCTATTTTACGGGAAGAACATTGAACGAAGACAAAACTTTATTTTACAATAATATATATTACAGAAATGAGGATGAAAGTTGGAGCTGTCGTACTTTCATTCTGAGCCAACGAAGCTTAAGGAAAACTCGAGCAAGCAAGCAAGCAAGGGTAATTTTGGTCTTTACAAATCAAACCGACCAAAATGAATCCTTTATAAAAGTGTGCGTCGTTTTTTATCTTCTGAATCAGTCTTCAATATTTTTTTTTATATCTTAATCTCTTTTCTTTTTCCTTCCGAACAAATTTCAACTTTCTGCAAACGACTCCTTTGTCGATGGCGATGGGAGGGGGGAGGGGGGTGGCTTTCTTAGGCCGTAAAACCTCCTAGTTCCTCCTCCTTCAGTACTACATTTGCGACATTTTTTTTTCTTTTTCAAAACCGAGTAACTCACATCTCAAATTTGTCGCCTATTGTATCCCTGGGGTGGGGAACTGGGGGTGTCAGAGTGGGGTGGACGAGATGGACTCCAAGTCTTGTAGAGAGATTATAGTGGAGACAGAGAAAGTAATTTTTTTTATTATTTATTCGTGCGAACTGAGTGCATTTGGACTTAAACATCGCATATATTAAGAATTATTAGTTCTTATTTTCTACAATGAATAACTAGATACATAAATAAATGGAGAGAGAGAGAGAGAGAGAGAGAGAGAGAGAGAGAGAGAGAGAGAGAGAGAGTTACAAGGACAAGAGGAAGCTTCAAAGACCTTTGGGTCCACTCGAAAAGAGAGAGAGAGAGAGTGAGAGTGTGTGTGTGTTCTCTGTACAAATAAAAGTAATATTATCATTATTGATCCTAAACTGTCGTTTGAAACTATTATAAAATAAGATAAATCACGCAATCGAAAATATTTTTGCCATTTTCAGTTATAAATATAATAAACAATTTTCAAAATATTTAATTGAACTCTATTCCGTACGAGAAGAAAAATAATGTTTTAAAGAGTTCTTCAACTTTAGAGGACAGAAGGGAAACAGGACGGGAAATCTTATTAAATTTCATACGATTTCAAAATATATGTAAAATAGATGTCAAAATTTGAATTTTATGAATAACTTGAGAAAAAAAAAAAAAATTTTAAGCTTTAGATTTTAAAGTTAATATTTAAAAATTATATTTAAAGGTGTTTCTTTATAAAAAGAAAAGGAGCTTTTCCTTTATAGCACCCCATCCACCCCCCCCCCAAAAAAATTTCTTCTTTTTAGTTCGTAACAATTTTTGACACTTGATATTTTCTTTAAAACTAACGAAAATATCACGACTTAACCAATCGTCAAGGGCGTACGGTTGACCTAACCGAGCATTCAATTGGTTAATTTTTACATTCACGTCTCATTCTAAAGTTGTAGGGGGGGGATACTTTTGCTACCCGTACGAAGGGTGGGTTCTCTACTAGAATAGTTAATTGAATGCCCGGTTAGGTCAACTGTACGCCCTTGACGATTGGTTAGTAAAGTCGTGATATTTTCGTTAAAACTAACAAAAATATCACGTGTTAAAATTGTTACTAACTGAAACAAAAAAATTGGGGGGGGGGGGGGGCTATAAAGGAAACGATCCAAAGAAAAATATATATTTTAAATACAGGGTGTCTCAAAAGTCACTATCTATTTCGGTGACATTAGGTGTTTTTTTAAAAAATGCTATGCTGGCATAAAGATATGTACTTCTGGTGCAAATTTGTGTATTTAAAAAAAGTTAATTGGTTTATTATCTTGACATGCTTGAACAATTCCTCGAACCTCAACTTCTTACAGATGGCATTCTTGACACAGTAGTTTTTCAGCAGGATGGAGCACCGTGCCATTATGCAATAATTGTACGTGATTATCTTGACAGACGCTTCCCCGGTCGCTGGATTGGTCGTGGAGGAACACAACCATGGGCAGCACGTTCACCCGATTTAACACCATTAGATTTTTTCGCCTGGGGTTTCATTAAGTCTAAGGTGTACACTGGTAGAAGAATTAGTGATGTAGTCGAACTTCGAAATCGTATTACCGATGCAGTTCAGAAAATAACACCTCAAATGCTGGAAAGTGTGTTCCGGGAAACAACTTATCGCTTTGAGCTCTGTAGAGACACTGATGGCCGCCATGTGGAGACATATAAATAAATAGCACTAATTCTTTGTGGCACTTACTTTGAAATAATATATTTTTCATGTCTTAAATCAGTTTTTCGTAATTCCCATTATTTTTCAAAATAGATAGTGACTTTTGAGACACCCTGTACATAATACATATACACGAGTTATATCCGTGCATAATATATATATATATATATATATATATATATATATATTATATATATATATATATATATATATATATCGGTTAGTCAGGGTCTTTGTTATAAGTTTCAAAAAACTGTTCTCCGTGAAACTTTACATATATATAAAGGAGGATGAGAAACAACAGACAAGTTATGAAAGTTACCACCATTGTCTTTAAAGCACATATCCACACAATCGCGATTAGAGTTGCAAAGGGATGAAAACGTTCCGAGAATTTTGTAAACTTTCCGTGGAAAGTTTAGTGAATTTTGAGTGCACCAGGAATTTTGGAAATTTTGGGTCATTTTTAAAATTTATTCAATATATTTTTTTTGCAGTAAAGAGTAAAATATATTTAAGCATTTCTCCCCCCCCCACTCCCTCGTCTACCTTCCCCCAAAAAAGTTCTGGATTCTCATATCAATTGTTCGGGTGAGTTCAGGTGAATTCAGGTAAGTTTGATGGAATATACCTGGCTAAAAATAAGAATTTGAAATCTGTATGCAGGAAATTCACGTTTTAATATTCATTAATAGGTAAGACTTACTTTTAGATTGGGAATTTCCATTTCAGCATTCTGGGAATTTCCTTCTTGTAAAATAATTTGGGATTAAAAAATTGCAAAGAATGGGGTTTCCCATTTCAACATCTCCAGCTCCAACGCTACTTTCAGATGCCAGTATCATACGAGGCCCTCCTAGGAAGAAGTGGCTAAGCGACAAAAGTAAAATACGCCAGAAAACGAAATTTGAAAGTGGAATAACTTTTGAAGATATGATATTTCGTTGAAATATCTTCAAAGTTCAAAAATTATGTCACTTTCAAATTTGGTACAACTTTAACTGCATTTTCTGGCATTTCTTACTTTTGTCGCTTGGCCACTTTCCTAGGAGTGCTTCATTATTACTGAAGTGAGTCGTTTGCTTAACATCACCAACTGCTTTTTGAATTGCTTTACTAGGTTACATTATTCCATACTTTTCTCAAACATTTAAATTATACGGAGTACCCTGATTCAAGACTACGCATCTGTTTGTTTATGAAACTGAAAGTTTTTGAAAGTTTCCAAAATTCCCAAAATTCTAAGTGGAAATTTACCGCTCTCAAAATTCCAGGGAATTTTACAACCCTACTTCCGCATATTCTCAAATTCACACGTCATGTCGACGTAGGCCGTTATGTCCCCCTTCAAGGCATTCAGATCCGCAGGATTTTTTGGCATACGCTCCTTCTTTGATGTATCTCCATAATAAGGATCGAATTGTTAGAGTTCATATTTTGCATGATTTCCTTCTTTCTGATCATAGACCATTAGAAATATTAATTAACGTTACCAATTTATGCGCAACACGACTTAACAAGAACTCGATAGGTAAGAATAATCGCGTCGATTGGTCCACTGTTAATATGCAGCAGAGAATAGAATACAAAGACAGAACATGTCACCTCTTTAATAATTTAGAAATTTTGCACCTTGGCTGTAATAATCCTTGCTCAAATGATTCTCACTGTAAACTCATAGATAGGTATTACAGTAAGATAATATCCCTGTTAAGAGAAGCAGGAGGAGCCCCTTGATTAAATCTTACAACTATCATACTAAGGGTATTCCTGGATGGAATGATTTTATTGCCCCCCTGAAGAGGGAATCGAAAGACGCCTATGATTTGTGGTGCTTTCATGGTAGACCCAGATTAGGACCAGTATACTTGAATATGTGTAGAAGTCGGGGTCAGTATAAGGCGGCCATAAGGCGATGTAAACAGGAAGAAGAGTCTATTCGAGCATCAAAAGTCTGTGAAGCTCGCATAAATAACGATAATAACAAATTTTGGAAATTTGTTAAGAATCAAACGGGTGTCAAAAATGTCCTCCCTCCGACAATCGATGGAGTGTCGGGGGAGGATGAAATTGCAAAGCTGTGGAAAAATCACTACTCTAACATTCTTAATAGTGTGAGTAGGGATAATCTTAAGATAGATTGTAGCGAAACGATTGTGGGAGGGACAAGGGAAAATATTTTGATATCATTTTCTGAAGTAAAGAGGTTAATTAAAGAGTTAAAGACTGGTTCTGCGTCAGGGGTAGATGACTTATCGAGTGAGCACTTAAAATATGCAAACGACGTAGTATGTCTGCATATATCATTGCTCCTATCAGCCATGCTTGCTCATAGCTATATCCCTGCAGAGTTCATGAGGGTATATATCTTGCCCCTGGTCAAAAATAAGTACGGAGACATTCTGTCCAGCAATAATTACAGACCTATTGCTGTCGCTTCCTGCTTCTCGAAACTACTAGAAAAACTCTTGTTACTCTGATTAAATGATTTCCTATGGACATCTCCTAATCAGTTTGGCTTTAAAAGGTCCCACTCAACTGACCTGTGTATCTATGTACTTAAAGAAACAATATCTAAATACATTGACAGTAATTCAACCATTTATAGCTGTTTCCTTGATATAAGTAAGGCATATGATAGGGTGAACCACAATATTTTATTTGCAAAACTAGAAGACAGGAAGGTTCCCATGTACATATTAAATTTATTGAAATTTTGGTATTCCCACCAATCTTTCACTGTTAGGTGGGGCAATGTACTATCCGAGTGTTTTGGCTCCTCTTGCGGGGTGAGACAAGGTTCCTTGCTCTCCCCTATGCTGTTTAATGTGTATATCGACGGATTAATTGCTTCACTTAATGAGGCAACTGTGGGATGTTGTATAGATAACGCAAGGATAAATAACTTAGTTTATGCCGATGATATGGTGTTAATAAGTCCTTCTGTTAAAGGTCTGGATCGGCTACTAAATGTCTGCGAAGTGTATTCGCAGAAACATGATATTCTTTTTAATGTTACAAAAACTAAGGTTATGCAATTTCATCCTAAAAGCTGTAATCAGCCAGCTGATATAAGGTTTAAAATGAATGGTGAAGTAATTGAGGAAGTACGAGAGTTTAAGTATTTGGGTCAAACTATTACCAGCTCCTTGAGTGATGACTCGGATATAAGAAAACAATCTCGAAGCCTGTGTGTTAAAGCGAATATGACCATAAGGAACTTTCGTTTCTGTACAAGTGAAGCTAAAGACACACTCTTTCGTACTTTCTGCAGTAATATATACGGTCAGCAACTCTGGGTGAATTATAAAAAAGGTTCTGGCAGAACCCTAAATTTGCTGTACAACAGGTCTTTTAGACTCTTACATAAATTACCCCCGAGATGCTCAGCTTCGCAAATGTTTGCTACCCGCAATGTCCCGAGCTTCCGGAGGTAACAAGACGTGCTCAACACAGTCTAATGCAAAGAATTAAAAAATCAACCAACCCGATCATCCAAGCTATCCATGAGTCCTGCCATTTATCCTCTAAGCTATGGACTTTTTGGTACGAAAACGTCTGTCTGTAGCTCCACTTAACTTCGACAGTGCAGTATTATTTCTAATCAATTGTATATATTTCTATCCTTAGTGTATGAACTGTCATTGTATTAATAATATTTGTCATATGGACTATAGTCTGCCAATAAACCTTTTCATTTTCATTTTCATTTTCATTTCATTTCAATAAATACTCTGGTGGAATGAAATCTGGGGATGGGAGCGGCCAGAGTACTCTGCTTACTACTCTCTCGCCGAAGAAGTTCTGAATTAATTTCCAACGTCTTTGTAACTATACGAGTTGTTGTCCCATCTTGTTGGAACCACGCAACACGATTTCCAGCATGTAACGGGGCAATGCTGTCTCTTTATCGTTAAGCAGTTGTACTGTAGTTTCCAAATAGGAGTCATCCACCTGTCCTTCGCCGCGAGACTGCACACCACACTCATATCTTCTGTCTATGGAAAGTTTGCTGATAAAGATGATTTGGATTCTCGAAACCGTTGTATCTAGCTGTTTACATATCCACAAAGATGGAATCAGTCTTCATCAGAGAAGTAAACTATGTCTGAGATCTCTGGATGAGATTATGCAAAGTACTAAGTACTTTGCATAATCTCATCCAGAGATTATGCACCCTCTTTTCCTTGTCTTAGTCGTTCAACTCATGAACGATTTGGACACGATAGGAATGAAATTAAAATTTCCTATAGGTCTTATGGATAGTTTTTTTTTTTTTTTTTTTAGTCCGATCTCTGGTGATATCCGACATAAAGATTTTCTTGGCAAAAGCGAAAACCGTTTCAGCAGTAAATCGTTCATTACATCCGAGTGAACACACTCTGGCTTCCACTCCTTTACTTGTCATGTACAGAACCGAAACGGCTCTTCTAGTTGAGAAAGTGTGCTTTTAAGTGCTTCTACATTTGCAAATTTATGTGCAAACTCTGCTTGACACTGAAGGACTTCGTATCAAAATATGCTTCAACAACGCACATGTGCTGCTGTTTTGTGAATCAACGGCATAATAAAACTGAAACACAACCACTTGCTGTCTCCTTGCCAAGTCTAATTTTAAGTTAGGCCTATTCATATAGTTAGTTCAGGACAGGGGTCTCAAACACGTAGACCGCCGGCCGCATTCAGCCTGTGGATGTTTCCAGTGCAGTCGCACTAAACTTGAATGAAGCGTAATTCCGATAACAGTAATTCTCGAACTGGGAATGTCAAATTCATTACGCCGGTAGGATAGCTACTTCTCATCTCGAAAGCATTGAGCAAACACACTGTGTCAGTACAGTTATCTCATGTGGAAACACTCGCACTGTATTAACCAATGTTGGAGGTAGGCTATTCTTTACAGTTTTCCTTGCATAATTGGTAACTCTAGTTTGAATGTACTTTAAAAGTTAGTTGCTAAATTTTTTTTGCATTATTCCTGGACTGTTTAATTTTAATCTTAGTCCGAAATAAATATGTATATTTAAGATGTTGTACTGTGACCCACAACCAAGATGAAATGAGACCTTTAGCTTTGTTTAGGACCTAGCCTATTCTAAATTAGAGTACATTTAGAAATGTTAGGCTACACTATTATTTATCAAAAATTTATATTTATATTAAGTGAATAATTTTAAACCTTTCGAAATATTGAACTTAATATATAGGGTGATCCAGAGAAATGGGACCCAAAAGAAACCCCTGTAACTCTTAAAGTATAAGTCCTTTTATAAAATCATACGCATCATTCGAAAGAGGATAGTTACAAGTTTGTACAGGATTGTATAGGTTTTGACAATACAAGACAAGATAAGATACAAAACAAAATAAAAGTGTTAGTTAAAACTAACCCTTCAAGATGACTGCATGGACTGTGGAACAGCTGCGTTTCATAACTGAGCAATATTATGAGCATGGAAGAAGTGTAGTTTCAGCTCAAAGATCTTTCAAGACAAATTTTCAGATGTCAAAATCACCTAAGAGCTGAAACTACACTTCTTCCATGCTCATAATATTGCTCAGTTATGAAACGCAGCTGTTCCACAGTCCATGCAGTCATCTTGAAGGGTTAGTTTTAACTAACACTTTTATTTTGTTTTGTATCTTATCTTGTCTTGTATTGTCAAAACCTATACTTATATTTAAACTGTAATTACATAATTTATATTAAATTAACGTATTCTTATATACTGTATATAAGAGAGAGGAGAGAGAGAGAGAGAGAGAGAGAGAGAGAGAGAGAGAGAGAGAGAGAGAGAGAGAGAGAGAGAGAGAGAACTACATATTAGTTATAATTAAAACGAATTTCTCCTAAAACAGAATTTATATCGTAAAAATTTCCCTGACTTAAGAATTTGGTTTCCTCCGATTATAAAAAAAAAAACCCGTACCACACACCACCACCACCCAAAAAAAATATAAAAAAATTAAAAAAAAAGGCGAACGGCGGCGAAATCCCTTGAAGATCCGGCCAAAATGAAGAATGAAAATGAATTGTAATTTTTTTTTTTTTCCAGACCGGAAAAGATTTATTTAAATATGGAAAAAAAATTCTTAGTTCCTTCTTCTTTCCGGAAAGGTTTTTAATCAAAGCAAATTTGGATGCTACAGTCAGGCTTTTGCTTACAATAACGAATGCTGACCTCCAATAAAAAGTTGGAATCAAGTTTGGTATGAGGTCTTAGAAATTTTTTTTCTTTTAATTTGAGGGATCGAATGGGAGATATGGGGTTGCGGGGGCAGGGGAGGAGGGGGATATTTAAGATTATTAGTTTGGAGGAAGTTGGAAGGCTATAGAGATTAAATGATTGTGTTTAAGCAACATTTTAAGTTTAATGGATTTTGTAATTAACCATTTTTTGTTAACGGATATTTTTGTGTATATATATATATATATATATATATATATATATATATTATGATGAATTGGTATCGGCAAACAGATAGTATTTGTATTTTACCGATTAGCTCTTATCGGTATTAAAATATCGGCCAATAACCGATGCATCTAAATTTTATATTAATTTTTTATTATATTTTTTATAAGTATTTCAGCGAAATTATATAAATCCATTTTAGTAAAAAGTACAACAAACATTTTGTTGGTTGGTTCAACATATTGCGTGCTGTCTGACCCAACGGTGGGACAAATTGGGAAAAATTTGTCCCACCACTGGATTCAGACCCACGGAATGTATTAATTTAATGGTTTTTTATAAAATGTCAGTTAAAAAAAACCCCAAAAAAAACCAGTTGTTCCACATAAACTTTTATCTTCGATAAGAAGACTTTTGAAACTTAACTTTTTATCCACTGATATCTTCGCATATGCAAAATTATTCATACATTTCGCAGTTTTAACGGCAATGCCATTTTTTGTATATATTTAAATTATATTTCGTAGACCATGTATGTATGTATGTATGTATGTATGTATGTAACAAACGGATGAAAAGAAGATAAAAATCTTCAAGACCTCTCTCTCTCTCTCTCTCTCTCTCTCTCTCTCTCTCTCTCTCTCTCCTCTCTTTTACACACACACACACACACACACACACACAAAAACGTTCCAAATTCTGACATTATAATACTATAATACTTTCATTAAATGTAAAAATACAAAATGGGATGAAAGTGACTGTGTGGCGGAGCGATGAAGTGTGGAATGCAGTGAAAGAAAAAAAAAAATCTCGGAAAGAATGCTACAACAACGCAGCCTTCCAATAATGAAAAGAGAAACTACAATGAGCTGTTCAAAGACTGGAAAAAGAATGTTGACGAGCGATAGAAACAAATATAAAAGATATTAGATAAATGCTTGGAATCGAAGATGAATGAGCAGAATAGGGAGAATAGAACGCTACTCTGAAAAGATTTGAGAAAGTGTAAATATTATTCTACAGGGTGTACATAAAGTAACGCGAGTGAAGAGACAAATTCGATTTGAACTGGTTTAATATTAATTTCAACTCGTTTTTTAACTCGTACAAACCTTTTCAACACTTCTTGTAAATGTGACACATCTTATAAACCCCTTATAACACCTCTTGTAAATGTGACACCTCTTATAAACCTCTCATAACACCTCTTATAAATGTGACACCCCTTATAAACCTCTTATAACACCTCTTATAAATGTGACACCTCTTATAACACCTCTTATAAATGTGACACCTCTTATAAATGTGACACCTCTTATAAATGTGACACCTCTTATAAACCTCTTATAACACCTCTTATAAATGTGACACCTCTTATAAATGTGACACCTCTAATAAACATCTGATAACACCTCTTATAAATGTGACACCTCTTATAAACCTCTTATAACACCTCTTATAAACCCTACTATCGAATATACAGTTGTTATAAAGTAAGTGTAATAAATATTACTTGGCCATATTCATTCGCGTTAATATAATTCAAATCGGAATTGTCTCTTCACTCGCTTTACTTTATGCACACCCTGTACTAGAATAACTGGTAATTGTGAATCAGTAAATCCAAGACAAAAAAAATATTTAAATAGCAAAAACACAAAACAATCCGTCATCGACTTTTTGTAAAAAAAAAAAAATTAGAACAGATATTGTATACATCAATAAAACCTTCATTAAATGTACAATTTTGAGTGGAATGTTTTAAAATTCATATACTTTCATGCTCTACCCCGTTACAATTCTAAAATTTTACAGAAATTTCGAAATATTTAATAGTTTAATTAACAAAATTTACGCCTACTATATACAATGATGTAAAACCAACCTTGACAGAATGTTTTCTCATTGATTTCGGTCAGTTCAGAAAAACTAAATAACAAAAGTAGGGTAATATAATTTTTTTTAAATAATATAATTTATTTTAAATTTTATGTCTATCCGTAAAATCTTAAATTATAAAGTTGTTATAGACAGAGTAGCATGTCCACAGCTGATTAGATTTCCGGAGTATTGTCAAGCCCCAAATCATATATAATTGTATTGCAGAAAATTATTTTACGCTCTTTTACCCCATTCGGGTCTTTTCGATTTGGCGGACTGCTCCAGATATTTACCAAACTTAACAAATCAGTTAGTACAATCAACAGGGGCAACCTACGGGAAAATTATTGAATGCCCGGTTAGGTCACCTGTATGCTCTTGACGATTGGTTAGGTTAAATCGTGATATTTTCGTTAGCTTTAACTAAATAAAAAAGTTGGCGGGTTTTAGGGGGACGGCGGCTTGGGGGTGAGGGGGGCGCAGGCCGTCAAACCAACCAAAAAATGCCACATTCCTCTCGTATCAAATAATATGAATCAAAAAAAAAATTATAACCAAAACCTCTATCGTACTACTGAGCCATACGGGCTCAGTTTTTCGGTCTTTGATTGGCAAGAATCAAAAAATTATAAATAAAATATATAAAGCACGCGAGAGTTTTAGCATTTGTAAATATCGTATGGAAGGTACCATTGGATTATTCGATGTAAAGTCTCATTTCAGCTTTTCAATTAATATATAAGTAATATATATATATATATATATATATATATATAATATATATATATATATATATATATATATATATAACTACTACTGTATTTATTCTGTATTTATTTCCATATGATAAAATATACTCTTTGTAAAAGGAAAATACAGGTATCAGACATACAGGTTAGGGCGGAGTGAAAAACTCATTTTTCGAATTTTCAAATTGGCTAGTGTGGAAAATGTGTGGAGTAGTGAGGAAATAAGCTGGTATAAATTTAAAATCATAACATTAATATCTTCAGGTGCCACAATGACCTTCAATATTGAAAAAAATTTAAAAAAGCAGATTTTAACCAATAATTACAGAAGAGTCCACGATGCACAATAGACAAGAATTTATTCACACTTGTATAAAAATAGATCAGTCAACCTTTAAAAAAAGTTTCTATTCTCTAAAAACAGTTTTCTATAGTCAGCTCACTCAGCTGTCACGTGAGTACTCGGTTCAGTGTAGCTGTCGCTCTCGTAGCAGGTGGGTGTTCTGTTGTTGGCGTTACTCAGATAGTCTAAACTATATTTCTTATATATTTTGCATTTCTGTATTGTGTTGCCCTAAGTTTGCCATGTACTATTAACTGAAATTAACGTATAATTGATATTAGCTCTTTCTTTTTCAGATTTGTATACTTTCAAATGTCTCGAGTTTGTGCAAAATCAACCAGGGCCTCAACTGAGTGCCCCATGTTTGGTATGGGGGAAGATTTGTGGCACAGGAATCTTCCTACATACGAAGGAGTTTTTAAATATTACTTGTTTGTAAGAAACGATTTGAAACAGAATACTAATAAAGATCCTTCAATATCTCAAATATTAGAACAAGTTGTTGATAAATTGAAACAATTTGGGAAAGTGCTTCCGTCCCAATTCTGTCAGACAGGCGAATTGAAACAATGTTCAGAAGCTACCACGAAAAGTATCGTGTCATTATGAAGCCATACCAAAGCAGAAAAAATTCTGAAGCTTACAAAGCAAAGATTGATATGTTCAAAAAAGAAGCACACACGAAACTTTTTGACATTGCAGCGTGCAAGTGCAAAGTACTAACACAATGTTCTTGTCCCAAAGAAAAAACGGTTCCAAAGGAAGAAGTGACGTTCCTCTTAGATCAAAGGAGTGAAAGAAAACTGTTTATTGATAGAGTAGATATTACACTCTCAAAAAAAAGCATCTACGTTGCTAAGAAAGCAAAAAGAAGCTGTGAGGCTCACCAAGAATCTTCACAGGAGAAATTGCAGGATACAAATGTTGAATTATCATCATCGACATCAAATAGTGAAAGTGAATCTGGCGAAATATCAGACGATACATTTCCAGAGCCAGTTAGCTCGAAGAGAAAGCTCGAACACCGAAGAACAATTATTCAAGAAAAGGAAAACTACAAATCTACCTTCAGTGGCTACTGCTTGTGACAGGACTGCAGTTTCAGATCGAGCTGCAGCATTCATTGTTAGTGCAGTATTGCAAGATATTGGAGAAGTTTCTATTGACAATACATCTGAAGTAGTGGATAGGAGTAAAATCAGAAGAGAAAGACAAAAGAAGAGATCAGAAATTATGAAAGATCAAAATCAGGTCCCAATCAGAGGAATCTATTTTGATGGTCGAAAAGATTCTACACTCTTCCAAGAAAAAAAAGAGTCCAAAGTATATCAGAAGAAGGTAACAGAAGAACATATCACTTTAGTGAGAGAACCTGGTTCAGATTATTTGGGCCATTATTCTGTGAATTCTGGATCAGCTGAAGAAATATGTAAAGGAATGTTTGAGTATATTGGAAATAATGACATGAACCTGGAAAACCTTGTTGCCATTGGATGCGATGGTGCAGCAGTCAACACTGGAGAAAAGGGAGGCGTTATAAGGCCTATAGAATTGAAGCTGAAGAAGTCAGTTCAACATTTAGCGTGCCAGCTCCATGCCAATGAATTGCCATTACGCCATTTAGTTGCAAAGCTGGATGGAAAAACATCTAGCCCCCGCGGATTCACCGGTCCTATTGGCAGGGAATTAGAGAACTGTGAGAGTCTTCCTAATTGATATTCATCAGGCCATAACAAAGGGATATTGCTCTCCAGATCTTGCTCATCGTAGTCCAGGCAAAATGGCACATTCACGATGGCTGGCTACAGCAAATCGTTTGCTTCGTCTATACGTTTCAACTGTAAGTCCATCTGAGAACCTCATGAACATTGCTTCTTTTATAATGAAGGTCTACATCCCAAATGTGGTTTTCTATTAAGCAAAGTACGTCTTTTGTCAATGGCTCAAAACATGTTTTCAAAACTATTGAACTAACAAGAACACTGAATGACGAAGTAAAGGATATTGTAAACCCTGTCATACAAAGAAATGCATTTTTTGCAAATCCAGAAAATATTCTAGCATCAATGATTCATGATGACCGCAGCGCCATAAGAAATTAGCGTGGAGGCGAATAAAGAAAGCAAGGCAAACAAACAAGGAAAAAGTTGTGAGGCGTTTCACAGTACCTGTTATTCAATTTGAAGCTACTGATTATACTGATTTAATTAATTGGCAAAAATGCATTGTCACTGAACTACCTGTGACAAGACACCTGACAGAAAATGAGATTGAAGAATTCATAGAAAACAAGAGTACCCCTCCATTCGAGAAATTCCCTGTCATACACAAGTAGTAGAAAGAATGGTAAAATTAGTGACTGAAGCATCATCAAAAGTATTTGGATTGAACGCGCGAGATGGCTTCATAAGATCAACACTTCAGTCACGTAAAAAAATGCCATCATTCGAAAGTAAAGCTGAATATAAAGTTTAAATAAAACGTTAATAGCAAAAACATGCGCAAGGATGGGTGGTTGGGAGGGCATGGGTGGAGCTCGACACGCAGCCACCTCCTCGTGGTGAGTTTTGGATTATTTAGATCATTAATCAAAAGAACATTGATCTAAATAAACTAAGAGCTGCGTAATTCAGTAACTATTTTGGTAATTGGAACACTTAATATATAATAATAACAAGTAAGTTTCAGTTATTGTACTAATGCAGAATATAAGAAAATCATTATATTTCACTTTTTTCGACGGCTTTGTGGCACCTGAAGATATAATTTCGCAGGACTAATATTTATGCACAGTCATTATCTATAGCACCCACATATTTTCCGCACTAGCCATATTTGAATTTCGAAAACAAGTTTAAAAACCTCATTTTCGATCCGCCCTAATACAGGTATCAAGGTCACAGCTTTCGCAGTTGCCAAGTACTATAAATGAAGTATAAATGTATTGATACGATAATTTTAACTTGCAGGTTGGACACTATAACCGTCAGTTGAGACACTATATCAATAGTAATTTTATATGTATGAAAAACGGTTCCCTGGGTTTGGGACACTATAAGCGTTGAGACACTATATCCGGTGACACTTTAACCGTCTTCCTCTGTATATGAAAAAAATGTGGGCCGGTTAATCGGTATTGGTAAAATTTTTATATTTTATATTGGTACATCCCATATATATATATATATATATATATATATATATATATATATATATAATATATATATATATATATATATATATATATATAGGTATACTCAGTTATAGGATTTATTGTATATTGAGTTGAAAAATATATGCTACTTAATAAAAAAATATATATAAAAAATAGATTACGAAATTAAAGGTGATTAATGAAATTTGCCTATTTTAAAGAGTTGATTACAATATTGATTACTATGAGAATGGCAGTAGTGAACTTATACATCAGTAGGAACAAATGAAGTGCTTTTTTAGTGATTTGCAGAATACATTTAGTGATGAAGCCTGTCTAATATTTATGGGAATTGCATTCCATACATCTTCTCCTTTGAAAGAGAGAGCATTGCCTGCAGTTTCTATTGTATAATTCTTAATAGTCGTTTAGTCGGTAAGATATGTAGTGGTATAGTGGTTAGCGTCGCTGACTACGAATCCATCGGCCTCGGGATTGAGACTCGGTGACGGCAGGCAGCGGGCAGCAAAACCCAGCTGTTCATCCTTCCACACAATAAAGAAAATGGTTGGTAGATAAGTGGGTACCCTAGGTAGCCTAGTGGTTAAGACGCTGGGCTGCTAGTGGGGCGTGGTTCGGATTCGACGTTAAACGGTAGGTCTAAGGTGGAGTGACAAGTTTGACTTTCGTCAGAATGAACAATTCGGACGGAAGCAAAACCAACCAAACCAAGGTTATACAGTGGCGGATCTAGGATTTTTGCTTTGGGGGGCGCTGGTTGGGTTGGGATGCGGTTCTGAACCTAACCTAAAAAAAACGTAACCCAACCCACAAAAACACTAGGTAATAATGTTCATTGATTACTACTGTATTAGAAGAAGAGCTAATCTATAATTCTTTTACTCTTGACCCGAGTCCAAAAACACTTACTTGACAATAGAAATAATGAACAGCCAATTTTTAGCCTACTATATCCAACCAGACCCAAAGAAAGAACTTTTGTTTGTTAATAAGATAACTAAAATTACATTTACAATTCACAATCTTTAGCTTGCTGCCATTATTGTAAATCTGTAAAATGCTGCAAAATTACTGTAAAGAGAATTACTGTAAATTATGTTATTCAGATGAGGAATGAATTACGAAAACATGTGACAACGGATTGTTCCATCTCATAAGATCGCCAAACAAATTCTTCTCACTTCAGGAGGATCCGACGATTTTTTTTTTTTTTTTTTTGTTGGTAAAACCGTCAACAACTCTCCGACATCAATAGACTGGACGCGACCGCGACAGAGTCAAGATGGTCGCCACGCATAAGTGGACGCGCAAATCTCGACAACTTTGAAGTTGATATCTTCGTCAATTAGTAAAATATAGCCCAGAGCTTCATATCTCGTCTCGAACAGTGGCTGCTGGATGCCAAAGGCTCACTAAGAGCGCATGCACTAAATGTAGAAAATTACATTTTTAAGCCTCGTAAATTGTGTAGCCTACAAACAAAACAGACGAGACAACCCTGAATTCATTCGATCATACTTAATTACGAGGACAACGCACAACAGTAGACTCGCCTAAAGCGACGGTTTTCCTTTAGAAATAAAAAAAATTGTAAAAAAGAAGACCAATCGCACTGGTTTGCGTGAATGCTACTCACAGCACGGGCACGAGTACTCACGAGTAGTATAGCCGCAAAAGGGGAGAGTGCAAGAATGTTGCAGGTTATTATGTAATGTTGCTGGCGTTGTTTTATAGGCTCCTAATCAGCCAGAATCAGCCAGAATCAGCCAGTTGGCTGAGCTGCCAGATAGCGCCATGTATTCCATTGTATACATTATTATCCTAACCAGCCAGTAGGCTTAGAAGACTGAGTTGCCAGATACCATTGTATACATTATTATAGACTCCTAATCAGCCAGTTGGCTGTAAATGGTTGTCAGATATCTCTTTTTAGCAGTATTATTGCATACATTATTATTATATACGCCTAATCAGCCAGTTGGCTGAGTTGCCAGATAGCGCCATGTATTCCATTGTATACACTATTATAGACTCCTAATCAGCCAGTTGGCTTAGAAGGCTTAAATATTGCCAGATACCTGTTGTATACAGAATACCGGTAGTAGAAGGCATAACAATAAACAACATTGCATCATTCTTTTTATTATAAATATATGGAAAATAAATATACATTTGAGGAATATGCGTATAACAGAAATATATACACACAATTATATATAAAATAAAATATACATTTCATATACACTTCAATATGTACATAACAGTACAGGAGAAATATACACACACACACACACACACACACACACACACACAATTATGGTGATATATAAAATAAAATATACATTTCATATACACTTCAATATGTACATAACAGTACAGGAGAAATATCAAGCAAAATATATATATATATATATATATATATTATATATATATATATATATATATATATATATATAAACACAAATCAATAGAAATATGCGTATAATCGTCAAGCAAAATATATATACAATTCACTTTTTTTTTCAAAATACTAAACTCGGTCTTAATCGAGTTTACAATTACATCATTATTGCTCTGCATTACGCAGTATATGCGGCTTAATAATATTTCACCGCTTAAAGTATAGGAAACCTGTATTCGATATGAATGGCTTTCATATCGTTCAGTACTATTTTTGTTCCCACTTTACAACCGGTTGGTAAGTCATCTTTAAACACGTCTAGAATACAATCAAAAGCACGCACAAAGAGTTCATCGTTAGCTACATTATTAAACCAAGTTTATAAGAACGCTTTTCCAATCGAGGGTTTATTTCTACCGACTCGAGCTTTTCAATCGTGAACTCTTCACTCAACATAACGGCAATTGAAATAATCTTCTAAATCGTTACGGCAACTGCGCGTTATATAAAGAAATAGTTCTTCAGGGTGAACGGTGTAGGTGAGCTCAGCCTTGTACCGATCAATTGCTTTGTACCAAAGTTCATGGTATTTCAAAGAGTCTAAACTTTTTAAATAAATCCAGCACTAGACCATTCTCACCAGTCCTACACTCGGTAAACCCATCGAGCAGAGCAGTGTATGCGTATTCAAGAACTGTATCAAAATAAAGCATATCCGTAACACGCGCGTCTAATATAGGTTTCAGTTTACGGAATCCGACGATTTCAAACATTCTGTCGAGGATGAAACGGTTTCGCGTAGGAATAAGAGCGTTATTATCAGAAGCATTCTTCCACATCAGCCTTATATCAATGCACGGCGATCGTTATTTATACACAACGTACATACAACGGCGTATGAGGGCGCGTCACTAATCTGCTCTCTTCTTGTACCTACGTTAGCAGGTATTTTATAACGATCTTCACACCACTTATCAACTATCACAAAGATTCTATTCATCTCCTCGATACTTAAATAAACCCGTTTGTTTGTCGGTCTACATTCCGTTTCCAGTACATAGCTAATGGTACCGGAATTACGCCTGAACACGCGCAACGATTTCGTCACGGACACATCGTACGAGGCGTTGAGAATGCTGCTCAAAGGAAGTTCCATCGTATTCGAGGAGCGCACGTCTACTCGGTTCAAGCTCTGAGATAACTATGAGCCGTGTGAGGCACAGGCAGGAATGGTTCGACGGGCGGCTGACTCGATGATACGTGAATGGGCTTGTTCCGCGAGTCGAATTGTTGTACATATTTGTTTTTCCGTTTCGTCACTACCAGCCTACGCACTTTGGATAAGAACTAGGAGCTAATCATCTCCACACTCCGGCGCACTATTTGAGAGGAACATATGCTCATATTTTTCCTTTCTACCCATCAAACGATACTCGTCTCTAAAATCTGTTAAAAACTCACGCATGGCACTAGCCACAACCTCACTACGAACCTCATCATGATATACGTTAATACAGGGTGAGTCAAAAGTAGCGCCCGATTTCTGTTTTTTTCGGCTGTCAGATTCTTTCTGGGAAGTCATGTTGTTAATAATTGTCTTGCAGATTATTAATTTTCTTAGTTTATTTATTTTTGTTTTTGTTTTGCAGGTTATTGCTGAGAGTTTGGAAAGTTACTGAATTTGCACCAAATTGAACCATGAATTACCTTTCAATGAATCAACGCATTGCGGCCGTGAAACATTACTACAAATGTAATGAACAACCAACGATGGCGGCACGCCGTTTGGCACAGGAATTCGATATTAACCCACCCAGGGAAGAAACTACGATTGATTGTCGAGAAATTTGAAGCAACAGGGTCGGTAGCCACTGCAAAGAAGTCCGGTCGTCCGAAAACGGCAACGAATGTAGCTAAGGCTGAAGAAGCCATCAGGAGACTGGAACAAAGTCCGCAAAAGTCAACTCGCCGTTTATCTGCAGAGTTGGAAGTGAGCCAATCAAATGTTATCCGTATCCTTCACCAGAAAAAATGGAAACCTTACATTCCACGCTTACTGCATGCCCTTCATGATGGAGATGACGACCGCCGTCTTCAATTTTGCGAAGAGTTCTTAGCTAAACTTGACGAAGAGGACACAATGCTAGACAACATCTGGTGGTCAGATGAGCAGTTTTAAGCTTAACGGCACAATTAACAGACACAATTGTGTCTACTGGGCTGCGGAGAACCCAAGAGTGACAGTTGAGAAGGAAGTAAATTTACCTGGCGTGACAGTTTGGGCAGCCATATCTCCATTAGGGATAATTGGACCCTTTTTCTTTGAGGGATCTGTCACTGCAGAAATTTACCTGGATATGCTGCAAACCTTCTTTTGGCCCAGGGTACAAGATCAGGACTGTTATTTCCAGCAAGATGGAACTCCACTTCATTATGGACGTCATGTTCGTCAGTGGCTTGATGAAAACTCCCGGAAAGTGGATCGGCCGCCGCGGTCCGATCGAGTGGCCGGCACGCTCCCCAGACCTTACACCTCCAGATTTCTTTCTTTGGGGGCTCATGAAAGACCTTGTTTATCGTGAAAAGCCTCGTACCATTCAGGAATTGAAGGCTCAAATCACTGCAAAGTTTGAGGAAATTGATATCGAACTCTGCAGGCGTGTGTGCCACTCTGTGCCTGCTCGGCTGCAATTGTGCATCGATCACGAGGGAGGGCACTTTGAAAATTGCAAGTAAAACAGCTTGGTACAGTTCCGTAATAATTTCCCCCCGAATAAATGGTTAGATAAACATGCCATTCATTTATTTCTACCTTCTTGTACACTGTAATACAAATGGCAAACAAACAATCAACTGACAGAAATCGGGCGCTACTTTTGACTCACCCTGTATAGTGATAAAAACACCTAAGATTGTCCATGATCACGAGATTCACATTTTCAGACGTAGGGTATGAGTAATCGACATGGTGTAGCATGACGTAATACCGCTTGTCACACCACCCATCCACAAGGCTCATTATCCATACCTGCTGCTTCTCTTCTGCACGCGTTGTTTCTTTTACTTCACGGTGTATGTGAGACTTTATAAAGTTTAGCCCTGCAGCATACTTCAGCACATCGTCTGTGCAACGAAAGCCTTCAACAGTCTCACCAGAACATCCGTAGAGTATTTGTACATCTTGGACTTCGCACAATCCAATGTGGTTTTAAAAGAGGCATAGGAGGGGGGAATAGGAAGTTTTTCGGTATCCACCACATCCTCACACTTTACTGAATACCATTTCATAAACGTTGTGCAAGCGATATTAAGGTAGCCATTTCAATATACGTCTGATCTGAGTACACGTCTGATCTCTCGGGCTTACTGCAGTCGACTGACCACGCAGGGACTCCCAGAGAGTAGCATGACTCACGCAGTGGGCGGAGCTTAGAACTTTCACCTACACACACACACACACACACACACACACACACACAAAGGAGAAAGTGAAACGCTATTTGATTTATTGAGATATTCATATATTTACAAATACGATTCGAGATAGTCAAGTTATATATATTTACAAATACGATTCGAGATATTCAAGTTATATATATACATATATATTTACAAATAGATACGATTATATACAAGACGTGTGAGTTAGAAGCATCATTGGTATCCAAAGGGTACGGTATCATAGGTACCAGGTAACTGGTAACGTTTCCTATAGGTGTTACGGCACACCATCGTGCCCCTAAGTTCCTTCACGCCCCCCAGCTTCTGCGCCCGAAAATTGTGGGTGCCTACAATTAGTTGGTGAGGTTGCAAACATACTAGATCCTTCAACGATTCAAATTAACAACCTGCCGATTCGCATGGTTGAGCGTAATACCCTTTGCCTTCGATATATTTCATTTCCTCCCCTACCCTGACCCGTACCCCATAAGTCTTAGGTCCTGTTGAGATAAAAGAGTCGGCGTATGCGTCGTCCCCATACTCATCCTTGATCTCATCAGTGAGCTCGCCGAGGAACTCCCCAATAGCGGGCATGTAATCACCCTCCCTCTCTGTGAATATCACGCTATCTGTATCGGCATACAATACTCTCCGCCCAAGAGAATGCATTAGACCCCAAAGTTTTATACGGGCGTAGGCTGTTGTGAAGCTCGCCACAGGTATGGTTGTAACCCTTGAGGTATCTGTGGCAAATTCAGTGTTGTTGTACTTTATCACGTAAGTATTACCTACATTCACGATCTCCATGACCTCTTTATCGGAGGCATTGGCATAATCCCAGACATCGCTATAACTTTGTGCCAAATGAATGTTCCCTCTGCCGGTATTCTGCGCAAATTTTCCCCATAGACTGTTTTAGACACAATTTTGCACTAAAGCGCTTGCCAGGATTCTTTACAATTTGGACACGATCAAGTTGTATACCTTCGCGGTCGCGGTAACGTTGAATATAGGCAGACTTTTCATCTTCGGTATCAACTCCTCGCGGATACCCTGATGCTTCAACCTTATCCTTCAAAAAGGCGTTTTATATGGTGTGAAAAGGTTGGGGAGCTTCTGAAACCTCCACACCTCGTGTATCTTCAGTATTCTATAACCATGGCGTACGGCTAGGGCCAGCTCAGGACTTGTATATACGCCTCTGATCTTACGCTGGTGGGGTATATGGTTACATTCGCAGTTATCCTCTTCCGCGCACTTCACGCACAGGGGAAACATGAGCTTGTCATCGATAACGACAGGTAAGATAGGCATCCATAAACTGCTTGGGGGGAGTACGTCTACGAAGAGAGCCCAAGTAATGATCATTCAAATTTTTTGAAAATTCATTGATGGAGGGTATGCTAGGTCCCACCCTTTCTCAGGAGCGCCCACGGGGTACGGATGGCTCTTCATCACGTATGGGTATAAAGAACAGAAATCGTAGTAATGGAGCTTCACGCCCACCGTAGGTGGAAAGTATAGTCTGAATGGATTTGTACGTCCTCCAAACAAGCTATCACCACATTTGAGAGGGTCCAGCACCATTGAACGCTTGATCGTTTTTATTTCCTCACGGTATACAACGTCTGTCTCCATCCGTGCATCATATTCATGCTCCCACAAGACTTTGTGAGTGAACTGTGATCCTATAAGTTGATCGCGGGTGCGGGTCCCTGCAAGACAGTCGGCAGGAGATCTACCGTGGATATCTCCGACGATACGCACTCAGGGCGGGGCATCCATGCCACCAGCATCCATTAAAGGAATACACAGTCTTCACAACCAGTGACACGGTTTTCACTTAACCCATCAACCCAAAAAACACGTCCATTAATCTTAATGGGTACTTCACCCGTGTTGCGGGCGTGCTTTATGTATACACCTGTTTGTTGCTGCAGGTGTATGAGCCAGTAAATAGCCTTGTGTCCGTAACTGCGGGGGTTGTTTCGGTGAATAATGGCTAAGGTGTCTTTAGGCATGAAGTTATTCTTGAACACCGTAAAACATAATGATGCGATGGTGGTTGCGACTTGCAGTGGATCGCATTTGAAACGGGCTATGTACATACTTCTAATGGCCTGGAAACATACTCTAAGCACGCGCACATCATTCACGCAATAACGCTCACATTCATCAGCTATATTATAAGGGTTACTTTCATTAAAACTGTCGTAGTATCGATCAAAGTCTTCACGTTCATCCATGCAGTCAAATAATGTTTGGGGGGTGGTGGGCCTACGTAGTTTAAAGTCTCGCTGGTGAGGAAAGTGTATGGGAAGTATCCTTTGGAAACTTCAGCTGCTACTCCCTCACCTTGGGTAGCTTTGCTAATTTACAAGGTGTGAATAATAAGTATCTTTAAATTGTACATTGCCTCTTATCTGCATCTGTATTAATTTGTTGCCTCTTTTCAATGGATCACCTGTAAATATCTCAGAGGATTCGTGTTCAAGCAACTCCTTATAAAGGTACTGCGTGTCAAACTTTGCCCCGTTATGGGCGAGAATATACACAGTCATTTTTTTGAACTTGTCGGCTAACTTGACAATATAGGACACAAATAGTTTCACAGGACTATCGCTGACATTCGTTTTAAAAACGTTTGTCCCGTTTACCGCATTTGGGGCACTCGTCACATTCGATACCCATACACTCATCACAGACGGTCTGGCTCACAAGTAAATGTGGAATTACCTCTTTGGTTTCAGCGTTCGTATATGTTTCTATATCGTAGTACACAGTTATACAAGGGTTATTTTTAGGCTTAGCATCTTTCATATAACACACATGCTTTACTCCATCCGCCTTATATTCCTCCTGGCATGTAGGACAGTGAATTACGTCGCACTTGTGCTTAAATTTTCCCCAATTATCCATTGTGTGAAACATACCACATCACAGATTCTCATTTTCCTGCACGTACCAATTGATTTATGGAGATCAAAGCAGCTATTATTGAAAAATGTGCGTCTACACACATCACAGTCTCTCTTCTCAACTACACGGCTTTCACATTTGGTGCTTTTACACTGCTCACATACCATGTGACATTCTTTACAATGTCTCACTATATCAACCGCAAACTCGAGGCACCCCTTACACAATCATGATGTCTCCATATTTTCGACTTTTGTCATAACTCGCGTAAAGCCCCTTATATTACGGATGGGGAGATACGTTGTCCCTGACAATCCTAAAATAAGTAGGGGCCTTGTACGATCTCTCACACAGCTTTTAAAAACATACACAGTCCGGCGGCGATCATCCAAACCAATATAACTATGCGCACATTCATTTCCTGTTCTACCTTTCTCAGCTCTTCAGGACCCATATTACAGTCAAATTCAAGTTCACAGTCTACAGCTAGTTTACGGGCACGCTCAACGATCGGAGCAGCCAAATTTTTTGAGTCCGTGTATTTTGTACAGTAAACATACGTGCTAAGAGTACTGCTATAAAGCCGCAACCACGATCGACGTTTATATGCCTTCGGTAAATAGTTGGAGAATTGAAGTTAAGAGTGTACGGTATGGCACTATGACCCGCAACACGGAATACACTGTCCAATATTTACCGTGAAGTTGTCCATATTGAAGGCTATACTACTTTGGACGGCTTGCATTATACGCCCTAATATATATTCTACATCTTCAGCAGCCAAACGTCTAAACGGTACTATCACCCAATAATCGTCTACATCACCGTCATCTGACCCGAACCCAAAGGACAGACTCGTCCTGACCTCACGCTCGTCGCGATTCTGAAGAGCAAACTCTATAATATGCTCTACAACCCTGCGTATCCCGCGCTCAATTCCATTGCTATACAGGGCTCTATGGTCGACCCTGACTCTATAACCGATTTCTAGTCAAGGCGGGGTGGGGGCTGCGGCGCGCACCAACTCGAACGTAATAACATCCTCACAGAACGGGGGGCGGATGAATTAGTGGCTATATTAGGTGCTGCTGATGGGGGCCCTGTTGCGTAGGAGTGTTGGGGATCTATTATTGTAGACTTAACAGAACGGGGGGCGGAATAAGGGGGTATATTAGGTGCTGCTGCTGCTGGGGAGGTTGTTGCGTAAGAGGTTGAGGTTGGGGGTCTGCTGCAACAGGTACGTATTTCGGCCGCTTTATACCTGATGTGGGTTCTCATACCTCCGCTTTGGACGTGCAACCTGTATCGCTGGTGAGGGTTCAGGGGAGGAGATCACAACTACACTGTCATCGTCATCCGTAATGATAGGGTGCTCTACCTCATCGTCGGTTCTGTGGGAGAAGAAATATAAGGATCAGCACTCAAAATTTGTAATATTTGGTAAATGACTCACTTAGAGTGTGACGTGTTAGAAATGGACTCTGTAGAAAAATTCAGATTCACGAGCCCATCCACATGTATTATATCTGGACCTACAGGATGTGGTAAAACTGTGTTTATGCTTAAATCATTAAAGAAAAGGGCGAGATGTTCTCGAAATTGTGCATAAAGTTATATGGTGCTATTCGACGTATCAATCAGTGTTCAACGAGTACCAAGATGATATTTTGTTCCACAAAGGTGTATATGACGTTAATTCGCTAAAGGGAACTGAACATACAATCATTGTAATTGACGATCTCATGTTGGAGATGGATAAAACGTTTGCCGAGACATTTACAGTATACTCCCACCATCTTAACATAAGCGTGTTCTTCATCAATCAGAATCTATTTTTCAAAAATAGATACATGCGCGATGTGTCGTTAAATACGCAATATCTAGTCTTATTCGCGCAACGTAGAGATGTATCACAAATTGGGGTATTAGCCAATCAAATGTTCCCGAATCAGCGTAAGGAGTTTTTGGAAGTTTATAAAGAAGCTACAAGCACGCGTTACGGATATTTGCTTTGCGACCTTCATCCGCGAAACACGTTTAGAGTGCTTCTGCGAACGAATATATTTCCAAACGAGCCTGAAACGGTGTATATTCCAGAATGACAAAGAGACTAAAGAAATACCATGAATTAATAAAAATCTATCATCGACTGCCCCGGGCAATGCAGCAGATGTTTATTAAAAATATCGACGCCGACTTTTTAAAATGCATCTGTGAAATCTGTCTTAACGTTATAAATTGCAATGTATCAATGAAAACCCATCAGAAGGCTCGCCTACGCCGCTACAAGAACATAATACGTACACTCGCTCGTAAAAGTCAAACTGTAGCGAAGAAAAAACGAGTTATTGTGCAAACAGGAGGGTCATTTCTCCCCATCTTATTTTCAGTTTTGGGCCCTTTACTGACTAGATTAATATAATGAAGAAAGTGGTAGTGATTCCCCACGAGGTGTACGCCTCACTGCAAAGAGACACGGATCTAGATCCCCGTAAAAGCAGACTTAAAAGAATGGAAAGCGAATTGTTAGCCCTATTAAACAGTGAAAAAACACCTGATGAGAAAAGAATCTTATACCAAGAAGCTCTGCAGAAATTTCTTCACGAGTACGAAAATTATAAGAGCCCTACAGAGATTCCTGTGGTTATTAGGCACAGCACGGGGGACGATGGCGACATAGGACCTGTACCCGACGACACAGCTGACCAACCAAAAAGATTAGCCACACAACATATCGAACATGTATTAAAAAATACCCTCCCACTTACATTGAGGAGTAAAGGCTTAAGTCTTTATAATCTATTGAATGAGGATCCCGCCATACAATGGACCGATACAGGGGAGATCATTGTGGAAGGATCAAAGGTACAGGGATCGAATATCGTAGACATTGTCCATGATCTGGTGAGAAAGTGGGATAGGCCATCACCATCAGGATGGAAGCATATTAAAGCAAGACTACAACAAATAAATGTCCCTAAAACGTTGATAGGAAATCTGAACAGGTTAAAAGACTTGGAACATGCAACGCCTGTGACACAATTGAAGGCGCCGTCACCCCCGGCGGTAACACCTTTGAAGAGGAGCAAGAAGAGGTTAAACCAACCCTACCCACGTGCCTCTAAAATACGCAAATGGCTAACGTATTAACTAAACGTTATTATGACATTTCTACCCCATCCTCTTACGGCGGCGTAGATAGACTGTACGTTTACGGAGTAGGAAAAAAAGATGTTGAAAGATTTTTGAGGGAGCAGGACGCTTATACGCTTCATAAGCCTGTGAGAAAAAGGTTTAAAACAGCCAAGACAACGGCTTCCTCGATTGATTCTATTTGGCAAGCAGATTTAACAGACATGCAAAGATATTCTGTGTATAACGATGGTTACCGCTACATTCTATTCATAATAGACGTGTTCTCTAGATATCTGTGGCTAGTTCCTCTGAAAAATAAATCACCTGAAACAGTTGCTAAAGCCACCAAAACGCTAATGTTAAAAGAAAACAGGGTTCCTGGCTATTTTTGTACGGATATGGGGAAGGAGTTTATAGGCCGTGCTTTTCAGAATATGTTGACAGAGTTTAATATCAGCTATTACACAACCAATTCTATACATAAGGCTTCTTTAGCTGAAAGAGTTCAGCGCACCATAAAGGAACGCATGCACCGTTATTTTACACATAAAAACACATACAGATTTCTAGACATTCTGGAATCATTGGCATCATCCTACAACCGCTCACACCATCGCACGATTGGGGCAACACCTAACGAAGTTTTAGAAAGAGGTACGCTCCCGAGAAGAGATGGACCACCACCACCACCACCACCACACTCTGTGCGCTTCAAAATCAATGATTATGTAAGGCTGTCGCGTTCGGGGAATAAATTCGCAAAGGGTTTTGAGCAAGGATGGACACGCGAGATTTTTAAAGTTAGGGCTGTGAGACCTAAAGGTGTGATAATGATGTATTACATTGAAGATTTGAATGGGGAAGAAATCTCAGGAGGCTTTTACCGCGAGGAATTGCAGAAAGTTGCTTTTAATTTAGAAAAAAATGTGTTTAAAATTGAGAAAATTTTAGGAAGCAAAGGTTCAGGAAGGAGAAAAATGTACCTGGTGAAATGGCTAGGGTACCCAGAAAGCTTCAACACCTATATAAAAGCTGATGCAATAATGAAGCTTAAATAGTATGCAACATGGCTCCTAACCATTTCTACGTCACACTCCCGTCCTCCTCGTCCCTGTCTGTACACCCTAACAACACGCTAGCCAACTTTGTAACAGAACTCCATGGGCACATTGAATTGGGTCGTGATTCGTATGAGGTGGGGATATGCGAAATTCAGCTGGACACCGTCTTTTTAAATATTGAACATAAAGAAACCGTTTTTACGATTCTTAGAGACATTGACGAGTGTGAAAAAGCTGGGGTAGCTATGGATGAAACTATGCGCATCGCTTGGACTAAGATTGCACGGTATTACAGTACAGAAGTAAGACTAGGGCCGGGTCAATATGGTTCGGCCGAGGATGTTGTGAGAGGCTTAAACGTAAGTTTAAGAAACTCAAACCTTACGAATGATTTAGTATATGAAATCGTAAACAACCCTGCACATACACTAATCCTAAAATCAAAGACTAACAGATGTCTTAAAGAACATAGAAAGTTCAAAATTCTAACCAACGGCCGATATAGCGCAGCCTTCCAAAGAGACACATTTCACGAGACACAGTATAACTTGTCCAGATTAATGTATCAATTGAAGATGGAGAAATTGGCTGAAAGGTCCCCAGACATGTGCTATATTTACAGTAATATAGTGGAGCACCAGTTTGTTGGGGATACCCAGGCACGCCTGCTGCGCATTGCTCACATCCCCAACCATAGAGGAAGGAGTTTGAGTATTACATATGACAGACCCCATTATGTGAATGTCGCAACTAATTTAATAACCAATATCACAATATATATAAGAACGATTGAGGGCGAAAACTTCCCATTCGGTAACGGGAGCTTAACAGTGAAGCTACACTTTCGACGCACTGAGTTATAATGGATAGAAAGCCTTTCACCGTCTATCGAGGGATGCGATACCAGCGCGGTAGTGGACTTGGATCCATTTTTTCATCCATACTACGTACGGCTGTTCCTTTGCTGAAGAGGGGTGCCAGATACCTTGGAAGGAAAGCGCTACAATCAGGCCTTAACACTGCAGAAGACATATTGGCCGGGGCTAAACCTAAAGAAGCTCTAAAAAAACATTTAAAGCGTACACGGAACGAAATCATCAAAGATGCAAAGAGAAAAATGCGTGGTGGCGGGAAGAAGAAGAGAGGGCTCCCCGGAAGAAGAAGAAGGGGTCACGTGGTATTAAACGTAAAAGGCTATCAAAAAAGAAATGCTGTAAGCGAATGAAACCTATGGTTGACCACTTTTTTGACTGATATAAGCTAAGGATATTGATCTCATGAATCATAGTTTGTTTACCACTTGTCGAGAGAGGAGTCACTATTTCGCCATGGCACGCTTCATCCACCCATGTAGTTCACAATGCTGTAAATCGGAGCTGTCCTTTTTTGAGCTCCCGCCAACCCAAGTTTCTATTGAGCACAGTGACTTTATTACAATTAACCCTTTAAACACAATTAGTTCCCGAGTGCACCTATAGAATTCGTGATACCCAGCTCAGGTCCTTACTTTTTTGATCCAAGCTGTGTGCACATGTACGCTAAGCTACGTATAGCCCATTCTGATGGAACGGCCTGCGATGACAAATATGCTGTATACCCTGAAACAAACTTTCTGCACGCCATATTCAACCAGTGTGACGTATATTTAAATCAGACCAACATATCGGCAGGCACGGGGTACTATCATCTACGAGCCTATTTGGAAAATGTCCTCAACTTTTCCAAAGAAGCGAAGGCTACCTTTTTAAGTGCGGAGGGATATTATCAAACTAAAGATGAAAATAGTATAAAGGACAAATTTAAAAATTCTAAAAAGAAAATATACGAGTGTTTTGGACGGTTGCACACAGATTTCACTTTCCAGGAGAAGTTGCTTGTGAACGGGGTGGATATGAAAATAAAGCTCACCCGCACGAGTCCTGAGATCTGCTTAAATCTGGATGCGAATCAAGAAGAGGGTGCAAAGTCCGTTGTGGTTCACATTATGGACACATACCTCCGCGTACGGCGAGTGAAATTAAGTTCACCAAAACAACTAGAAATTGAGAAAAATTTACTAAACGCTACAGTGAAATATCCTATTAACAGAGTGCAGATCAAACTATATACGGTTCCTGCAGGGTTGGCATCGAAGCAGATAGAAAACATTGCCCTGGGAAATCTTCCTAAAAGGATATTAATCGGCATGCAGGACCACGCTTCGGTGAATGGAAAATATAAAAAGAGTGCCTTTAAATTCGAGAATTTCGGACTTAAAAATATAACTCTATACGTTAATGGCACTGCTTTGGGTGGAACAATGGGTACGGACTATTCATCAGACGCTGTGTTACCTCTTTGTGCCAGAGCCTATAGTAATCTGACCCATATTGCAGGTGATTGTGATGAGCTTGGTAATGGGGTAACGCAGGAAGAATTCATTGATCAATTTAACCTTTATCCGTTTGACATTACACCTGACTTATCTGCTAGCGTAAATACCCATTTAACACCACAGCAGAGCGGTAACATCTCAGTGCGGCTGGAATTCGCCAAGCCTATAGACGCTCCTATTAGTGTACTAGTATATCTCGAATCGCAAGCCCTAATAGAAGTAGATAGATTTAGAAGCGTTATCACTGACTTTTAAAATGGATGCTAATACACTTCAGAAAGTAATGGAGCGAGTCACACGTTCCAAATTTATCGGCGTGTTTGCGAAACATTGAGTTTGCCAAGTACGCGAGAATGCGGTAGTCGAACACAGACATCATCGGTAATGAAGGGATTCACTGGATCGCTGTCTATTTTAAAAATAGACAGCGCCTGTACTATTTTGATTCACTCGGTACTCAACCCTGGAGTGACCCTATTATTGTAAAATTTCTCGCTCAGTTACATATTCCCGAAGTTGTATGGAACCCATTTCGTATGCAGGGATATTTTACTAATGTTTGCGGAATGTACTGTGTCTCATTTCTCATGCATATGTCAAATGATAAAGAATTTATAAATTTTTTAAATTTATTTGACCCGTGTCACACTCACCGAAACGATGAAATGGTATGCAGACAGATAAAAAACCGTTTTCCAATTGTACGTACTCGTTGTATATTATAATGTTTTTGTTCGTATATTTGTATATTCGTTTATTGTACTGATTTCTTTCATTTAATAAATTTATGAAAATATATTGTGTCTTCTTATCCCAAAAAGATCGAAAAACACTTACATTATTTGACATTGTTGACTGATTAGTATATCATCCGTATTCCCTTCAAAAGATTGTATAACTCGTGTCAAATCCTCATCGGACCTTAAAGGAATAATGAAAACATATACAGAGTATACAGACAGACAGATCCCCATTATGTGAAGATATCTTTGGTTCGAGGAGTGAACGCCATAAAAATTTCGATTTTAGCATAATGGGGAAATAACATTGATTGACATTTTTGACTAGTATCTATTTGACGAATACTACAACTCTCCGTATATATATAAAAATAATTATGGACACTTACATTTCTATGGTAGTCCCTTGCGTCGGTTGTAAGGAGCGTCACTGCAAATATCTTCTACGGTTTGCGTCGAAAATAGTTCGCCACAATCAGCCGCATTGAAAAGACTAATTGTGGTTAATGCTGCAGTATCACGTTCTTCATACAAGTCTGGGGAGACGTACAGGTCCATGGTGGAGGATGTGTGACACTGCTGACTGATCAGTATATCATCCGTATTCCCTTCAAAAGATTGTATAACTCGTGTCAAATCCTCATCGGACCTTAAAGGAATAATGAAAACATATACAGAGTATACAGACAGATCCCATTATGTGAAGATATCTTTGGTTCGATTACCAATTTCGATTTTAGCATGATGGGGAAATAACATTGATTGACATTTTTGACTAGTATCTATTTGACGAAATACTACAACTCTCCGTATATATATAAAATCGAATTATGGACACTTACATTTCTATGGTAGTCCCTTGCGTCGGATTGTAAGGAGCGTCACTGCAAATATCTTCTACGGTTTGCGTCGAAAATAGTTCGCCACAATCAGCCGCATTGAAAAGACTAATTGTGGTTAATGCTGCAGTATCACGTTCTTCATACAAGTCTGGGGAGACGTACAGGTCCATGGTCGAGGAATGATTATTCACTGATGCGAAAATAGCTACTGTTACTCCCAACTGAAAATATCCCCTTTTATATGCACATTCGCCAAGCTCCGCCCAAAAGACCAGATGTCCGTCGTGATTGGCTGCCGATGTAGCTGGGTGGAGCTATGACGTGTACCATTCCGCTATAACGGGTACGGACGAGTAATTGCATCTTTATATTTTCACTAATAGAATTAATGCTCTTATTCTCCTTTGAAAATTATTTGGTGATTCGTATAGAACTTTTGATATTGATCCAAATATGGTTTCAGAAGTTTTCTATCACCCATAGTTTTCGAGAAAATAATATTTCCATTTACTCAATTTCCCGCATCATTAGTCACTAATGTAATCGAGAGGGTATAAAGAAATATATCATAATTATATTTTAAAAATAACATTCGGTTTCAACGTTAAACTGTAGGTCTAAGGTGGTCATTACACATAATAAAATAAAGTGGTTGGCAGATAAATGGGCACCCTACGTGTCCTAGTGGTTAAGACGCGGGGCTGTTGATGGTTCAAACTGTAGGTCTAAGGTGGTCATTACACATAATAAAAGAAAGTGGTTGGCAGATAAATGGGCACCCTACGTGTCCTAGTGGTTAAGACGCTGGGGCTGTTGATGGTTCAAACTGTAGGTCTAAGGTGGTCATTACACATAATAAAAGAAAGTGGTTGGCAGATAAATGGGCACCCTACGTGTCCTATGGGGTAATCTCTACTGAACTTCATTGCTAATAACTCAGTAATCGAATGACATCCCAAGTCGTACCTTTTCATTATAAATGGAATCCTTTATTTGAACAAAACTCTCGCTCTCTTTCTATATATATATATATATATATATATATATATATATAGTGTATGAGAGATAATTGTTATTATTACTAAATTGAGGTTATTGGTAATGGATCTGGGCAAGGTGTAATAATGTAATAGACCATAATATTCTATTGAAATTAAAAGTTATTTGCCCGATAGATATAATATGCATCAGTAAATGAGGCTTGCACCACTAAAGCGTTTGCCAAACATGGTGTGCCACGGTAAATTCAATTTATATAGATATGAGTAAGGTGTTTGATGTAATAGAACACAACATTCTACTCAATAATTTGTATTGTTGCGGTATTAGAGGGTCAATCAGTGACTGAATTAAAAGTTATTTGCCCGATAGATATAATATGCATCAGTAAATGAGGCTTGCACCACTAAAGCGTTTGCCAAACATGGTGTACCACGGTAAATTCAATTTATATATATATATATATTATATATATATCATTATATTTCTATATGACACCATACAAATTACGCGTAAATATTTTCATTGTAGAAGTAATAACAATGACAATATTAATATCTGAAGTCAGTGGTGATTTCTGCTCGAATAGCTTGTAGAAGGATAATCCCTCGACCCGAAAAAGGTCCCTAGAGACCTTTTTCGTTCGAATCGTGTCCCTAGAGACACGATTCGAACTGATTTAGTTTCTGCCTTTCATCGTGTCTAAAAAGTTATTTAATAAGCAGAAATAAGATGTTTAAAAGAACAGATATTCTCCGTCCGACCCCGCTATAGTGGCTTGGGCAATTCCAAATGAATAATTTCTTTATTTTTCGTCATTTTTCATTTTTTCGTCGCAGGAATGAGGCTATATGTTTCATAAGTTTTCATCTCGTTTGGTGGAAATGTATCGTAAATTATTTAAATGAAGTTTCAATTAATTGGTTTTACTGTTATTTAGGAAAATTTATATTGGGAGCAAACGTTACAATAATAAGCTTATGTCGATATAGTTACCCATTGAATTGGAACTCTTTATTCACGTTTGCTATTATTTATTGATTGGTGGATAATTAGTTGGGTATCCCTTATAAAAATCATTTCTGTCTAACGATTTATTTATTGGGTAACTTTACTAATTCTATTAACGCGTAAATCTTTCTGAAACATGAAATCATTGTTCAAAGGCTTTATTTGCTGGATCTATTTAAACTCCTTCGCGTGCAGTTTAGGTAATTACATTTATTCAAGTAGAGTTTGCAACCTCTCCTTTCTTCAAGCGAGTACTGCAACGTTATACACTATCGGATTATGTTTTGGGTAACTTTTGGACAGAAATAAGATGTTTAAAAGAACAGATATTCTCCGTCCGACCCCGCTATAGTGGCTTGAGCAATTCCAAATGAATAATTTCTTTATTTTTCGTCATTTTTTCATTTTTTCGTTGCAGGAGTGAGGCTATATGTTTCATAAGTTTTCATCTCGTTTGGTGGAAATGTATCGTAAATTATTTAAATGAAGTTTCAATTAATTGGTTTTACTGTTATTTAGGAAAATTTATATTGGGAGCAAACGTTACAATAATAATAAGCTTATGTCGATATAGTGTAACCCTTATAAAAATTCGTTTTCTGTCTAACGAAATAGGGTAACTTTGTTAATTCTATTAAAGCGTAATGAAAGAGGCGCTTGTGTTATTTTATACGGTTGAATCTTGTATAACCATATAAATATATATTGTGGTATTTTATATGGTTCATTAGTTTATTATATATACAAGTACATTTGGAATAACAGCCGTCATATATGTGTTACACGATTAATGGGACACATGGCGCTATCTGGAATACCTTGCGCTATCTGGCAACTCAGCCAGAATAGAGGATTATAAAAGATCGCGAAGCTGGTGAAGAACCATTCCCCCCTCGGCTCCGGCCGAGTAAGGAGCTCTGCTCCTTCTATTTCTGGCCCTTTGGTAAACCCCATAGTGGCCTCTTAGGTTAGGGAAACGAAAATAAATTGGGGGAGAACTCCACTCTGTCCTTCAGGTGTCTCTCTCCCTCCTTCAGGTGTCTCTCTCTCTCTCTCCTGCATGTATCTTCCTCCTTCAGGTGTCTCTCTCTCTCTCTCTCTCTCT
The DNA here is from genome assembly GCA_023014485.1 of Bathynomus jamesi. NCBI lineage: Eukaryota > Metazoa > Arthropoda > Malacostraca > Isopoda > Cirolanidae > Bathynomus > Bathynomus jamesi. The sequence continues at coordinate 119,243 of JAJOZX010005150.1, forward strand.
CTCCTGCATGTTTGCCTCCAGCATGTGTACTGCATGTGTACATCCAGCATGTGTACTCCTGCATGTGTGTGTACCTCCAGCATGTGTACTCCTGCATGTGTGCGTATGTGTGTACCTCCAGCATGTGTACCTCCTGCATGTGTACCTATCCTCTCTCCTTCAGGCGTCTCTCCCTCCTACAGGCATCTCTCTCTTCTTCAGCTCTCTCTCTCTCTCTCTCTCTCCTTCAGGCGTCTCTGGCTCAGCCAACTGGCTGATTCTGGCTGATTCTGGCTGATTAGGAGCCTATGAAACAACGCCAGCCCGGCTGGAAGTCTTAATGTGCACTTGGCTCCTGCCAGGTGAACACCTCTCCTCCTTTCTCTCCTCCTCCTTTCTCTTGGGGGATAACGCCGCTCCCAAGTTTTCCCCCCACCCCCCTTTGCAACAACCCCACCCCCCTTTGCAACAACCCCATTTGCAACAACCCCCGCCCCCCTTTGCAACATTACATAATAACCTGCAACATTCCTGCACTCTCCCCTTTTGCGGCTATACTACTCTCACGCGCAGGCAGAGTACGCGCACAATCTCACGCACCCATAGAAATATATACACATGTAGCCACCCTAAAATGATATGCACTAAGCATCATATTTACCTCCTGCACGCTTGTCTACTCAGAGAGAATGCGGTTAAATGAGATAGGAAACAGCATTGGGAATGTAAAACCTCCACCAATGGTGGTGGTTGGAACCCCCTCAGCCCCCCTGAGGGGGGAAAATTCGAATCTTTTGTACCTTTGGAAGATAGGTGATTTTGATTGGATTTTTAATATCGCATATCATTAAATTTATGATACAAAATGTTTCTTTGGTAGTTCGTTATTACTTGGTGTGCTGCCAAAGCCACTATGCGCATGCGCTAAATTCTGCATACCGCGTTTATAAAGCCGACACTTTGGCACGACATATGCGCGCGAGTGATGCACAGTGGAAAAACAAACTACATTTATAATCAAAAAATGTTTTTTAATTATTTCGAATTTATTTTCACCCTCTAACGCCGGAATTTTTTGTACGGTTAAGTTACGAGTGCGTGCATTTGAAATGTTACCAATTTGTACCAGTCGTCCATAAAGGGTTAAATACACCCATTTAAAAAAAATTAAACGGATATGATTGAAAATCGAAGTTATTAAATTGCTACATGGAGTTACTTCAGGGAATTCTTTCAAAAGATATTACAAGTAATTTTTAGCCTCGATCCGCAGTAATAATTCAAAACATAAGAGAGCAAAAATCTTGAAAATGGTTCCTGCTTTATTTTTATGATTTATTAATTCTGTTTCGAACAAATGAAGATGAAACGTGCTTTCAAATTTTTTCATATATATACACAGTGTATATATACACGTCTATGTGTGTGTGTGTGTGTTTGTAAAAACCATAGGAAAATGATGAGTCCTCAGAGTATTTCCGTGTACATTTTCAACACCTCTGAAAGGATATATATATATATATATATATATATATATATATATATATATATATATATATATATATATGCGATGTATTTCACAATTAAACACGTGAAATGAATAAATGATGCAAACTCACAAGGAAAAAGGAAAATTATTCCAAGGCCTTTCGTCTATTCAGAAGTACACCTCGTCAGGGAATGAATACACGTATTTCATATTTATTTCGTGTATTTCGTGAATACACGAAAGGCCTTGGAACCATTTTTCTTTTTCCTTGTGAATTTGCATTTTATATATATATATATATATATATATATATATATATATATTATATATATATATATATATATACAGTATATATATATATATATATATATATATATATATATATATATATATATAAAATGCAAATCCACAAGGAAAAGAAAAATGGTTCCAAGGCCTTTCGTGTATTCACGAAATACACGAAATAAATACGAAATATGTGTATTCATTCCCTGACGAGGTGTACTTCTGAATACACGAAAAACCTTGGAATAATTTTTCTTTTTCCTTGTGAGTTTGCATCATTTATTCATTTCACATGTTTTTTCCTACATACAAAAAATTTTAAGGATTAGGAGCATTAATTAGTTTACAAATTTTTTTTTGACTTTTAACATCAAACTTTTTTTTGACACATCGTCTAACTGAATATTCTGCAAAATCAGTGAAAGGATTGATTCAGCGTTCCAATTTAAAAGATAAAATATACGGCCATCAAAGAAATGCTTTCAACTATCTAATACAAATTTTTCTAGAAATATTTTATTGAAGTTTTATTCGTATGCACACTTCAAAAACGTTTTTATATATATTTACATATACAGGAAGGAGGGGCCCGCTAAAGCGCCCCTCCCATAGAAGAAGAAGAGAGTCAAAATCAAGGTCCGGGTTTTCGAAATACCTAGACATTCTGCGTTTGAAAGATGGGAGGTCATAGACAGAAGGAAAGATGGAGTGAGGAAGATTGTTCCAGGGTTGATCAGTTGAGTAGATGAAAGATTGAAAATACCGATTAACTCTTGCGTTAGACAGTTGGACAGAAAAGGAATGAGAAAGTGTAGAAAGTTTGGTGGTGTGTGCTCTCCTTAAAGGAGGAGGCATGCAGTTAGAGAGTTCATACTCCATACAGGGGCGAACAAGAGCATACTCCATACAGGGGCGAACAAGAGCATACTCCATACAGGGCGAACAAGTCCCCTGTACAGAGACAGCAACCGAGTGCCGGTAAAGAAACCGCGGAGGCGATACAGCACACCTAACCTCTTAGAAGCTGTTTTAGAAAGAGAGTATATGTGTTCGTTCCAGGAAAGATCACGAGAAAAGGAAACGCCATGAATGTTAAGAGAAGAGGAAGGATTGAGTTGTGTGTTGTTGAAGGTAAGGGGATAGTCGTGTGGAAGATTGTGACGAGTAGACAGCCAGAGGAACTGAGTTTTTGAGGCATTGAAAGCTACGAGGTTTTCTCTGCCCCAATCAAATATAGCAGAAAGATCAGAGGTAAGGTGTCCCATAGCTGTCCTACGCGAATCATGAAGTGACTGCTGTGAGGTACGCTTTGGGAAGCGGGTGGAGAAGTGAAGAATGGAATCATCGGCATAAGAGTGAATAGGACAGGACGTGTGAATTAAAAGATCATTAATAAATAAAAGGAAAGAGTGGGTGACAGGACAGAACCCTGAGGAACGCCACTGTTAATAGATTTAGGAGAAGAACAGTGGCCATCTACAACCGCAGCTATAGATCGGCTAGAAAGGAAATTAGAGATGAAGGCACAGATAGAAGGATAGAAACCGAAGGAGGGCAGTTTCGAAATTAAAGATTTGTGCCAGACTCTATCAAAAGCTTTCGATATGTCTAGTGTAACAGCAAACGTTTCACCGAAATCCCGAAACGAAGATGACCAAGAGTCAGAGAGATATGCAAGAAGATCGCAAGTCGAGCGTCCCTTGCGGAACCCATACTGACGATCTGAAAGAAGATTGTGAGAAGAGAGGTGTTTAAGAATCTTTCTATTAAGGATAGATTCAAAAACTTTGGAAAGGCAAGAAATCAAAGCAGTTGGACGACAGTTGGAGAGTTGAGAGCGGTCACCTTTCTTTGGGACAGGCTGAATAAAAGCGAACTTCCAGCAGGAAGGAAAAGTACCAGATGAGAGACAAAGACGAAAGAGTTTGCCTGGGCAGGGTGTCAGCACAGAAGCACATTTCTTAAGAACCACAGGAGGAACACCATGAGGACCGTACACCTTCTTAGAGTTGAGCCCAGATAGGGCAGAAAAAACATCCTTAGAAGAGATTCTAACTTCAGACATAATAAAGTCAGAGTGGGGGGGAGATGGAGGAATAGCACCGGAATCGTCCATGGTTGAATTGTAAACGAAAGTTTGAGCGAAGAGTTCAGCTTTGTCAGGAGAAGAGACGGCAACTGAGCCATCGGAATGGAAAAGAGGAGGGAAAGAAGAGGAAGTAAAGTTGTTGAAGAGGTTTTTAGCTAAATGCCAGAAAGAGCGAGAAGAATTAGAATTGGATATATTTTCACATTTTTGTCGGATGAAGGAATTTTTGGCGAGTCGAAGAACAGATTTTGCACGATTCCGGGCAGAAATATGAGCTGAGTGAGAGTCAGGAGTTGGATAGCGACGGTACCTTTTGAAAGCCTCCTCTCTGTTGCGGAGTGCATTAGAAAAAGTTAAACCAATTTTTTTTTGCATTAATAGTAGGAATAAAATATGGCATGTACACCTCCATGCCCGAGAGAATCACCTCCGTGATGCGCTCAACACACTCGGAAGGGCCCCAGTCACGGAAGCAGTAATCATTCCATGGGAAATAACAGAAGTACTGCCTAAGGGCCTCCCAATCAGCGGCGCCGAAGTGCCAAAGGAGCCTCCTCTTGGGAGGATCCAAAGGTCGGATTGGAGCGATAGGACAGGAAACAGATATGAGATTGTGATCGGAGGAGCCCAACGAAGAAAAAAGTTTGACAGAGTAAGAAGAAAAATGAGAGGTAAGAAATAAATTCAGAATGTTGAACCTATCTCCAAGGCGATCGGGGATACGAGTAGGGTGCTGTACAATCTGCTCCAGGTCATTTAGGATAAAAAAGTTGTAAGCTAGTTCACCAGGGAGGTCAATGAAATGGGAAGAAAGCCAAAGGTGGTGGTGAACATTGAAGTCTCCTAAAATGGAGATTTCAGCAAAGGGAGAGCGGGATAGAATGTATTCCACTTTGGAAGTGAGGTAGTCAAAGAATTTTGGATAGTGAGTAGAATGAGGAGAAAGGTAAACAGCGCAGATGTATTTAGTTTGAGATTAGCATGTAAATCGTAGCCAGAGGGTATAGAATTCGGACGATTCGAACCGAATACGAGAACAAGTTAGGTCATTGCGTACATACTGTATACGCACTATCGACCTTTGGAGTGAAATTGAGGATTGAGAAAGTAAGAGGGTACAGAAAAAGGGTTGCTGTCAGTCGTCCCAGACACTTGAGTTTCAGTGAGGAAAAGAAGATGAGGTTTAGAGAAGGAGAGGTAGTGTCCAACAGATTAAAAATTTGAGAAAAGGCCAAGATGGGCGATAGCAAATCCGGGCCCGCTGCCCGGGGCTGCGTTCTCAGTATCGGCAGCGGGGAAGCCAGAAGTGGGGGCATTTACGGTCCCCTTCCCAAGGGACTCCGAGGCTCTTGAAGTTGATGCCATTTTTTTTTTCAAATTTTGAAAAACATTATGTAGTGGGTAAGACGTATGTACAGTATATGTATTGAGGAATAGGGAGAGAAGTGTGTGTTTGAGAGAATGCTGGATGTTCACAGGATAGATGAGACACGGAAATATATATATATATATATATATAATATATATATATATATATATATATATATATATATTATTTTTCTTTGGCGAAAAAATTGGGATATTTACATGCGGGTCGAATAAATAAAGTGGGGCAGGTTCGTTTTGCCAGCGGCTTTCCTCTGAATATCCAATGAATACGAGTATACTGTATTTTTCCTTTTCATAACTTCAAAAGATTTGCCAAACGGATGTCTTTGAACTTCTTAATTAACTGTATGTCGTAAGCATTCACCTTTTTAGCAAATGTACAATAAAAAGTAACTCGCAGAACTAATATATATATATAATAATATATATAATATATATATAATATATATATACAGTGTATATATATATAGATATATATATATATATATATATATATATATATATATAATATATATATATATATATATATATATATTAGTATATATATATATATATATAGTATATATATATATATATATATATATATATATATATATATATATATATATATTATATATATATATAATATATATATAATATATATATATATATATATATAATATATATATATATATATATATATATATATATATTTTTAAGTTCGGGAAGAACCGATTCGCCTCTATTTAAAAGGGCATATCTCGGCGGAAAAACAAAGAAAAAGTGAGAGGAAAGACAGAGGAAAAAGAAAGGGTGGACGGGACAGTCGAAGTGGAAAAAGACCAAGGATGACAAGGACTGCAGGGTCGAGCCCCATCATCCTTGGGTGCTAGGGCCGGGAGGGCACACGTGAAACCTCCAGGAACAAGCACGTACAAACGAGCACAAAGAACACTCAAGAGCACGAGCTTAGAACCCCTTTGCGTGGATATTATATATATATATATATACATATATATATATATATATAGAGAGAGAGAGAGAGAGAGAGAGAGAGAAAGGTATACATACATAAATACATACATACTGCTGAACTCTGGAACAATCTTCCTCCATCCATCTTTCCCCCTGTTTATGACCTTCAATCTTTCAAACGCAGAATGTCCAGGCATCTCGAACACCTTTTGAACTTTGATTCTGGCTCTCTTCTTCCTCTATGGTAGGGGCATTTTTGCAGGCATTCGCCCTTGGCCCCTCCTTCCTTCATATAAAAAAAATACATACATACCGTTAAAACGAAAGTTAGCCAGAAAGAATCCTAATTTGAAACTACTAACAAATGAAATTCACGTATGACTCGCCATCATCATCATGACCATCATCATCATCATCGTCATCATGATCATCATGATGATGATGATCATCATCGTCATCATATTTAATAGGTAAGATAAAGAAATATGTTGTGGTAAACAATTATTGTAAATTGTAGTATTGTAATATTTTAACCAATAAAGATTTCCTTATTGATCCATTCAAGTCTTACATTACGTCATGGTTGGCTCATAAACGTCATTTTGCTGTTGATGTCAAACAGTAAACAAAGCTCATTCTCATCACCTTCAGCTTGAAGACGAAAATGTGACATTTTTGAAACGCTTGTTTTTTTACTTGGGGGTGGGAGTAAGCGGATGTGGGAAACGTTATATAATAATTGGTTTTCCTTAGAATTGCGGTACCTTCTCAGTATATATATATATATATATATATATGCAGTATATTCCGTCTAAGCAAGGTACCGACTTTTTTTAATCTATACATCTAAAAAAGTAATGAACCTAACCTAACCTTAGCTCAATCGAACCGAGAAGGGCGTGATAAGTGTTTTGAATGGAGGGCTCGAAGGGTAGGGTCTGTTAAATCATTAAATACTAAGGTACTCTCTAATCTTGCCTAATCTAACCTAACCAAACCTTAAATAACCTAACCTAGCGTAACCTGACCTAATCAGGATTAACGTATCTTTTTTGGGTTCATAAAATGTTTCAAATTTTTTATATATTTTTTTTAATATTCCGAGGTAGCAAGAAACGTTACCTCACAAAAAAATTACCTTACTACGACTGTAAATTATCACACACTCGACCCAGTTGCCTACGCGCACACACACACACACACACAGCAAGCAAGCAAGCGCGCGCACGCACACACACACACATAGCACACACATACACACAGCAAGCAAGCAAGCGCGCGCGCACACACACACACACACCCGTTTTCAGTTTCTCGGACATTAATTCTGAAGCGATTTGCCGTTAATTTTAATTTAGATGTAAAGATAGGCTTTTATAACAGTAAATATTAACACTGTTATTAAAAGTGAGAAAAATCGTTAAATATTTAAACTAGTGTAAAATGAGAAAAAATAAGTATCACTTTTATGTATTTTTCTAAGTAGATTAAAATATACACTGTCCACAAAGTCCCTTTGCATGAAAAACAAGGGCAACATACAGATAGGCTGTAATTTCACTGTAAAGGGACTTTGTGGCCACTCTGTAGTTGTAGAAAGTTACTCGTATAAATAAATTAGAAAAAAATACTGAATATTTTAAAATTCAACAGAAATTTATAATCTAATTAATAAAATAAATAAAATAACTAATTATTTCAAGTGTCACTGATTCGGCACACAATCACGAAAAGCGAAGGGCTCTTATAATACCCTTATTTAGAGAATTGACGGTTCAGGATCGACCTATGGTCGACCACTCTGCGACACCCCGTCTCATTTGCGGGACTTGGTGGAGGTGGGAACTGGTTTCCGCTCTCCTCCTGCCCTCATAGCCAGACACGCATGCCTGGTCAGAGACTTTGCATAACAATCTGTCCAGCTGGTTCTTAGAAGCATTTAGGTTGGTGTGCCGAAGGTTCCTCAGTTCTTTGAGCAAAATATTGAAGAGTTTCAGGCCTCGTATTCCGTGGGGGTCGGATTTTCCATCCTTGTTTTAATGACTTCCTGCGTTTCTATTTCACTTCTAAGGTTAGGGACAAAACCCTCGAGTATTATTGTGTACTGCTCGCGTCTTCTTTCCAGAGCGTAGAGTTTCAGGGATTGTAGTCGAGACCAGTAGGCTTCACCTTTCCTCTATCTTAGACGTAAAAGTCCTTTGTATGGCTTCTATGTTTGCAATGTCTCGTTTTCTGTATGGGCTTGTACAGAGTACTGGATAATACCTAATTATTGGTTGGAGTAGACTCTTCCCTACTTTCAGTATGATATTTGCTTTTCTCCTCTGGAAGCTCCTCCAGATAATCCCCATTACTTTTCTAGCTGTTGTAATTTTAATTTTATTGTTCTCCGAATTCTGCATCCGATAACATTATTACTCCAAGATCCAAGCGCCTAATGGCATACAGTTATTTTTCCCAACCACTTATGAATTCTTGTTGAATTTTTAAAATTTTCCATTTTATTTTCCTACATTTTATTTGTTCAGTTATATAACATAGTTCGCCGAAGAAACAAAATCTATGCAAATAATAAAGAAAATTTCAAAATTCAGCAAAAATTCATTATTAGTTGGGAAAAAATAATCGTATACCATTAAACTATAAGAGCTCTTCACTATTTACGATCGTGTGCCGAATGCACGGTCACTTTACATGATCAATTATTTTATTTATTTGTTAGTTTATTTGTCAGATTATAAATTTATGTCGAATTTTAAAATATTCAGTAATATATATATTGTTTAATGGCTATATATTCTTTGGTTCTGGAAATATGAATGGGAAAATACTGGCTGTTAGGTGCGTCCAACGACATTAAATAATGGTTGTTCTTCGAATGTATCCGCATTCACTCTGTGTTTTACGGAAAAGTTTGAATTAATTTCAGTCATACTCCATTACAGTAAATAACTATCGTTGCCACGGTTTGCAGGTTATGAATAAACACACACACACACACACACACACACACACACACACACACACGTTTGCGCATCTCTGCATAAAGAGGAGATTGTAGACACCAATCGACCAGGGGGGAGGGGGAATGTTAGGCAGGATACAGGGAATGCTGGAACTCCCGTTTCTCCTGTTACTGTCCTCCTTAGCTGATCTTTTTCCGTGTCTCATCTACCCTGTGAGCAGTCCAGAATGCTCTCAAACACACCCTTCTCCCTCTATTCCTCACTACATATGCATGCATTTTACACACTGCACAATCTTTCCAAAATTTATTTAAATGAAAGCCTCATGAGCCTCAAAGACCTTGATTTTGGCTTTCTCTTTCTTATAAAGGGGGGCATTTTTATGGGCACCAGCCCTTGGCCCCTTCTTTCCACATAAAAAGAAAGTAAGGTATCGACTGTTTTAAATTCATATCTCTAAAAAATTAATTACTTTAACCTAACCTAACCTAACCTAACCTAACCTTAGTGCCATCGAGCCGAGAAGGGCGCGATAAGTGTTTCGGATGTAAATGAGGGCTGGAAGAGTGGTTTCTGTTAAGTCATTAAACAGCCAGGTACTCACTAATCTAACGTAATCTAGCCTAACTAACCCTTAATTAACCTAACCTAACGTAACCTAACCTAATCAGGACCAACATATCTTTTCTTCAACAATAAAAATATTTATTATTCTAAAAAGATTAATGTCCCGAGGTACCAAAAGTGTTACCCACAAAAAATTACCCAACTACATCTGTCAATTTTCGCATACTCGACTTTATTTACCCCAGGTGTCATTCACACACACACACACACACACACACATTATATACTGTGTGTATATATATATGTATATATACAGTATATACTGGACATACGTACTACTAAAGAGATGTTTTAATGAAAAAAATAAGCTATCCTTAGAACCTCTCCATTCATATTTTTCCCAATCCCATTCACCCATTAATCTGGGGCCATAACCAATCTTTCCTTTAATCCTCCATCGGCCAAAAGGTTGTCTTTTGGGATCTGAATAAATTAATGTGACATGAAGGCAGTCGAAAAGGTACCAGCGGTCGAAATTTTTTTTTCTTTGGGCGGTAACATTTTTAAAGTTGAAATCCGAATAAGTAGTCAATGGGGGCCAAAAAAGGCAAAACATTTTCATACCATACATATAATTCTCTCTCTCTCTCTCTCTCTCTCTCTCTCTCTCTCTCTCTATATATATATATATATATATATATACTTCTTTCCTTTTTTTGTACATAGCAGCGACTTTCGGAGAGGCATGTAAGAAATGGGACACAACTGTAAAACAACCAATTAAGCAATCATTAAAGTGCAAGGCAGATACGAGTCTACTGTTCTACAACCCAGATAATGAGTTGAGGCACTTACGTCAGATGTCATAAAACAAAATCCAGACGAAATTAGAGATATATTTTTGAACTAGAAGGAAAAGAACTTCGACCTTAATGAGAAAAACTCAAAATTGTCTCCCAAGAAACAATTCTTGCAGGGGACCCCCACCCCCACCCCTCAAAAACAAAAAGAACAATCCATTTCTCACAAAAAGAACTACTAAAGTAATTTCTAAAATGCTGTTAAAGCATTTCAGTCTTCGCGTTTATTCGAAATCCTAAAAAGCTTTCCAGCTAGGCTCTGTCCGCCTAATAGGGGCTATTCCGTTCCACTTTTCTTAATACAGTACTCACTCGCAGCGTTTACGGCCACGCCTATTTTGATACCCAAATTCTTGCGCATTTCTGATGTAATTTAATTCCATGTCCTTCATTATTAATCGAATTTTATTCATTACCCTTTTGGTGTTATAGTTAATATTTATTTAGCCATTGTCCCGCATTCATTTTATTAGCATTTAAAATCCTCTAAACCAATCTCTGTAACCTGAATACTGTAATGCAGGGTTTCCCAATCTTCTGCGGTTACGGACCCCTTTCTACCCCTAGTAACTTCCGCAAAACCCCCTCCTTCTCCATAATGCCAATTTGCTTAACTTTTTAATATAGAAAAAAAATACAAATTGCGAGGATTAGTGTATGACTGTGTTATTTACGGTTACGAGAATGAACTAAAAAGCATTTAAATATAATACAAATTTCAAGCAAAATGTTGAAGGTTGAACAAATTAATGTCAAACAAAATGTTAACACAAAAATGTTCAAAAAGTGCATTCCAGAAAAGAATTTTGACACATCTAACTAAAAAAATATTTAAAATTAGTGCGAACAGTGATATTGTTTGTTGGACGTCAGCTCTGACAAATTTGACAATTCGAAAATTTTACAAAATTACATGAATTATTATTTTTGTTAGTGCAGTAATATTTGGAATTCTGTTTGAGATACCACCGTGGATCCCCGGGAGGTCCTCGGACCACAATTTTGGGAACCCTGCTGTAATGTATTCAAATATATTTTCTCTTACCATTTGAACATTGCAATATTACATGATTCTTATTCATTTAAGAAAATTTACCTGTTAATTGCAACAAGTAAAGCAAAAATAAAAATAAAATGAAAGAACAGAAGAAAGGGTGGTGGTACAGTACTATACGTTCGGTTACACACAAACCCCATAATTAAAAACACTGCAGAAATTGATAATAAAAATACGACGTTTGTTGAAATCAAAGACAACTCACGAAAGAAATTAATTATAGGTTTAGTATATAAGCCTCCCTCTCAAACTATTGATAGTGATAATTGGCTTCAGGAACTAATTTTTTATGTAAGTAGCGAACATGATACGATAATTATGGGAGAACTTAATTTACCTTGCAGGGATTGGGGTGGTCCTTTACAGTTTAATGCTCAGTGATGATCATTTAAAGCTTCACGATTTTACCATTAGTGAAAGCGAAGTACTCTCGGCCATAGGTAAAATTAATCCTAATAAAACTCCCGGTCCAGATAAGCTCTACTGTAGGGTACTCAAAGAAGTGAACTGCGCAATAGTCTATCCTCGCACATATATATATATTTAATAAATCGTTACAGTCTGGAGAAGTTCCGGTCGATTGGAAACTTGCAAATATTACTCCAAGATTTGAAAAAAAGGGACAAATCGCTTCCGGGAAATTATCGTCCTATCGGCCTAACTTCAGTAGTTGGTAAGCTTATGGAGACGATCGTTCGGGACAAAATAGTTAATCAATTAGAAATTAATGAATGAATCAAAGATTCTCAACACGGCCTTCGACGTAATCGTTCTTGTCTTATTAATTTGCTCGATTTCTTTACGAGAGTAAAACAGTAGATATTACAAAACAGTAGATATTACAAAACAGTAGATATTACAAAACAGTAGATATTATATATTTCGATTTTCTAAAAGCGTTTGATAAAATGCCACAAAGAAGCTTATTAGCTAAACTTCATTCTCACGGAATTGATGGTAATGTTCTCAAGTGGATCGAAAATTGGCTTCGTGGACGTAAACAAAGAGTAACCCATTAATGACAAAGCGTCTAACTGAAAAAGTGTAACTAGTGGCGTGCCCCAGGGATCAGTTCTGGAACCAGTTCTTTTTATTATTTATATCAATGACATCGACTTGGAAATTAAGAGTATAATTTCAAAATTTACGAATGATACCAAACTTGGTGGACGAAGAAAATCAGTGGCAGAACGTTTGCAGATTCAAGAAGATATTAATAAATTACACGAATGGGGAAGGGGGGGGGGGAATTTAGCACATAAACTTTATTAATTAATTAATATTATATAAATGTAAAACGTTGCATATCGGTAGAAACAACGTTAAAGAAAAGTATTTTATACACGACAAGTATTACAGAAGAGAAAGATTTGGGTATTATTGTTGCCGACACTCTTAAACCGAGTAAGTAATATATCGAAGCGGTCAGAAAAGCAAATAGAATATTAAGGTTTATTGGTAGATTGTTTGAATTTAAGTCGGAGAAAACAATGCTAACATTATATAATTCCTTAGTACACCCCGACCTGAAATACTACGTTCAATTCTGGTCCCTTTATTTACAACAGGCCTAGAGTGCAGCGACGGGCTACTAAGATGATTCCTAGACCGAGAAACAAATCAAACGCTGCCCGTTTAGAGACGTTAAATTTATTCTAACTCGTAAAAAGGCGAATTTGAGGAGATTTAACCCTCTAACGCCGACTGGGTCAAATACGTAACGTTTCAAATACACGCATTTAGACTTGACCCTACAAAAACGTTCGGCGTTAAAGGGTTAATCCAGGTGTTTAAAATGAATAAAGGTTTTGATAATGTAAACGCGAAAAAATATTTCACCTTCAGGAATGCAGATAGAACTCGCGGTAATGGTCTCAAATTAGTGGGTAAACATTTTAATTCTAATGAAGCTAAGCATTTTTTCTTCAATCGTATTGTTAATTTGTGGAATGGATTGCCAGCCAGCGTAGTTCAAAGTAATTCGATCGAAGCCCCAAACTGGAAGCATTTGTTAGCGCGTAGAAATATTATAGAATTTTCACTCGGATTTCCCTCCTCTGTACTTTAAATTTTTCACTTTAGCTTTAAAGTTCTGTCCTTCCTTCCAACCTCTTTTCTTTGCTTTCTTTTAAGATTTTCACATCTTTTAACCTTCATTCTTAAACAGACAGCCTCGTAGGGACCAGCCAGTCTGTTGCTGTTTGGTGTCCTTTGTATTTCTTTAATTTAAAAAAAAAAAATGACAACAAACAACAACAACAACAACAACAATGAATTAACTTTATTAATTATATCTACAATTTTTTAAAATAGTGACACTTTTCGCTATAAAGAGGTGCATAAATAATATATATATACTAAATGCAAAAAACTTCACTTTTCTACGTGAAGGTCAAAATATGATAATAAAAACCCATTCTAACAGACAGAGTTTATTTCCACAACAGTTTCGATGCCCACTGGTATCCTCTTCGGGTGGATACAGAAGAGGATGCCAGTGGCCATCTGGAAACTGTTGTGGAAATAAACTCTGTCTATTAGAGTGGGTTATATCATAATATATATATATATATATATATATATATATATATATATATATATATATATAATAAGATAAACACAATGGCAAACGTTTCGACAATACATTTGCCATCTTCATTGGAATCTAAGTTTAAAAACAAATCAAAAAAGTAAAAAAAAAAAAAAAAATTTAATAAAATAATTAAATTATTAATACTCTGTACAATTAAAGTGACATGTAACGATACAAATTATAAAAATTACAAATATAACATTTAACAAAAAACTTACAAATTAATACCAAGAACGAGAGTATACTCTAACTCTGCCGTCATAGTTTAACTTTTTGCTTTGTTCTATTAGCTTAAACTCCACTGAAGATGGTGTATATATATATATATATATATATATATATATATATACCAGCTTCTTCCTCAGTAAATTTGCTGTGTGCCAGTCTGGGTGGCACGAGCTTTAAATTTTCATGCCCCAAGGGTATGGATTTCTCCGTCTCTCACAGCTCAACAGTGAAAATAAAGATAGTTAAAAATAAAAAGTTGGGTCTGACCAGTTTCAAAATGGTTGTAGTATTTAAGCAAGATTTTTTTTTTAATACATAACTAATATACAGTAAATTTCGTGAGAAATTGGTTGTCATTATCAACTGAGCATGGTTGGATAATATATATAGGCCTATATATGATGTAGCGATATAAAAATTTTACCAATACTGATACAAATATACCAATTTCTTTATATGTATGAAATAACTACGATAAAAAAATTATACTGTATATATATATATATGAAAATTATTTCACGAAAGTGACACGTGAAAAATATTTATGATGAATAAAACCACGAAGGGAAAAGAAAAGAAACACAGACTGGTGCTTTGAGCACCAGTCTGTGTTTCTTTTCCCTTCGTGGTTTTATTCATCATATATATATATATATATATATAAGAAATAAGAGGGTCAGAACAGTGGAGAACATTTCATATTTATATAAAAGCAAAGAACCACAGGGAAAAGGAAAAGGAAACACGAAGTTCGAGCGCTTTCGTGATATATTCACATCTTCAGGGACAAGAAAAATTTCTTTCTTGTCCCTGAAGATGTGAATATATCACGAAAGCGCTCGGACTTCGTGTTTCCTTTTCCCTGTGGTTCTTTGCTTATTAAAAAGATCACGTGTTGCTTTGTGATTTCTTTGCACATATATATATATCTATATATGTGTGTGTGTGTGTGTGTGTGCTTAAATCCCTAAGTAAAACGCCAATAGTAAGTCACGTTGTTCTACTAATTGGGTTTAAACTTTGTAAATAAGTCGGTTTTTCTTGTATGACCTACTTTTTGAGGTTAGGTTGCGTTAACTGCAAACAACACACAGTATAATTAATGTAAAGAACGACACTTATGTAGAAGAGCGTTCCGCACAAGATGGGAGGGAGAACGAACAAATGAAAAATGAGGTACCAACCGGGAATCGAACCCGGGATCATCCGATTGCCGGTCAGATATGCTATCCACTACACCATGGACCTCGATCAATCAGAAGTCGTAATTCTCCTACATACGAGTGCCCTGAGGGGGCACCTTCGCATGCCGTGTATATATATATATATATATATACACATTTTAACTGCAAACAACACACAGTATAATTAATGTAAAGAACGACGCTTGTGTAGAAGAGCGTTCCGCACAAGATGAGGAGGGAGAACGAACAAATGAAAAATGAGGTACCACCCGGGAATCTCTTTCAACCTTTCAAAGGTTCCGTACGATGATTCCTCATTTCACGAAGGTCAAGTTGGTGTCCCCTCCTCTTTATATATATGTAACCTTGGTTATAATCTTGGTTTTTCTTCCGCCCGAATTGTCCATTCTGACGGAGGTCAAACTTGTCATTCCACCATAGACCTACATTTTAACGTGCAATGCGAACCACGCGCCACCAGTAACCCAGCGTCTTAACCACCAGGATACCCCTATACACAGTGCCGGCCCTAAGGTTGCTGGTGCCCCGGGCAAGCTGAACTTCGGTGCCCTTACAAGTATAATTTTAACATTTTTTTCACAATGAGGAAAAACTACAAATGTAGGAATAAAGAGTTTATTACAAAACAAAGGTAAAATAAAACAGTTCAAACATAGCATCAGAGTTTCAAATCCTTTCATTAATATAACAAATTCATTAATATAACAAAAGAGAGAGAGAGAGAGAGAGAGAGAGAGAGAGAGAGAGAGAGAGAGATCGTATCTACATTAATGGCAATATCATCTCCACGAATTTTTGTTACAAACAAACATTCAGTTATAATACAGTGTTGTTTGAACAATATATGGACACCCTGCAATATGTTACATGACTTACATTTATATATTACTTATAAATCTATAGTCAAATTTAATGTGATAGTTAATGAATACTCACAGATTGGCATACTGTACATACGTATTTCATGGTATAAAACAAGAAATCGAATTAAGAACTTAATAAGAATAAGTGGAAAACAATTTAAAAAAAACACAAATACAAAAACAAGACATTCAAATCTGTAACATTCATAACATTCATAACATTCCTGTACCTATATTGAAACTTGTTAAAGATAAGATATCTGTAACTTTGGCTAAAATTATCAATCAAAGTATTTCCAAAGGAATATTCCCATCAATGCTAAAAACTGGTTGTATGACACTCCTTTTTAAAGGGGGTGATCCTACACTAGCAACAAATTACAGGCCGGTGTGTTCATTATCTGTGTTCAGCAAAGTTTTTGAAAAAACTGTAAAAAGTAGAATGCAGCAATATTTAGAATCCTACAATTTATTATCTCCAAATCAATAAGCTTCCGTAATAATAAAACAATGGAAATGGCTATTTTAAATTTTATGGAAATTGCAAATATAGCTAAAGAGAACAAAGAAATAATGATATCACTATTTATGGATTTGAGTAAGGCGTTTGATGTAATAGACCATAATATTCTACTTAATAAATTATATTGTTACGGCTTTAGAAGAGCAATCAGTGATTGGTTTAAAAGTTATTTGTCCAATAGATATCATTTTGTATCAGTAAACAAGTTTTGCTCAACTAAAGCGCTTGTCAAACATGGTGTGCCGCAGGGCTCAGTTCTGGGTCCACTGTTATTTTTATTATATATAAATGACCTTCCACGTTCATCTGATATACTGAATTTCATAATGTTTGCAGATAATACAATTGTCTCTTTTTCTTGCGAAGATGTTAATACAGCTAAGAATATATTTAATTCAGAATTCATCAGTGTAATGAAATGGTTGACCACCAATAAACTCTTCCTATATCTTAATGAACTTAATGTTAATGAAATCGCTATAAAGGAGTGTACTGTAAGAAAATTTCTTGGTGTAATGCTAGATAAGAATTTACAATGGAGTGATCATGTAAATTATATCGCGAAAAAGATTTCAAGGAGCGTTGCTATAATGTTTAAACTTAGAAATGTAGTCCCTAAACAAGTTTTATTGACTCTTTATCATACTCTTGTTCTTCCTTATATAACGTACTGCACCCTTGTTTGGGGAAACTCTGCTAACAACGCATTAAATGGTATCTTTGTCATCCAAAAACGAGCGATAAGGTTATTATCTGATGCTGATTTCCTTGATCACTCTTGTGCATTATTTAAAGAGTTAAACCTACTAAAGCTCAATGATATAACCAAACTGGAACATTTTATTTTTATTTACGAGTGTAAGAACAAAATTATTAATTTACAATGGGTAAATAGATATTCTGTAACTCATCAAGAAATCCACTCGTATCAGACCAGAAATAGATCAAACACATTTCTTGGGATTGTTCAGTTCTTATCTCTCATGTATAATATTGGTTTCTTTGTATGGTATTCGTATAGTGCTTTCAATGGTGACCTTGTATTTGTCATGTCAGTAGTGATAATTTAAGATTAATACATGTTTTAACTATTAATAATACTTATTTACTTATTTATTTATTTATTATTAATTAAAAACAATTAGCTGTTCATTTTTAATAAGAGCCCAATAAAGCCTAAAGCTTAAGGGCCAAATTAAATAAAAAAATAGTCGAGCTTCAAAATTATTAATGTCATTGTAAATTGAAAATAATGTATTTATTTTATTATTAACAAAGGTTATTCAATTCATTTCAATTCAATGTACAGTATCCGAACAACTTGAGAAGCATACTACAGGGTGTTCCAAAAGTCATCACCCCATTTGTTTTGCTTATAACTTTTGAACCAATAAAACAACAAATACTGTAGAAAGTGGAAATAATTTATTTTATTTAGAATTATGTTACAATTATGTTGTGGTGTGTAGTGTTCCATCTTCAAATTATTGGGGTTGATCTTCTACAATCTGGAAAAAAAAAAAAAAAAAAAAAATTAAATTAAGGTTACAGCTACTTCAAATGGGATGATGACTTCTGGAACACCATATTCAATCAAGTTCATGATGATAAAAACTGTAGATGTAAAGAATTTTCTCTTAATAAATTAAAGAATATGAACAAAAGAACAGATGCTGAAAAAAACGCATTATCCAAACTAAAACATTTTTTTCGAGACTTTAGAACTGCAAATGTTTTCATATCACTTTCCATGTCTATCGTTTTTTACAAGGTTTTTCTCTATTGACAAAATTGCCAAAGAATTTAATCTTTCTTGCGTTATGGACGACCGTAAATATGTCTTTATAAGCTTTAGTTTACTAAAATTTCTCTCTTCCCCTGGCCACAGTTTTAAAGGTATCATAAGCACTATTCTTAATGCAACCCACAGATTTGGCATGACATCCTGTAACTTATTACTGTTGATGAATCTAACTGCTTTATCGGAAGCTTTACATCTCCGGGGAAATATTTTTTGCAATATCTAGTTCAGTCAGGAGATCACATCCTTTAATATCACCATTTTCTTGATACCTTAACTTATCCTCCAAACCTTGACATGCTAATCTCAGTTTATTTTTATCTGGCAAATCTTGTTATTCAAAAATCCTCAAGTGTTATTGAAACTTTGTAACTGATCAAATCTGTCTGATAAAGAAGTAAGGTTGTTATTCGTTTTAACACGCATCTCGCTAATGAATTGAAAACATGTTTTTCTTATGTAATTTGATGCGTACTGTTTGAAAATTACCTTCATTTCCTTGGGAAATGTGCCGTTATTCCAGAAATGACCTATATCGTATGCGGATATAATTCTGCTACGCATCCGAGAAAATGGTGGATGCGTTCATCTTCGTTATAAAATCGGTTAAATAGGTATCTCGCGAAATATTGGGGGGGGGGGGGTAATGTTCTTTCTTATTCCCTGACCTCAGCACCCAATTGAATACCAGGTTAGGTCAATTGAATGCCCGGTTAGATCAACTGTACGTCTTCGATGATTGGTTAGGTTAAGTCATGATATTTTCGTTAGTTTTAACGAAAATATCACAACTTAACCTAACCAATCATCAAGGGCGTATAGTTGACCTAACTGGCCATTCAGTTGACCTAACCAGGCATTCAATTAACCTGAGTTATTTAATTAGGTTTCGTTAGGTTAGGTTAGTTTAGGTCATTTCTGAAAAACATTTCTGAAAAAACTGCACATTTCCCAAAGAAATGAAGGTCATTTTCAAACAGTACGCATCAAATTACATAAGAAAAATATGTTTTCAATTCATTAGCGAGAAGCGTGTTAAAACGAATAATTACCAGAAGTAATAGCTGTGTCGAGTATTGCATTGAACACATGATTTTTTAATCTTCTTTCTGTGTCATCTGTATTTGGAACCTCGTCAATGCACTCATATTCAAACTGCCTTCTTTCTCGCCTTACTCTTGTACTTTTAAAAGTGGGCTCTACATCTAGTTCTGTAGTTCTTTTGCTGATGTTAGTACCCTTTCATATCCATTTGAACGATAATCAATTAAGTAATTAATGACACTATTCATTAATGAAACTGCAGTAGACATTTCCATAGAGGCACTCTGCATAGTTTTTCTGACAACATTTACTCTACCTAAGACATCATACCAGGCATTCATCATCACTAGAAAACTGAAATCTTCTATTTGTGATACAAGAGTCTCTGTTTCGTGTCGCATTGCAGAATCAGAAGCAGGCATTTCTGAAAGTTCATAAAGAGCATCACGGATACCTATAATTTCATATCTAATGACTTTGACACATTCTAATCTACTGTACACTCCCATCTGGTCTCGCATAAACATTTTGCAGTGAGACATATAACATGTTTTTTAGTATGTGCCATCGCCCGGGAGATGTAGAAAACAAAACATATAAGCGCTGGACAGTACCAAAAAATGAAGTGGATTCCAGGCAACTTGTTGCACTATCACCAACTACTACAGTAAGTTCAGGGAATGACATACACATGGCATATAAAACGCTCGTGGATTTTCCTTCATGATCCGCGCCTGAACCTCTTTATTCTTTTCTTTCATATTGGAACCATTATCATAGCCCTGACCTCTGCAGTTATGCAAGTCTAGCTCGCTCGCTCTCTCTCAGAAAATCAAGTATACTTTCATATAATCCTTTGCCTATAGTCTCTATAACTGGTTTATAGCTAACAAAATGTTCCTTTATTGAAATGTCTCCTACATCTATCGGATGATCCCGGGTTCGATTCCTGGGAGGTGCTTCATTTTTCATTGCTCGTTTTCTCCTCTCCTCTTGTGCGGACACTCTTCTAAAAAGCGTTGTTCTTTACTTTATATATATATATATATATATATATATACACACAGTGCGTTCGAAAAGTCTCTCCGTAGTCAACCAACACTTTAAAAAAAGTGTTTGACAACAAGTGTAGACAAGTTGCTATGTGCCTGCAAAATGGTGGAAAACACTTTGAACACATGCTGTAAAATCAAAAGGTTATGTAATAAAATCACTAAATCATGGTTCAATGAAAACATTATAGTTTTTCAATTTCCTATGCGTTTAACTTAGCACTGCGGAGAGACTTTTCGAACGCAGTGTGTATATATATACACACGCAGGGGTTGGACAGAATAATGGAAACACTCGCATTTTCGGTGCTGTATTTTCTGATATCATTAATGGCGCTATGTACTTTATTAAGTTAATATATAACTGAATATAATATTGAGAACATCTTCTATTTTAATATGTTTATATTGGTTTTTCATGTTCTTTCAAAATAAATAAAAATATAGCGCTTGGAAAAGATGTTACTGCCTGTGAAAGGGGCATGATAGTGGAACCCGTTTGGTTGGTGCTTCAGTAATAAAAGTCACATAATTGCTCCTATATCTCGAGGAACAGTCCTCAAGGTTATGAATACATGCAAAAATAATTTAAAAAAACATCAACTAAGGAATATACAGTAGTGAGCATAAAGCAACACTGACAGAATGCGACAAAAGAACCTTATATGATAATTATGAGCTGTGAAGAATCAATCAAAGACTGTTACATCAAAAAATTTTTGTTCAAAATTTAGCAATGGTCCATAAAGACCAGTGTCAGTCATAACTATGTTATAGGAACTGTAGTAAAGCCTATTTTAACACCAACTAGTACCAAAGTTCTAATGAATTTGGAATTGGGGAGAATAATGGGAACAATTCTGTGCTTATGTGGTGTAGTTTTTTTTTAATTTCTTTCCATGTATTCATAACTATGGGACTGTTCTTCAAGGTGCAGGGGCAATCACGTGACTTTTAATATTGAGACACCAACCAAACGGGTTCCTACTATCATGTCCCTTTCACAGTCGGTAACATTTTTTCCAAGCGCCATATTTTATTTATTCTACAAGAACATGAAAAACCAATATGAACATATTAAAATAAAAGATGTTCTCGATATTATATGCAGTTACATATTAATTTAATAAAGTACATAATGGCATTAATGATACCAGAAAATATAGCATCGAAAATGCGAGTGTTTCCATTATTCTGTCTAACCCCTGTATGTATATATATATATATTATATAATATATATATATATATATATGTGAAAATTATTTCACGAAAGTAACACGTGAAAAATATTTATGATGAATACTGTAAAACCACGAAGGAAAGGAAACACAGAATGGTGCTCAAGCGCTTTCGTCTAATGACATCCTCAGGAACACTGAAGTACATAGAGTTACAGCCTATATATAGGTTACAGAAAATAATATATATATATATATATATATATATAATATAATAATAATAAACGGAGAAATAAAATTAAAATTAAAAATTAAAGGATTGTGGGAGAAGCATACGAATTTGTAAGTAAAAACTATCGATTTTTAGCACAAGATCAAATGAATTGTTTCCAACCAATGTGTATATAATATATATATATATATATATTTTTTTTTTTTAATTTAAAAGAACCAAAATGACATTAGATAAAAACTCAAAAAGGTCGAGGGATTAAAAGTTTCTCTATTATTAAAATGCCCCTGTTTTTACCCATTTTGGGTATTTTTGTCAAAATTGATTGGTTAACTTTCGTCTCACGATTTATGTCCGAATGTGTCGCAGTTTAAATTCCAACAATTTAATTTAATGTTTACGAGTGAAAATATATCGTTATTTGTCGGATGTAGTTTGATTTTGATTTTGAATTTGATTTTGAATTTGAATTTGAATTTTATTTTGATTTTGAATATGATTTTAAAAGTAGTTACTTTTATATGTTATTTAGTTTACATTGTCCTCAAATGTTTTTACTTTTTAATACCATCATATAAGGGTTATGTGAAAAGTATGTCTATTAAGGTGTTTCTAAAATGACTCATTTTTATATCAGAACTTGCACTGTCCATATTTCCCTTATCGCTAGTATTAGTAAACACCCCCCAAAAAAAATTTGAGCTCTTAATATGAAGGGAAAGGGGGGTAGTTTATGGCAGGGGGGGGGGTATTATGATTACTAATCGGTGTCAGCTCTGAAGTCCATGTTGTGCTTACTCATTAATGAAGGATCACAGCGTGAAAAATGCAAAATAAATACGCTAATGAATAATCAATCAAATCAATCCATAAATCAATCAATCGAAAGAAATACAGTAAATAATATCAAAATATACTAAATTAGCATTTGAATACCCCTCCCCCCACCCCTATGAACCACTCCTTTCCTTCATATTAAGAGCTCAATTTTTGGGGATGTTTACTGATACTATTGGTAATGGGAATATGAACAGTGCAAGTTCTAATATGAGAGTGAGTAATTTTTTTAAACACCTTTGACGATATTCAACCCCAGAAGAGTTTATTGACCTTTGTTGATATTTATTAGGTTAATATAGTTGTTTTACGTCGTAGGAAGCCACACGCAACCTTATCAACATTTAATGTAATTAAGCTGCGTTGTCACCGTGTATCAACACCGCTTAAACCGTCGGTCAGCGAAGTTAAGCGACATTTCTTGTAAGTTGACCAACCATTATTCGCTCTCCCATATGATGAAGCGACTCGTGGGCTCGGGTCCCACGTAAAACTGTAGGACAGACTTAGGGTGGATCGATTTTACATTTTTTTCGATTTCCATATTCTAATAGAGACAAAAACTTGCGCATGCATGAGAAAATAGCCTCTGCAAAATCTTAGCTAATAGGTAATCATCTGCCCCCGGCAGAGCGATGAAAATCATATTTAGTGGTCAAAAACGTATTTTAAACCCTAGCCTAGAGTCATAAAATTTTGCGTGTGTGTTATTTCATGCCTAAGCAACGATATAAATGCTATGGGAAATATATAAATGCATTATTTAAGACAAAGAGCCGATCTGAAAATATGTATAATATTATACATATTTTCAGATCGGCTCTTTGTCTTAAATAATGCATTATATATTTCCCATAGCATTTATATCGTTGCTTAGGCATGAAATAACACACACGCAAAATTTTATGACTCTAGGCTAGGGTTTAAAATACGTTTTGACTACTAAAATATGATTTTCATCGCTCTGCCGGGGGTAGAAGATGATTACCTATTAAGCTAAGATTTGCAGAGGCTATTTTCTCATGCATGCGCAAGTTTTGTCTCTATAGAATATGGAAATCGAAAAAATGTAAAATCGATCCACCCTACAGGCTGAGTGTAGGTCCCTCCCGTCATATGATTTTTTTTTACGGTTAGGGAGGCGGTTAAACAACAGTGAAACAGCAACACATCAGCGTTGCAAAATCGAATGGTTAAATTATATATTTTTAAAAAAATTTGAATGTGAACAGATTTTGATTAATTGGAATGTCGTTCTATATATATATATATATATATATATATATATATATATATATATATGATGAATAAAACCACGAAGGAAAAAAGAAACACAAAGGGGTGCTCAAGCGCTTTCGTCTAATGACATCCTCAGGAACACTGGAGTGAAAGGACAGATCAAGGCAATATATAGGTTACAAAAAAAACATACATACATACATATTCATATATATATATACATATATATATATATATATATAATATATATAATATACATATACATTATATAGTAAGCATAGAAAAAATTGTGGGAGGAGCAAACATTTATATGGGAGATTGACACTTTTAGCACTTCAGCCGACATTCATATAAATTCAAATGGCTTGTTTATGAAACAGGTCACAAAAGAATAAAGAAATAAAAAAATATAAATATAAATTGAGAAAAAATTAATTACAAAATAGTGCCTTAGTGATATATATGTCACAGCCTAAATAATCATAAAGAAATAAACAGGCAAATAAAAAAACCACAAATATATATACATATATATATATAATATCTATATATTATATATATATATATATATATATATATAAAAGACACTTTAGCACTTTGGCCGACCTTCAATATAAATTCAAATGGCTTGTTTATGGAACAGGTTCACAAAAGAATAAAGAAATAAAATAAATATAAATATTGTAAGTGGAGTCTACAAATTCAAGCTCAAAAGGGAAGTTTTACAATCAATTTAATAGATGATGCCAAATTGATATATATGTCACAAAGAATAAAGAAAAAACCCCCCAAAAAAAAATTAATTATTAAAAAAAATAATAAAAAAATAATAATAATAAATTGAAAGATAAATTTTAAGAGAGGCACACCAATTTATAAGGGAAAAATTACCACATATGCATATTATAGTCACAAACGAACAAAAAAGTACAAGTAAATATAAATTGGAAAACAAAATGATGCCTAGATGATATATAAAGAACAATAAAATATATATACAACATATCTACGGTATATACGAAATACAAACGCAATTAATACAGAATATATATATATATAGAGTGAACCAAAAGTAGGTTGGACAGTAAATGATAACGTTATTTTGAGAAACATATTTAATTTTTTGTATACTATAATACAAAAATAAAATTTAAATAAATTTAGCTATAATATTTAATATAATATAACACAAACACCATAGTTATAATGAACACCATAGTTATAATATAATATAACACAAACCGTATTCAACCTACTGTCCACCTACTTTTGGTTTCACCGTGTTTATGCATAAGGGAACAGAAAAATTACCAAATTTGTTTTTATAATTATTGTCTGAAAAAACGGTAGGTCGCAAAAGAATAAAGAAATAAAAATAAATATAAATTGAAAAAATTACAAATAATACCACGTACACATGTATACCCGCATAATAACCAAATATATATACATATTACACACATATATAACAAACACACACACACACCACACACATATATATACACATACAAGCTTGACCTTCGCCGAAATGAGAAATCATCGCGCAGAACCTTTGTGAGGTTGTAAGGTAAGGTAAGGTACATACACATATATATATATATATATATATACATTTAACTGCATAAATACATACATACCACATACATATACACACAACATACATACATATACACACATATACATACAAAACAATTAACTGCAATGACCACACACATACTCACATACACATACATACATACACATACACTCATCAGCAAAAAATTGAAAAATAAAATTGTAAGAGAAACAAAAGACAAAAACAAATTTTTTACCAAAGATTTAACAACGCCCTTTTTGTTTAAATCCATTTGAAGGAATCAGAGCAACGGGAGCGGTTGAAACAGACTTTTATCATGTTAAGGTTATTTGTAAGTTGAATTATAGCCGACTCAAGAATATTTCTATTAACAATGTTGCTAGAGGTGAAACAAAACTGAAACATTATTCCAATCAATACAATGGGATAACTCTGACAAATGGACAAAAGGGCACTGGACAACTGTCCCGTTCTAACGGAATATTGATGCTGTTTACACGCGTTTGCAAATCCTTTCCCGTTGACCTATGTAAAAGGAATCACATTGCTTACACCCAATTTTATAGATAATGCCTAAATTATTGGTAGGGCTATTTTTTACTATGATGTTTTTCACATCATAGCCTTTCACAATTAAAAAAAGATAGTGAGCTCCATATTACTAAAGCAGACAAGGCTAACATTAGTCATTATGGACAAAGGGATTACATTGGAAAGATGAATGAGCTGCTTCAGGACCCGCCACATACGTGAAAACTTAGGAAGAACCCACAGGATGATGTCATCAAATCATTCAATAGTGGCTTGAAACGCATTCTCAAGATCATAAGGATTTAATTCCCCTTTTTTTTGTCCACTTCACCTGCTCTGCCTTATCTTTATGGTCTTATTAAAACCCACAAAACCGGGTAACCCTATGCGCCCTATTATTAGCTCGGTGGGCTCTATTACCTATAAACTCTCCAAATGGCGTTAATGTTTTGTCCCCCATTCTTGGAACTGTCTCTGATTCACACGTAAAAAATTCCATGGATCTCACTGAAAAATTGAATAATGTTCGCATTAATACCAACGATAGATTGATCAGTTTCGACGTTTGTTCATTGTTCACAAAAGTGCCGATTGATGATATGCTTGACTTTCTCGCCAGAGAATTACATAATTATGATTTACCATTATCTGCACACACTGTTTTGGAGCTTATTAAGCTTTGTATCAAGGATTGTAAATTCACTTCAATGGCGAGCATTATCAACAAGTTTTTGGGATGGCCATGGGCAACCCTTTGTCGCCCCTTCTCTCCAATATTTATATGGAGTTTTGAAATTACTTACATTCCGAGAATCCTGGGGGTTGGCATCCCTTGGTTGCGGTACGTCGACGATATTTTGTGTATCTGGCCCATGAATCGTGACCTGGATGACTTCCTCCTTCAGTTAAATGACCAAGTCCCCTCCATTAAATTTACTTTAGAAGTGGAACAAGACAACTCAATCCCGTTTTTGGATGTGCGTGTTCATAGGGATAGCCGGGTTTTTAAGTTTAGTATCTATCGGAAAAAAAAAAAACAATTTGTCCTACGTACACTTTTACTCTGGACATGACACCCTATTAAAAAGGCCATATTTTCCTCAATGTTTCTCGCGCTCTTAGGATCGCCAGTCCGGAATACATCGATGCCGAATTGGAAAATATCAACGGTATTGGAAGTGAGTTGTGTTACCCATCTGCGTTCATGGAATCTTGTCTTAATAGGCTAAACGAACCTTCTATCGTGTGAATAATAACACTCGCACCTTGTCAAAGAATATTTTAGTACTTCATTTTTCCCGGGCTTCTTAGGCATTGCTAATGTACTTAAACTTTTGGATATCAATGTAGTTTTTCATATAACAATATTGTGAAAAACATCATAGTAAAAAATAGCCCTACCAATAATTTAGGCATTATCTATAAAATTGGGTGTAAGCAATGTGATTCCTTTTACATAGGTCAGACGGGAAAGGATTTGCAAACGCGTGTAAAACAGCATCAATATTCCGTTAGAACGGGACAGTTGTCCAGTGCCCTTTTTGTCCATTTGTCAGAGTTATCCCATTGTATTGATTGGAATAATTTTCAGTTTTGTTTCACTCTAGCAACATTGTTAATAGAAATATTCTTGAGTCGGCTATAATTCAAACTTACAAATAACCTTAACATGAGTAAAGGTCTGTTTCAACTCGATCCGTTGCTCTGAATTCCTTCAGAATGGATTAAACAAAAAGGGCAGGTTGTTAAATCTTTGGTAAAAATTTGTCTTTGTCTTTTGTTTCTTTACAATTTTATTTTTCAATTTTTTGCTGTATGCGTGTATGTGTATGTATGTATGTGTATGTGAGTATGTGTGGGTCATTGCAGTTAAATGTGTTTGTATGTATATGTGTGTATATGTATGTATGTATGTGTGTATATGTATGTTATGTATGTATGTAGTTAAATGTATATATATATATATATTATATATATATATATATATGTGTATGTACCTTACCTTACCTTACAACCTCACAAAGGTTCTGCGCGATGATTTCTCATTTCGCGAAGGTCAAGCTTGTATGTGTATATATATATATATGTGTGTGTGTGTGTTTGTATATATGTGTGTATATGTATATATATTTGGTTATGCGGGTTATACATGTGTACGTGTATTATTATTGTAATTTTTCAATTTATATTTATTTTTATTTCTTTATCTTTTGCGACCTACCGTTTTTTCAGACAATAATTATAAAAACAAATTTGGTAATTTTTTTCCCTTATGCATATATATAATATATATATATATATATATATATATATATATTCTGTATATATTGCGTTTATATTTCGTATATATACCGTATATATGTTGTATATATTTTATTGTTCTTTATATATCATCTAGGCATCATTTTGTTTTCCAATTTATATTTACTTGTACTTTTTTATTCGTTGTGACTATAATATGCATATGTGGTCATTTTTCCCTTATAAATTGGTGTGCCTCTCTTAAAATTTATCTTTCAATTTATTATTATTATTTTTTATTATTTTTTTTAATAATTAATTTTTTTTTTTTGGTTTATTTCTTTATTCTTTGTGACATATATATCAATTTGGCATCATCTATTAAATTGATTGTAAAACTTCCCTTTGAGCTTGAATTTGTAGACTCCACTTACAATATTTATATTTATTTTTATTTCTTTATTCTTTTGTGACCTGTTCCATAAACAAGCCATTTGAATTTATATTGAAGGTCGGCCAAAGTGCTAAAAGTGTCTTTTTATATATATATATATATATATATATATATAATATATATATATATATATATATCTATATAATGTATGTATATAGATTTGTGGTTTTTTTATTTGCCTGTTTATTTCTTTATGATTATTTAGGCTGTGACATATATATCACTAAGGCACTATTTTGTAATTAATTTTTTCTCAATTTATATTTATATTTATTTTATTTCTTTATTCTTTTGTGACCTGTTTCATAAACAAGCCATTTGAATTTATATTGAATGTCGGCTGAAGTGCTAAAAGTGTCAATCTCCCATATAAATGTTTGCTCCTCCCACAATTTTTTCTATGCTTACTATATATATGTATATGTATATATATATATATATATATATATATATATGTATATATATATGAATATGTATTGTATGTTTTATTTTTGTAACCTATATATTGCCTTGATCTGTCCTTTCACTCCAGTGTTCCTGAGGATGTCATTAGACGAAAGCGCTTGAGCACCCCTTTGTGTTTCTTTTTCCTTCGTGGTTTTATTCATCATAAATACTTTTCACGTGTCACTTTCGTGAAATAATTTTTCATATATATATATATATATATATATATATATATATATATATATAATATATATATATATATATACAGGGTGGGCCGTAAGTTTCCATACATAGGAAAAATTAAACGTTTGTTTTTTATGTTTCAGATACCCTAAGAATATACTTTTGACGTAAGATCTTGTTACTGATGAAGCAAATTTTACGTCAATGGAGAGGTTAATCGGCAAAACATACGTTATTGGAGTAATGCTAACCCTAACTGGCTGAGTCCGACGAAGATGCAAGGTGCCGGTAAAGTGATGGTGTGGGCCGGGATATGGGGTGACAGAATTATTGGACCAATTTTTGTCAGTGGAAATCTTAATGCCGAAGGTATCTTAACATGTTGCAAGAAGAGATTTTCCCATCCTGCTAACGAGGAAGGTAACTTCCCAGTTTACTTCCAGCAAGATGGAGCTCCACTCTTATGGTCTTCACGTGCGTCGGTATTGGATCAGCAGTTTCCGGATGCTTGGATTGGTCGGCGTGGTCCTGTGGAGTGGCCTCCCAGATCCCCAGATCTCACCCCCTTGATTTCTATCTTTGGGGGCACTTGAAGGCCATGGTGTATCAGGAAAGATACGAGCATAAATCCATCTAAAGGAACGTATCAACAACGCCATTACAAGCATAACGTCAACTGTGCTAATGCGTGTTCATCAACAGTGGGAACACGTTTGAAATGTTTTTTCAAAACAATGGCAACCATGTAGAGCATATTATATAAATAAAAATGGTTGTCCATAAAAAAATGTTTATTTCTCCTATGTATGGAAACTTACGGCCACCCTGTATATATATATATTTCGTCAAAAAATGCTTTATTGCAGTCGTTAACTGTAAGGAATCATTTATATACCATCAGTTGTTATTAATACAAAGTCTATAAACTTAATTAAAAAAATACTGAACTGATACCATCAGCTTGCCAAAGTCAAGATACACTTGCGGGGCCGTAAAGTAAGTATGGAGCAGTGTACCCGCCGACATTAGTAAACAGAATGCGCAAGGAAATTTTAGTGCTATTTTCCTCCAAAATTCAACATGACTGTTTTACAAGCTTTGAAATAAAGAAATACTGAGAACAGTTTAAAAAATTAGGTTTTGGTTTAACTGTTATTAAAAAATAATACAATTTTTTCTTACCCCCCTCCCTCCTCCCCAAAGAGATGTTCATACATTTTGTTTTGAATGAATTTTTGAAGATAGAAAATGAAGATAGAGGGTAAAGAGGTCAGTCGTTGACCCCAAATTTGGGTCTTCTAAAGGAAAATAAGCATGACTTCATGAACTTATAAACTGTATCAGATTGGCATCAAATAGTATAACAGTAAGTAGTGTGTGTGTGTGTGTGTGTGTGTGTGTGTGTGTGTGTATATATATATATATATGGTGATGCATAAATGTGTTTCATAAATGGCAGGGTGTATTCTTGAGACAAAAGTAAAGAAAAAAGACCATAAAAACATAGGTCGAGAAACCCGTAGTTTTGAGCTAAAAATGAAACTCCGAAAGATTTTTACGTAGCCCATATTTGCTACTGCAGCGACTAACTGGAGGTTGGTATAGGCGTTTCCTTGGGCGGACTTTGCCAGTGCTACTTGAAGACGTGCCTATCAGAACTCGACGACTAATGTGGTTCATGCATGATGGTGCACCAGCTCATTTCACCGTTTAACGAGGGAATATCTCTATGCTGTAGATCCTGACAAGTGGATAGGATCCGGTGGTCCATTCTGTGGCCACCTTGGTCACCAGATAAATCCTTTTGATTATTACTTGTGGGGTCACTTAAAAAGCCTAGTTTATGTTACAGAAGTCCGAGCACGTGATGAATTGGCGACGAGTTCGAGACAATTGCGAAAAGATCCGCGATACTTCAGGAATTTTTGAGTGTGTCAGACAATCACTGGTGCGACGTGCTGAGGCATGCATTCAAGAAGTAGGGAAGAATTTCGAACATTTACTTCAATGAAGCAAATGTATCACACTGTTTATTTGCATAAAATGTAAAAAATCTTTAGGAGTTTCATTTTTCTGTCGCTATACCTCGAAACCTACGGATTTCTCGACCTACAGTATGTTTATATGGTCTTCTTTCTTTACTTTTGTCTTAAGAATACACCCTGCGATTTATGAACACATTTATACATCACCCTGTATATACCATACAAAAAGAAAAGGGACCTTCTCTTTTATGTGAAAGGTTTGAATATGTTTGTTGGTTGTTATCTGCTTGAATGATGGTTTGTTCCACTTTTAACTTTTTAGTTTCAAGACTTGAAAAGGCGTCATTGGTTTTTGACGCAAAACCTCGTTTTTCTTAACTTTTTTCTAGTAATTCTAAACTTTTACACATATATTTTTTTTGGGGGGTGGGGTAAGGGGCATTCGCGTAAAGAGGAAACCAGAGTTGTAAAGAAAAAAAATTCTTCATTAAGAGAAGAAAGAGGCCTATAACTTCAACATACTTTACACAAACTTTGGAAATTTATTTCTTTTACAATAATTTGGCCCAAAAACTTGTGGCTTTACTGGGCTCTCAGGCAATTAAGAGTTAACACATTATATTTTTAATTACAATTATGATCATTAACACTGTTATTACTATTAGCATCATTATTATTACTATAAATATGATCAGTAACTAAAAGCAGGTCATTAATTTTTTTTTAATACATACACGTGATTGAGTATATGAAAAACCATCATCAATCCAAACTTATCGAAAAGAAGAAACGTAATTCTAAGTAAAAGGTGAGAAACGAAAAAGTAAGACAAAAATTATACATACCTAAATCATAAAAGACATTTATATAAAAATATATCAATAATTAATTTATTAAAACAATTTTAATTAATTTTTTAACACATTCAGATCACAAATATTTTCAAAATAAATGTCGAAGTCTTTTTATAACTTCAGTCCAACAAACAGAGAAGAATTTTGGGATGAAGATAATCTAAATCTAACTAGTGGAGTTCCACAAGGACCTATTCTTGGCCCATTTCTATTCTAATTGACGTATTGACGTCAACTATTTTCATCTTTCAACCACATTATATTGCGTACAATACGCGGATGATACCACACTTACTTCTTCCCACCATAACTCAGACTTTCTGATTAATGAAACGAACAGGCAATTAGAAAATGTGTATAAACGCATGCGTGCTATAAACTTTTATTGAACCTGACAATAAATACAACCGTAATACAAACTGTTAAATATAACTGTTAAATATACAGAGTGGTCAGTTTGGGTATGGATAAAATAAAATTAATGTGAAATGGAAACAGTAACATTGTATAGTTTAATATTTGGCAAACAATGCCCACAAAGATGGTAGATTGTGACAAACTTAATTAGTCTTCAACATGACTCCCCTTCCGGACACGACAGAGGTCATAACGAGAGGGTAATTCTTACGACCACCTGCATGTGGTTTAGTGATAGACCCCGTTTCTTCAAATGTGCGGTACCACTGCACTATGGAGTCGCATTTAGGAGCTTTTCGAATACCATACACACGGCGAAACTCACGCTGTACCGCTGCCACACTTTCAAACTTAGCAAACCAAATGACACACTTCACACGTTGTTGTGCATTCGCCGCCATCTTCGAAACTGGCATATGTCTCATAAGTCTGACAGCAGATGGCGCTCATACGTCTAGCAGCGGATGGCATAGCCTATTACAAACTCTCTCATTTTATATAAATATAAATATATTTAAATATAATATATTTAAATACAGTAATACCTTGAACATCGTTATTTTGAACATCGTCGTTTGCGCTTTCGTCGTTGCTATGCTCGCGACTAAGATTTACAACATCATCGTCTTGGTTTTGTTATTTCGTCGTCTTACGCCTGGTAGCATCACCCTTCCCCCTTTTTATGTTTAATAGAAGGTTTAAAATGAACAGTAGACAAATGTTTTGCTTAAAAATCATTTCCAATTTAATTTTTTCGTTCGTATTATAAATTTTAGTGTTTAAATAAAAGGTTTGAATTGAACAGTTTCTTAATGATGTTTTTACTGTGATTGAGCTGTTAAAACGAGTGTATTTCTACTGCATTTGTAATGCAAAACTCCTGATTTTGACAAAAAAAAATCTGAGAACGGAACCTATTATTTCCCATAGGTTACATTCCTTGAACATCGTTCTTTTGGATATCATCGCCTTTTCCAGGAACGCATTAGCGACGATGTTCGAGGTATTGCTGTATTCATTAAATAACGAGGTACTTGCGAATTTAACCTAATGTAGCGTATTTAACCTAATCAGGACTAACATATCTTTTTTCTTACTATAAAAATGTTTATTGATTTTTTTAAGGCAAATTTTTTAATGTCTCGAAGTAGCAAAAGCCTTACCCCCCCCAAAAATACTCCACTATACCCGTGAATTATCACAAACTCGACCTTAATTATGCCCAGGTGCCTACACTCACAGGAGCGTGCTCGTACACACACACACCACACACACATAATAAGAAGAGCAAAACGCTAAAACTCTGGTAGCTATTCCACCTGAATTGAACGCTGCTCCTAAATATTTTCTGTACCATTCATATTTTTTTTTTGTCTGTGATCTACATTATACTGTATATAGTCTCAATCTTGTGATTAATTTCAATGTTCCTAAGGAAGTCATTAGACGAAAGCGCTTGAACACTATTTTGTGTTTTATTTTCCTTCGTGGTTATTTTCATCATAATATTATTAACGTGTTACTTTCGTGAAATAAGTTTCATATATATATATATATATATATATATATATATATATATATATATATATATATATATATATATATATATATATATACACAAGTATTGATACGAAAGTAATGCTTCTTATTTTTCAGTTTATATTTACTTTATATATTATATATATATATATATATATATATATATATATATATATATATTTTACTATACTTACTTTATATTTGCCACGTATGTATGCATATTCCTTGTAACTTTCAGTGTAATTGGAGTTATATTTAATGAGAAATAAAATAAGAAGTGTTACTTTCGTACCCTCCCCCCTCGTGTATATATATATATATATATATATATATTATATATATATATATATATATATATATATATATATGTACACACATATATATATACACAGTACTAAGGGAAATTGATTGGAAATTACTACTTCAAATACTTCGAGGCAAAAAACTCCCTGAAATATTTTGCGATCGTAGCAAACAAATGAAATCACAACTTCCACAACATATTCTAAAGGGATATAAAAGCGAAATCGATGTAAACTCAAAAGAAAAAATCACAACACTTTTTAGACAACAGAAACAAAGAGTTGAAAAAAGTATTCTTGAATGCGGAACACTCATTTAAGTTATGGAAAAAGTAAACGAAACAAGAGTAAATTTTACGAAAGTATTCAGTAAACAAACGAGGTAGAATCCAGAGTGGCGGAAAACACACACACACACACACATACAGAAAACAAAATTGTCTCTTCGGGTTAAAACAAATTAAAAAGTAAAGCAAATAGTGTACTATTAAAAGATAGTAATAACGAATTTTGCAAATAATCCAGAAAGAAAAGTGTGTTTTCTTTAGGGAAAGTTTTAATTCTGTGTTTTGCAATCTTAAACCCGAGAAGACAATAGAAATAACAGAGAATCAAATCCAGATACGAATGTACCAAATGGTTTGAGTTCTCTTCAGAGGAGATAATTAATGTTGTATCACGGATCAAAAAAAAAAGGCTCAACACCGGGGCCAGACACGTGGAATGTTATGTTTCTAAATAAAGGCAAAGAGTGTATAGTAGCCAAGCCCCTACAGTAGGTATACTTGCTGTGAAAAAAATTACTCAACACTAAACAAAACCCACTCACAAATGCGAATATTGTTCCTTTATCCAAAGGTGGTAACAGAGCAATGCCTAAGAACTATCGCCTAATAATATTACTCCCTTCCTACATTTTACTGTAAAGTATTTGAAGGTGTAATTAGGGACAAAATTGTTTACTACCTACAAGAAACTATTCACTTACAGGTGGAAGGTCATGTTTATCACAACATTAGAGTACCAAGAGAATAATGGAAACAATGAATGCAAAACAAAATATAGAAATAATATATGTATATATATATATATATATGTGTGTGTGTGTGTGTGTACTGATTTTGTTAAACTATAGCCTTCGAAAAAAGGGATTATAACGCCCAAACTTAAAGGAACGGGAATTATTGAAAAATTGAGACGATGAATAGTTAATTTCCTAAGAGTATTAGAATATGGAGTAAAATCTGAAATATCAGAACTCATCAGCTCTGTGCCACAATTCCAACTCATTAAATATGGAAAGTACAAGGAACTACAGAGTTTTTTTTTTATGTATGACAGGAAAGAGGGCACAAAGGGCGAAGGCCCACAAAAATATATATAAGAGGAGAGAGCCAAAATCAAGGTCTCCGAGGTTCGCGATACCTTTTTATCATGTAAATTTTTAAAAGATTTTGTAGTATGTAAAGTGCATGTATGTGCAGTGAAGAATAGAGGAAGAAGTGTGTGGGTGTGTTTGAAAGCATGCTGGATTGCTCACACGGTAAGTAAGACACGGAAAAAGATCAGTGACAGGATAAACGGAGTTCCAGCACTCCCTGTCTTCTGTCTAACGTTCCCATGTCCCCCCTCCTCCCAGATATTTCCCTGGTCGATTAGTGTTTACAATCTCCTTCATAAAAGGATACAAAACGCTACAAGATAAGCAAACAACACTAAACCCACAAATCAGGGATCTTGCAGTAATAATGTTATCGAATGCAGAATTTGAGGAGCTCCACAACGCTAAAATACTAAAAGTTATAAAAAAAGTAATGTAAATTATCTGGAGGAGCTTCTACAGGAGAAAAGCAAGCAACATGCTGAAGGAAGAATTTAGTCCTACCATTAACTTAATATTCCTCAGTATTCACAAAACCATCCAGAAACGAGACATTGCAAACACAGAAACCATTCAAAGGACTTTTACGTCTAACATTGAAAAAACTAAAAGATGAAGACTACTGGTCACAAATACAGTCTTGAAAACTTTATTCCGTGGAAGGAAGACTCGAGCGATACCCAATAATATACACAATACACTATCTCAACTGCGGTGAGACATGGGAGCATGACAACAGAAATGGAAAATACAGTATTCTACTACCCAAAGAACTGAGGAAACTTCAATATACCCAGCTGATGATATTTAAGAATAAAGCCCTGAGCGCCCTGGCCAGCTATATGTAGCTGTTAGGAGGAGAGGATAAAAGTAGAGAGCAACTCTCTCCTTCATCACTTCCCACAGATGAGGCGGATGCTGCAGAGCTCTCAATCTCAGATCGATCCTGAACATATGTTCCATTCGAAACTTGCGCGGAATATCTCCTATACAAGCGTCGTTTCTTTACGATATATATATATATATATATATATATATATTTCAAATGCATGGCTTTCAAATTATCTATTTAGAAAGAATGAAGATATTTCCACATTAAATGTTAAACTATTTAATTATCTAAATTATAAATATTATTATGAAATGCTGCGAAATACATAATTTTGCTTTGGTGGAATTGTCACTCAAAACATCAGGACCCAAACAATTATTAAAATTATTCTTCGTTCAGCGTTTTGTTTCGGAGTCATCTGTTCCAATTTTAATTAAGTTTTAAAAACACTGACAGTAGTTTCAAAGATTTTGGATTCCAGCGCTGTACACATAATTCAAATAATGCGATATATATATATATATATATATATATATACAGTATATATATATATGACTGCTACAGATTTATACGAAAATTAGCAAATCAGTTATTTACAAATTTTATCCTAAGGAAATGTAAGTTAGGTTAGGTTAGATTAGTTTAGTTAAATTACGTTAGGTTAGGTTTGGTTAAGTTACGTTAGGAATTAGATATTTCCTTAGGATAAAATTTGTAAATGAATGATTTGTTAATTTTTGTAAAACTCTGTAGCAGTCCGTCAAACCGAAAAAATACACACACACACACACACACACACACATATAACTATTTCTTACTGGTTATTGTCAATAATGATACATTAAAACTATATTTTTTTCATACCCAAATTGGCGTTAAACAAACCTCCTACCCATTAAGTAGTTCAAATTACAACATAATTTTTTGGGATGATTTTTAAATTAAAAATTTTAAATAAAAATTTTTCCTTATTTTCAAAACTAAGTCGTGGTAATGTATGATACAATAATTCTATATAATAGGTAAAGGACTTATATGACGCAAAGTTGAGTTAAGTTAGCTGAATCGTATTGAGAATGTTCATTTGAGGATTAAATGTTTGCTTACGCAGAAAAGGATACTCCTGGTTACAATAATTAAATACAATTTGTTAATATTTGCTAGTCATTCTATATGGTAAATTGAACCATGCGTTGTATCCACTGGTCATACTTAGTTTTCTGGTAACAAAACTGATCAAACCCCACCGTTAATGCAGTCAGAGCATGGTTAGATTAACTATTTTGGGTCGATTTGCAAATTAACCAAATATGTATTTGGTTGGTGTAACCAGGTATTTTTTCCTGTGTATAGGAGGAGGGGCAACAAGCTCGACCTTCGTGAAATGAGGAATCATCGCACGAAACATGTGAAACGTTGAGAGGTTGAAAGGTTTATACAGGGTGTTCCAGAAGTCATCACCACATCTGAAGTAGCTGTAACCTTAATTATTGTTTTTTAATTTTTTTTCCAGATTGTAAAGATTAACCCCAATAATTTGAAGATGGAACACTACACACCACAACATAATTCTAACATAATTCCAAATAAAATAAATTATTTCCACTTTCTACAGTATTTGTTGTTTTATTGGTTCAAAAGTTATAAGCAAAACAAATGGGTGATGACTTTTGGAACACCCTGTATGAACAGGTAGCATATACGTAGATTTCTAAATGCACAACAGGATAGTGTCTTATTCATTATTAACCCTTTACCGTTTTTTGTAGGATTAAGTTATAAATGCATGTATTTGAAATGTTACCAATTCGTACATTTCGGCGATAAAGGGTTAAATTTTAAACAATCAAATTCTGCCTTATACTT
Source organism: Bathynomus jamesi (assembly GCA_023014485.1). Classification (NCBI taxonomy): domain Eukaryota; kingdom Metazoa; phylum Arthropoda; class Malacostraca; order Isopoda; family Cirolanidae; genus Bathynomus; species Bathynomus jamesi. Next base: position 158,282 of record JAJOZX010005150.1, read on the forward strand.
CAACGGGTCAACTTTTTGTAATTTTTATTCATTACAAATTTTATTTGTCGAAGAAACTCATCGGTCAGTATTAAACTTCGGAGGAAGTATTTTATAATTTTCTTTATAAAGTTAACAATGGGAAAATTAACTGTTTCTGTTAATGACAGCGAGATAACGACTGAGTGAGTCTCTTCAGTAGTTGGATCAAGGACTGTCCTCCTCTGCCTTCAGATGATGGAACAACCCAAATGTGTGGTCTGGAAACGTTGTTTCATTAACGTTGTTAAAATATTTTTATAACGTAGTAATGTTAGCGTCATATTTAAAAAAACATTTTAAACATTTTTTTTTAGAATGTCATTTGATAGCATGTGCACAACCTTTTAATAATGTTAAAATGTTATGTGGTACCTGGGTTACTCCATCACACTCCAAACAAAAATGTTAAAAAGAATACAAAAAGATGAATTACTGTAATATATATATATATATATATATATATATATATATATATATATATATATATATGTATGTATATATGTATATGTATATATATACACACACACACACAGGGCCGGTCCTAGTGGGGGGCGAACTGAGACATTTGCCCGGCAGAGCTGGGCACTTGCGGCATATTTTGCGGTACTGCTGCGGTACTGCGGTACTACCAAACTACCAAACAGGGACCGCATAACGCAGTACCGCAAAGGATCGCTGAAAGTACCGCAGTACCGCTACCGCATTCAAATTTCCGCGTACCGGTTTGGTACCGGTTTGGTAGTTTGGTAGTACCACAGTACCGCAGTACGCAAAATATGCCGCAAGTGCCCAGCTCTGTTGCCCGGCCCCGCTCTTGGGGGCAGAGCTGGGCACTTGCGGCATATTTTGCGGTACTGCGGTACTGCGGTACTACCAAACTACCAAACCGGGACCGCATAACGCAGTACCGCAAAGGATCGCTGAAAGTACCGCAGTACCGCTACCGCATTCAAATTTCCGCGTACCGGTTTGGTAGTTTGGTAGTACCGCAGTACCGCAGTACCGCAGTACCGCAAAATATGCCGCAAGTGCCCAGCTCTGCTTGGGGGAAACCGAGGAAGGTGAATTTTAGAAAATGAGCTGAATATAAATTATATAATATACAGTAACAGACTGCACAGCATTGTTCAATATGTATTTTGGATTGTGTTTTGAATTGTAAACCTTCTGATATTTAGGATTGTATTTTGGATTAAATGTATTTTGGATTTTAAACCTTCTGACATTTTGATGTTTTGGATTGTATTTGGGATTGATTGTATTTTGGATTGTAAACCTTCTGTATGGTATTTTAAAGATATTCCATCCATCCATCCATCGTGTTCTGCCTATCAGGCAGGTCCAACTTATGTGTCCCGCCAAAGTGTTCTATCCTGAGCTAGCATTTTTATCTCATGGTAGCTCCTACCTGCCTTCAAATCATCCAGCATTGTTTTCCTTTTCCTTCCCCTCGGCCTTTTACCTTCATATCTACCCTCTATCACCTCCTTCAACAATCCTTCTCCTCTCAACATATGTCTGATCCATTTCTTCTGTCTTTCTCTTATCACCTTAATGAGTCTTCTTTCCTCCCTCACCTGTTGCAGTACTTCCTCATTACTTTGGTGTTCCCTCCAGCTTATCTTTACTATTCTTTTCTAAATCCACATTTCAAAACTTTCCAGGAGTTTCTTTTCAGTTGTTTTCAGTGTCCATCTTTCTGCTCCATACAGTACCACACTTCATATCAAGCTTTTTACTAACCTTTTCTTCAGCTTCAAGGTGAGTTTACCTGTAAGTAGCATTTTCTGTTTCTCAAAAGCTACCTTACTCATACCAATTCTAGATCTTACTTCCTTATTGCAATCTCCACTGTTGGTTAATAAACTTCCCAGATATTTAAACTGCTCAGTTTCTTCTGGCATTATCCAGAAAAAAATCACTAAAGTGACACTGGGCAGGAAAGGGTTAAACGACATTGGGTCTGAGTGGTAGTTGGATGGGAGACCGTCTTCTACGTCCAGACTATATATTATAACGACCCCTAAAGCTGTGTACGTTCCCTCCGTCATATGACCTTATATGTTGCGAAGAATGTTAAATAACTTCATCATTTCATTTAATATAAATATATTTTCAGAGGTGTCTCATTGTATTAATTGTTAATAGAAACATTGTTAATAGAAACATTGTTAAGTCTGTCATTATTTCAACTTACAAACAATTTCAACCTTAGCCAGGACCTTTTTTACCTCGATCCCGTTATTTTCAATGCTTTAGGATCAGAATTAGATAAGAAGGGCAAAGCGTTAAAACTCTGGTAGATTTTCCACGTGGATTGTCTGCTCCTCCTGCAATATTCTCTGCATCAATCATATTATTTTTGTTTTTCTTTATAAATTGTATGTCTGTCTGCCTGATAATATAATATATGTTTGTTTATATATGCCTAAACGGCTAGGCTAATCTGTACCAAATTTAGTATACATATTGAGGGAGTACCAGGGAAGGTTTTAGTAACACACTCACCCCTTCCAGTTCCCCTTAGGTTGTGTTTCAGAGGCTTTTGCTGCGCAAAAGGAGAAGATTCTGAACGGTCCTAGCTGCGGTGGGACAGGAGATCATGAAAAAGAAGATGGAACAAAATATCAGGCCCAGAACTCTTTAATGTGCTGCCAAAAGTACTGAGAAACTTCCAGCACATCCACACCAACCACCTGAATAATTTCGGCAACCAACCGAACAGGTTATGGTGCAAAGTCCATGACCAGCCATACGTAGCTGGCTACGAGGGCAGGATGAGTGAAAAGCAACTCTCTCCTGTATCAGATCCCGTAAATGAGGCAGGATGCTGTAGAATGGTCGACCGATCCCGAACTTATGAAACTATTTCAACGAAATATCTTCAAAAGTACAAAAGTTACATCACTTTCAAATTGATACAATTTTAACTGCGTTTTTGTGGCGTTTTTTTACCTTTGTCACTTAGCTACTTCTTCCCAGGAGGGTCTCACACACACACACACAGACTCACTAAACGGTTGAGAATTCGTATATTTGTATTAAAAAAAGTATATACGAATAGAAGTCCTAGAAACAGTTAATAATTCATATTTTAATAAAACATCATTTCTGTTTGTCTCAGTTTAAACAAATTCCATTTCGTATCATTGAAAATAACGTTTCATATTTTCTTCAAAGCGATTTTTATGTAACTCAATTACGTTTGAACAAAAATCTCCGTAAATGTATTCTCTCCGAATTTTAAAATTTAGACGGAAAGACGGACGGTCAAACACGTACAGACAAACGCACAGACGAACAGACGTACAGACACTTAAAAATTTATACTGCAAACAATATTCGATGTTTTGAGAAACTGTAAAAACATATATTCTTCTCTCTCTCTCTCTCTCTCTCTCTCTCTCTCTCTCTCTCTCTATATATATATATATATATATATATATATATATTATATTCTTCTATATAGATATTCTTCTATTCTTCAAAATGGTTTGGATGTGATGTCTTTTTAGTTAATTATATTTTCCTTTCCAAAAAATTGCATTCGCTTTATTCAGTTTTGAGTATTTTTAGCTTCAGGTCAATTTGTATGTTCGTAACGTTTTGAAAAACGAAAAAAAAAATTTATATACAGGGTGAGCAAAAAATCTGGGCACCCACTCAAATATTTACTTATCTAATTTTTCGCATTTTAGTAATTTTTTTTAGTTAAATTAAAAATTAAATTAAATGTTAAAAATGTCAATATGCAATAAATTCTTTCTTTCATGTACACTATCTTATTTCGAGGGGGTTCCCAGACTTTTTGCTCACCCTGTACTATAAATTTGATACTTTGGGGACACCTTTATAAATACACGTATTACATTTGGGTAATTGTACTCTAAAGAGTACCTAAAAATGATTACATGATATAAAAACAAACCTTCTTTAGACATAGCTTAGGATCATAACTCTTAATGTTACATATACAGGGTGTCCAAGAAATAATGGTGCCAAAAAAATGGGTCATTTTTTTTCTTATTAATTAATTCATTACTTTGTATTCGATATATCTATATAAATGGTTGTTTACAGTTTCCAAACTGCCCAAGTTTAGAACATTTTCACAAGATAACCATCATTTGTCGCTACAATGCATATTCGATGTTCAAACTCCATTAGATCATTAGCAAAATGGTCTTGTGGAACGAATCCAGTGACCTGTTCCTTTAATTAACGGAGTTCTGCCAGGTTACTGAGTTTGTCACAATACACAAGTGTTTTTAACATACCCCCATAAATAAAAGCTCAAAGAGGAGGTTAAGTAAGGTGACTGAGGGGGGCCATACTATCGGTCCACCACGGCCTATCCAGCACTGAGGAAAGGTTGCGTCAGGAAAGTTGAGAACAGCAACGGCATAGTGGGGAAGTCGACCCAATCTTGTTGAAAGAGTACACTTTTCATATCAATTCCTGATACTTATCCATATCTTTGGTTTGAAATATAAAAGAAGCTGAAAAAAGTCATTAAGCCTATGTTGTAGGTTGTAGGTCTAAGATTAACTAAACATATAAACAGTAATTTATTGAAACTATATATTTCATTTCTGTGCAAACGAATTTTCTAAGCTAACAAAAAACTGTTTTTTTTCAACTATATATATATATATATATATATTATATATATATATATATATATATATATATATATATATATATATATACATATATATATATATATATATACATATATATATATATATATATATACAGGGTGTTTGAAAACGTTCTGTACAAACTGTAATGGGGGATAGGTAACACCAAGACAAACCCTTTTCGTCTATAAGTGTATGTCCGCTGACGTCACCATTCGGCGCGAGAGGGCGCCGCTGCAATTGGCTAAAAGGTGAAGTGGGCTAGACTCGCGCTTGCCGCGGGCATTCTTAAATCGGACGTAGTACGCGTAACTGGAGCGCTTCACGACTGCTGAGATGGCTGACATGCATATGGTGTATGGGGCTGCCAATGGAAACGGAAGAGCTGCTGTGAGGTTGTACCGACAGCGCTTCCCAAACAGACGTGTGCCAAACCACCAAACGTTTGCGCATTTGCATCGGCGACTGCGAGAAATTGGAACATTCCATGCAAACATGCATGACACTGGTCGGGAGAGAAACGTGCGCACTCCTGACATGGAAGAAGAAATCCTACGGCGATTTGAAGACAATCCAAGCGCAAGCACGCGAGGTGTTGCACGTATCCTCGGTGTGAACCACGACCTGGTCTGGAGAGTGTTGCACGAGCAGCAGTTACATCCGTTTCATCGTCAGAGAGTCCAGGCATTACAACCTCGGGATTACCCTCTTCGTGTGGAATTCGCACGCTGGTTTCTGCAGCACACAGCGGTGCAGCCTAATTTTCCGGCTTATGTGCTGTTCTGAGATGAGGCCTGTTTCACAAGTGAGGGTGTGTTTAACATGCACAATTCTCACGTGTGGGCGCACGCAAATCCACATGCTACACGGGTGCATGCTCATCAAGAACGGTTCGCCGTCAATGTTTGGGCGGGTATCGTCCATGGCAAGTTGATTGGCCGTACCTGCTGCCTGCCCGACTCGACGGGCGGGTTTATCGGATATTTCTTGAAGAAACGTTGCCGGAACTGCTGGAAGATGTTCCCGTGGCTATTCGTAGACGAATGTGGTTTCAACACGACGGGGCCCCAGCACACTCCAGCAACGATGTGCGGGATTATCTGAACGCCACTTTTGGGGACCGATGGATAGGCCGGGGTGGGCCCGTAGCCTGGCCACCGAGATCGCCCGATTTAACATGCCTCGATTTCCTCCTTTGGCACACGTCTGTTTGGGAAGCGCTGTCGGTACAACCTCACAGCAGCTCTTCCGTTTCCATTGGCAACCCCATACACCATATGCATGTCAGCCATTTCAGCAGTCGTGAAGCGCTCCATGTTACGCGTACTACGTCCGATTTAAGAATGCCCGCGGCAAGCGTGAGTCTAGCCCACTTCACCTTTTAGCCAATTGCAGCGGCGCCCTCTCGCGCCGAACGGTGACGTCAGCGGACATACACTTTAGACGAAAAGGGTTTGTCTTGGTGTTGCCTATCCCCCATTACAATTTGTACAGAAAGTTTTCAAACACCCTGTATATATATAATATTATATATATAATATATATATATATATATAGGGTGTCCCAAAAAAACTATATACTCTTTATAGCATCATACATTTTATAATTTAAAAAAAAAAAAAAAATATATTGTTATAGCAATTGCCAATGAAAGGTAAATTAGTAATCTAAGTGATCAAAATGTTATAGCGAGTTGTTTGCATATAAAATTTAATTAACTACGCCAAGTGCTCAAATGTTCTCCGGCGGCATGAATGCACTTTCAATACAACAAAATCGTGTGGTCTGATGAAGCTACCTTCAAGCTGAATGGCACAGTAAATCGACACAACTGCAGGTACTGGTCACTTGATAATCCACACGTTTATGTGGATAAACATGTTAATTTACCAGGATTAACAGCATGGTGTGGTTTATCATCCAGGGGTTTGGTTGGACCATTTTTCTTTAATGGGACAGTTACCGGTGCCGCATATCTCGACATGCTGCGGACAGAAATTATACCTGCAGTTCGGAAGTTGTTTGGAAACGACGACTTTTATTTTCAACAAGATGGAGCCCCCCCCTCATTATCATTGTGATGTCAGAAGGTACCTCGATGAAACGTTGCCTAACCGTTGGATAGGACGAAGAGGAAGCGTTGAGTATCCTCCACGTTCACCGGACTTGATTCCACTTGATTTTTACTTGTGGGGCTACCTGAAGGATGCAGTTTATGGTACAAGACCTGCAACACTCGAACACCTTAAGGATGCAATTAGGGAAAAGTGCGGGACCATCACAGCATCCACATTAGTCCATGTCTGCGAATTAGTTAGTCGACGCATTCAAAAGTGCATTCATGCCGCCGGAGAACATTTTGAGCACTTGGCGTAGTTAATTAAATTTTATATGCAAACAACTCGCTATAACATTTTGATCACTTAGATTACTAATTTACCTTTCATTGGCAATTGCTATAACAATATATTGTTTGGTTTTTTTAAATTATAAAATATATGATGCTATAAAGAGTATATAGGTTTTTTTGGGACACCCTGTATATATATATATATATATATATATATATATATATATATATATATATATATATATATATATATATATATATATATATATATATATATATATATATATATGATGAGAGAGGGAGGGGCGACAAGCTTGACTTTCGTGAAATGAGAAATCGTCGCACGGAACATTTGAAAGGTTAAAAGGTATATAGGCTTATACTGATGTTAAGCTAAGACTCCGGATGGGTGTTTCTCAACGCGTGGGTTTTAGACAGAGAGACAGATAGACGGATGGAGAAATACACAGACACATAGGCATCGTAAAGCATCTCTGGAATGCGAAAGTGTTTGCGCGGTCGTTTAAATATACCACAGGTTGTGTTAATTTTAACCCTTTAGTGCTCAGAGTCACTTTACTGACTTTGTGTTGACTAACGCCAGAAGATTTTATTCAGTGTCGGAAAAAGACCTCCGGCCGCTAAAGGGTTAATTTCTTTGGAGTGTTATTAGTAGAGCTTCCGAATTCTACTCAGGAGGTCCTGAGTTCGAATCCTAGTGGGGGGCTTGTCTGTTTCATATATATATATATGAAAATGAAAAGGTTTATTGGCAGACTATAGTCCATATGACAAATATTATTAATACAATGACAGTTCACACACTAAGGATAGAAATATATACAATTGATTAGAAATACTGTAATGTCGAAGTTAAGTGGAGCTACAGACAGACATTTTCGTACCAAGAATTTCTTAGCTTAGAGGATAAATGGCAGGACTCATGGATAGCTTGGATAATCGGGTTGATTGATTTTTTAATTCTTTGCATTAGACTGTGTTGAGCACGTATTGTTACCTCTGGGAAGCTCGGGTCATTGCGGGTAGCAAACATTTGCGAAGCTGAGCATCTCGGGGGTAATTTATGTAAGAGTCTAAAAGACCCGTTGTACAGCAAATTTAGGGTTCTGCCAGAACCTTTTTTGTAATTCACCCAGAGTTGCTGTCCGTATATATTACTGCAGAAAGTACGAAAGAGAGTGTCTTCAGCTTCACTTGTACAGAATCGAAAGTTCCTTATGGTCATATTCGCTTTAGCACATAGGCTTCGAGATTGTTTTCTTATATCCGAGTCATCACTCAAGGAGCTGGTAATAGTTTGACCCAAATACTTAAACTCTTGTACTTCCTCAATTACTTCACCATTCATTTTAAACCTTATATCAGCTGGCTGCTTACAGCTTTTAGGATGAAATTACATAACCTTAGTTTTTGTAACATTAAAAAGAATATCATGTTTCTGCAAATACACTTCGCAGACTTTTAGTAGCCGATCCAGACCTTTAACAGAGGGACTTATTAACACCATATCATCGGCATAAACTAAGTTATTTATCCTTATGTTATCTATGCAACATCCCACTGTTGCCTCATTAAGTGAAGCCCGTAAGAGGAGCCAAAACATATATATATATATATATATATATATATATATATACGCGTATATTAGGTTGGTAGTTGTGTTGTAACTAGGGATGAAATTAAAGGCAAATTATCCCTGAATTTTCATTACTTTCATTCCAAAAAAATCACCACCAATTTTTGTGATTCTGAAATCATGGGATATTTTAATCGTTGATCTTAAAAATATTTCTGATCTGAGTGTGTTTAAAAATAAATTAAAATCTCTTTTTTAATAAATGACTATTGATAAAGTTTTGTATAAAATTCTTTTATAATTTATGTATAATTTTTGTCTTACTTTTTCGTCTCTCACATTTACTTCTAATTTCGATTCTTCTTTTCAATAAGTTTAGATTGATCAGGGGCGGATCCAGACGGATGCAACCAATGCGCATGCATCGGTCAGAAAAATATGTGCTCCGTTTACATCGGTTAAATACGTGTTTTGTACAGTCTTAATGTGCTTTTTCGTTAAAACATTATAATATATATATATATATATATATATATATATATATATATATATATAGGCGCCTCGGTGGTGTAGTGGTTAGCGTCGTTGACTACGAATCCATCGACCCCGGGTTCGAGACCCGACGGCAGCCGGCGCGCAGCAAAACCCAGCTGTTTATCCTTCCACACAATAAAGAAAGTGGTTGGTAGATAAATGGGTACCCTAGGTGGCCTAGTGGTTAAGACGCTGGGCTGTTGATGGGCGTGGTTCGGATTCCACGTTAAACTGTAGGTCTAAGGTGGAGTGAAAAGCTTGACCTTCGTCAGAATGAACCATTCGGGCGGAAGCTAACCAAAGGTGTATATATATATATATATATATTGTACATTATATTTCCATGACAAAGATATACTGAAATAAATAACCTGTAATGTAAGTTTAAAATTTGCATCAGTCAGATTTGTGGTCTGGATCAGCCCCTGTTGATGATGGTTTTTCGTATACGTAGTCACGTGTTCGAATGACCTGCTTTTAGGTACTGATAATAGTTATAATAATAATGATATTAATGGTGATAATAGTGTTAATAATAGTAATGATCATAACTGAATTACAAAAATGATATGTGTTAACTCTTAATTGCTCTGAGAGCCCAGTAAAGCCACACGTTTTAGGGCTACATTATTGTAAAAGAAATAAATTTCCAAAGTTTGTGTAAAATATGTGGAAATTATTGTCTTCTTTCTTCTCTTAATTAAGAAATTTCCTTTGTTTACTCCCTCTTGATTTCCTCTTGACGCGAATGCTCAAATCTTAAGTTCAGAAAAATAATGTTAAGAGTCTGCTCGTCTGCGATGAGTTCGCTTTAGTTGCGTCATTTAATCATTTGTAACTAGTTCGTACTCATTTGCAATTTCGGTAGTTACGTGATCTTTCAGTTAAAATGCGTTCTCGTATACACAATCAGTTTCAAGTTTTGGCGCGAAGTAAATAGTTTGCACCTCTTTTTCTACAATGATAATAATCGTTAGCTTGACAGAATGTAATATATATATATATAATTATATATATATATATATATATATATATATATATATATATATATATAATATACATATACAGTGTGTCCGTAAAGTCATGGTGGGATTTTAAATAGCTATATTATTGCAACGAAACATGATAATGAGATGAAGCAATGCCAAATTGAAGAACAACTCTCAAAGTTGTATCTTGTAGTTAGTCTAGGCTAAGCTTAACCTTTATCTCGTAGTTAGTCTAGGCTGTCCACATGCCTATGTTGAACATGAGTGTAATAGCCCGAAAGTTAATGTGTGGTGTGCTCTAGCACGAGATCGAGTGATTGGCCCATTTTTCTTCGCGGAACCCACTGTGACGTCACACAACTACCTCGCTATGTTGGACATTTTGCAGTACCCCAATTTATTGACAATAATGTCATCTTTCAGCAAGATGGTGCTCCTCCGCACTATGCCAACGTTGTTCGAGAATTCCTTAATGAAAAATTTCCACAGAGATGGATAGGAAGAGGAGGATGGAAGCCATGGCCTCCACGCTCTCCGGACCTGACACCTTTTGGACTTTTATTTGTAGGGTTACGTCAAGCAAAGCGTGTACAGTGTACCCATTAGGGATATTCATCACTTGCACGAGCGAATCACGGAAGCTATCGCATCCGTCACTCCTGATGTTCTTGGGCGTGTGTGGCTGGAATTGAATCACCGCCTAGACGTCTGCAGGGCTACCAGAGGAGCCCATATCGAACTACGTTAAATAAAGTTATTCTTTTAGAGTTCTTCAATTTGCCTTTTTTTTCATCTCATTATCATGTTTCGTCGCAATAATATAGCTATTTAAATCCCACCATGACTTTACGGACACACTGTATATATATTTCTGCCTGTGGAAGGTCGTAGAAAAACATCTGATCTTTTGAACACCCTACGAATGACAATTGGAACCCGTATTTCTGAGAGAACCTTTAGAAGGATGTTAGCTGAAGGTAGTCGGAAAGGATGCAAAGCCAGTTGGAAGTTAGGTCAAACATCTACAATGAATAAAAGCACACCACACACACACACACAAAAAAAAAAAAAAAAAAAAAATCCCGATGATTGAGCAAAAGGTGCTTTTGTCCGGCGAAATCACTTTGAATTAAACTAAGAACACTCTAAATGGTAGTAGACGTTTGGTTATATATATGAAACATCTACTTGATATTTCACAATGAACTTGGCTTTCTGAAATGATTAATACTCTGAAATGTTTACGTTTACTAGATATTTCAAAGATCTGAAAACGGTTCTTAAATACTTATTTCATATATATAAAAGCGTAGAAATTAAACAATTCCTTTGTACAATAAGTTAATTTTTCTATTGAATGAATCCAAAACTGAGAAGTAAAACATTTGAGGCAAGATAAGCTGAACTAGATATATGTATAATCACTTGAAAAGCATCGACTTAGAAGAGAACTTTAGGTAGGTCCGGTGCTAGTGTCCCCTACCAAACTACCGTTCAGTTACTAAACTTCAACTAATTCGAGTATTTAAAATGATGAATAGCTTTCAAAATGTAAATTAAAAAGAATTATTTGACAGATATACACAGTTAATTCCGAGAAGAAATTACTATAAATTGAAAACCAAACGTTTTAGAGAGTACCGCTGTGACACAATGTTTTTCATATACACTTAGACTTAACTTCGAACTTAAATTCCCTAAATTTTCATGCATTACTTATTTCATTGTTAGGCAGTTCATTAAACATTTCATTTGACATTTCAGGTTAGTCTTTTCAAGCGTTTAATTGAGAGAATTAGACATTTCAAAACGCATAAGACATTTCAAAATTGATAAAAACTGGGACACTGAAACGTTTAATGAATTATCTACTTCTGTTTAGAGCGAAGCCATTGAGATACGAATTACTGTTATTTTAATGTGATAAATAATGGAGCAGATTGTCAAGCGCACCTCTGAAATTATATAATTGGGCAAAAGTGCTTAAATCTGACAAAATCATCTTTGGAGTGAACCGAGAGGCCATTTAGATAAATAATGTGAAAGATTGTCAGCCGCACCTCTGAAATTATATAATTTCCGGTTTTTTTTTGTTTTTTTTGCAAGGGTGTTTGGATCATCTGCAGCCATTTTTTTGAGAAATTGAGTTGGAAAACTTATTACTCTGATTGCTTAAAGTTACAGAGGTGAAACAAGGATGTGAAACCGACATTGTGCGAAGTTGCATGTCATCTGCAGAAATAGAGAAACTATGTTTGTGATATGTCAGACTGAATTCTTATGTAGACTTATAGAACCATATTATATTAAGTATTGAAGAAGTTTAAAGAAAAAATATATAGCCTAACCCCAATCAAAATAAAGTGATATTCCAACAAGATATTGCTCCAAACCACATTTCCCCTGCTACTAGGAGATGGTTTGACTGCACTGAGGTATCGCTTCTCAACTGCCGCTCCCAACACCCTCTATCTCCTAATCTGAACCTAATTGAAAATCTATGCGTAGTTAGAGGCAAAACTGTCAGGAAACACAAATGTTTGTCAACAAATGACCTACGCTTACATCTAGAATGGGAGAGGATTAGTAGCGTTGCTCACAAGCAGTTTGGTTAAAAAAAATATCCTGACAGTGGTTAAGGCTAAAGAAAGATGAACATAGGGTGAAAATATACAGCGGCCCCAAGAAAATTTTAAACAAAAAGAAATATGAAATATTTTCTTGGGGCCGCTTTTATGTGGCTCACCCTGTATTTTCAGACTTAAAATCACATAATTAACATGATTCTCTCATCTTTTTTCCTCTCTCTCTCTCTCTCTCTCTCTCTCTCTCTCTCTCTCTCTCTCGGGGCGTGTTCCACTTAAAACCGGCCCGCTGGAGTATGGGAAGTAAAAAAATAAATAAAAATTTCTTGCAAACTCACCGTTTTGCGTCAGGTGTACTTGAATATGATAACACGAGCACAAAAATGTATTGATTCTCAGGGTTCCAACACTTTCTGTAAGAGTGTATACTTAGTCTACAAAATAAATGTGAGTTTGCAAGCGGGCCGGTTTTAAGTGGAACACCCGTGGGTGGGCTGAAAAGTAATCTCCACTCAAATCAATTTTAAACGGGTTGAAGGATTTTATCGAAACCAAAGCAGATGTGTACCTTAGAATGTATTCTTCAAAACGATACATTTACTTTTCAATAAAATCACCCTCTACCTCGATACATTTACGCCAACGATAAATGAGTTTTTGAAATCCATCCCGGTAAAACTTGGAGCTTTGACTACGAAACCAAAATTTCACAGCGGCCTTAACTTCTTCGTCAGACTCGTAGCGATTTCCATGGAGATATCCTTTAAGTTTAGGAAAGAGGTGAAAATCGCATGGTGCTAAATCGGAGCTATATGGTGGTTGCGACAAGACGGTGAATTGCAGATCCTCAATTGCTTCTCGCGTTTCAACACTGGTGCGAGGCCGTACGTTGTCATGGTAAACAATGACTGCATTTTTGCGGGTGCGAACCCTCTTCATCCGTTTTTTTCAACTTCTTCAGAGTTTCAATATAACGTGCGGAGTTGATTGCTGTCCCTCTTTCTGTGAAGTCTTCGAGAACAACACCATTGACATCCCATAAAACAGTCATCATCATCACTTTTCCAGCCAATTTTTGAACTTTGAATTTTTTTGGTTGCGGTGAATTTTTGCGCCGATATTCCATAGATTGCCGTTTATTTTCAGGGTCATAATGGTGGACCCACATCTCGTCTCCTGTCACAATGCTGTGCAGAAATTCATCTTCATTTTCGAAGCGCTGCAGATTGCCTTGGCAAATGCGAAGTCTCTCAGTTTACATCTCGGAAGTGAGCATGCGAGGCACCCATCTGGCGCAGACCTTTCGGTAACCGAGAATACTGATAATGTGTCCCACTCGCTTTTTGGAGATATCGAGCATTGCAGCAATTTCATTTTGTTTAATGCGACAATTTCCACGAATCAGTTCGTCAACGTAGTTCCGATGAGACTCGTCGGTTGCCGTTACAGGCCTTCCACTTCGCGATTTGTCTCGTAAATCTTCTTGCCCTGCTTCTCCTTCTTTACACTGCTTCGCCCAACGTCGAACGGTACTCACATCAACACACTGTTTGCCGTACACAGCTTACATTCGCCGATGAATGACTATGGGAGCAACACTTTCCGCGGTCAAAAATTCAATTACGGCACGTTGCTTGAAGCGAACGTCTTTACTCCTTTCCATTGTAATCGATAGTGAACCAACGTGTGGAATTAGTGTAGGCTATATTAGACTATAACACAAAACCGGTTTTATCTGGTTGCCTGTACACAATCTGGAATGGGGTCGGGATATCAAGTTACAACACAAAACCGATTTTATCTGGCTACCTCTACACAATCCAGAATTATTTAAATGGAATCATTACTTTTTAGCTCACCCTCGTAGGTGTGTATATATATATATATATATATATTATATATATATATATATATATATGAACAATAATGTATGATGTCAAGAACTTGACAATATATATATATATATATAGATATATATATATTATTTTCATTGTCCATCTTCTCTTATTAAATTTTATTAGACTGACACATTGGTCCACATTTGTTCACTAATATATTTTAATATATATATATATATATATATAATATATATATATATATATATATATATATATATATATATATATATATATATATATATATTTGAATATATTAGTGAATAGAAATGGAACAATGTGTCATTGTAATAACATATAATAAAAAAAACTGGAAAATAAAATTTTAACTATTTCTGAATCTAAATCGTACCCGTCACGCGAGTCCCATTTCGGAAATGTATGCGACAGTGGTATTTCTAATTGCTCACGAGAGAGAGAGAGAGAGAGAGAGAGAGAGAGAGAGAGAGAGAGAGAGAGAGAGAGAGGAGAGAGAGAATATTTTATCTTCTTTCCACATTAAGTTGAAATAGATATTTCATTCCTATTTATTCGCATTTCTAATAACGTCTTCATGTTATGCAAATTTCCAACTTCATCAACATCATGATGAATTTCCAACCTCATAATCATCATCATCATGATTTTCCAACCTCATAATCATCATAATCATCATCATCATCATGAAAGTAAGGGGAAATTTTTGTATTAAGAATTTTTCTAAAAGATTCCACGCTTTGAAATTTCATCATGGAATTCTCTCTTTTTCGTATTAGGTTCTAAAGTGAAAAAGCTTTTTTCGGAGAATTGTATTATTTTCACGGATCATTTAAATTCTGGTCTTCTAAATTCTAACTCTTCTAAATTCTAACTTCAAGGGCGGGAGATTTATCCCTAATCCTTGTTCTCATGTTTTGCCCCCAAAAAATTAAGGTGATTCTATCTTTATCTAAGACAAGAGACGTAAAGATTCAAACAGATATACAAAAAGATGGATAGACAGAGTACTGGAGCCATTCGGGCTTATTCACACACACGAATTCTATAAGGACGGTTAATATTAGGTTACGGAGCACTGCATAAGTGTGGTTACACGGTGGTAAAATTGGAAAAGTCACCACCAGAGGGAATATAGTGTCCGTTTCTTCATTTAGAGAAGTGATTTACTGGTTCAAAGCTATAATTCGTTTATACCCGCAAAATGCACCTCTTAAATAAAATACATAGTTCGGAAAAAAGTTCTCCTACAAACAAAATTTCTAAAATATATAAAAAATGTACTGATTTGCAATATTCTCTTTTTCTTTCTATATTTTATTCTTTCTAGTGACAAATGCAAAAAAACTTCTTTTTCTACGTGAAAGTCACAATATGATAGTAAAAACCCACTCTAATAGACAGAGTTTATTTCCACAACAATTTCGTTTTTCTGTATCCACCCGAAGAGGATGCCAGTGGGCATCGAAACTGTTGTGGAAATAAACTCTGTCTATTAGAGTGGGTTTTTATTATTATATTTTCTAGTGACATTAATAAAATCTCAAAAACAAAAACATTCATTGCTAATTAGTACTTGTTTATAATTTTTCCAAAAAATAAAAAAATAATTCTAGTCGAACTTTTTTCAGAACTGAACAAAATTATTTAATATTACACTGTTTTTATAAATCGTATAAAAACCTTGAATTTTTTTTACAGTTAATGATTTAAAATTACCTTTCTTTTAATCCCCAAAATTGTCATTTCCATCTTAAGGATCAAAAGTTGTCTCAAAAACTTCAATTTACTCTCGGAAAAAAAAAAAAACTTTTCCCTAAAAAGTTGTTCATTGGCGTTTTTTGTTTTTGTTTTTTTTAACTGCAGTGTTTATGGAAAGTTTTTTTTTTTTTGGTGAATTTTAGAGAGATTTTAATTTTTCTTAGTTTTTTTTTCCTAAAGTTTCGAAACTTCATCTGAAGTTTTCCCTCAACACGCCATAATTAATTGTTTTTTTTCTTTTTTTTTTTGAGTGTTTGGAGTATAAATTTTATTTTCGTAATTGAAACGGCGGCCAATCATTATAAGAGCAGAGCCTTTAAGTGATTTCTTACAGTTCAGAGCTGTTACGAACACTTGTAATTAATATTTATTAAGAAAGTCATTTAAATGTCTTTAAAACCGCTTATATATTCATTAAATCATCGATGCATCTAAGTTTAAATGGAAGTAGGAAGAGTTAAAAATCTTTTTACACACACACACACATATATATATATATATATATATATATATATATAATATATATATATATATTATATTATATATATAATCTATATATATATATATATATATATATATACACACACCTTGGTGGTGTAGTGGTTAGCGTCGCTGACTACGAATCCATCTGCCCCGGGATCGAGACCCAGTAACGGCAGGCGGTGCGCAGCAAATCCCAGCTGTTCATCCTTCCACACAATAAAGAAATTGGTTAGTAGATAAATGGGTACCCTGGGTAGCCTAGTGGTTAAGACGCTGGGCCGCTGGTGGGGCGTGGTTCGGATTCGACGTTAAACTGTAGGTCTAAGGTGGAGTGAAAAGCTTGAATTTCGTGAGAATGAACAATTTGGACGGAAGCAAACCACTCCGATGTATAATTTATTTAGTTCGACTACTCCACTCACTGTATTTATTATTATTATTATTATTATTATTATTATTATTATTATTATTTATTTGCAAAAGAAACAAAATTATATTTAATAATTTCGCAGATGCAGCAAACTTAATAATCTCCACATACTCTCAGAAAAAAATTATTTTCTCCCATCCTCCATCACCTCAACCCCCATCACTTCAACCCCCATCACCTCAATCCCCATCACCTCAATCCCCATCTCCCCAATCCCCACACCCCAATCCCCATCACCCCAATCCCCATCACCTCAACCCCCATAACCGTATGAATGTTCTTTTCATCCTCATTTCCATTATAATAAAATCATAAACAAATATTTTCATTTTAAAAGTAAATCGTTGAGATTTTAGGTACAAATCCAAGTTCTGTACTTGAACGTTTTCTAATTCAAAGTAACCGAATTATCTCCCACCCCACCACCCCTCATCCCCACCCCAAGGCAAAGGTTTATTTTGATATTTTATGTAAAAAGGGAGCAAGAGTGGATCCGGGAGAAACTGTTTCCTTAAAAGATACTGTGAGGTATTGAAAAACTCATGATCTTCACTTGCCCCACAAACACCTTTAAATGGGAGACCCAAAATGGGTGCACACACATTTCTACATTACTGTACAGTCTTTACAGCCACACCTACACTTTTCCTCCTAAGTATATATATTGTAATGTATATGGTTGTAAATTGTAAATTGGTCCGCAATTGATATGGACCGTGACTTATTTTTCGTCGGCAAGGTACTAGTATTGATGGATACCGTAATGAAATTGACTGGATTCTTTGGATCTGATATATTTGCATGTCGGTTATAAATAAATATAGAGAGTAACATATTTGTGGATAGTAGTCTATTATGACTTGATCCTCTGGATCCAGAGATTCTATCTTTAGTTTTAAATCGATAATTAATTAGTTTTAAATTGATAATTATTTAGTTTTGCAAAAATTGGTCGTTGCCAATGTACAGGCAGTTTTTACATAAATTTCTTATGTTCTTGTGGATCGGAACCCACGTAAAATTGTAGGTCCCCTCCGCCACCACGGAGGACATACACAATACACAATTACGAACACAGTTACGTAGACCAGCCATGATTGGATCCTAGGGTCTTTGTTGGTCTGAAACATTATAACATTATATATATATATTTTAAGAAAATTACTTAATATTTAAATATGGTTTTAGCTTCAGAAAAATTCACAAAATAATTGAAGTATATTTTGGCTTTATTTAACTCTTACAGTAGTATATATGACCCAACACCATTCACACCTTCATAACTGCAGCTAAAGAAAGTCTTCACTTACAACTTTAGTGACGTACTAGTTGCTAAATTATTTGGTGTTTGAATGGCACATTAAAGTTCTTCAAAATGCTATTTGCGCTACAGAATTAACCCATTTTTTTTTAAACGACAGTGGGTATAGCTCGCATGGGATTAAAATTTACTCACATTTGTTTTGTTTTTTTTGGTTCCTCTATTGTTTTTTTGAAGTCTTCGTAAAAAAAATTTTCATAACTCATATAAAGCGAACGTATTCTATTATTACGCGGGCAGTATTGGTTTGTTTAACGGCGATACGTAGTACCTTCTCAAGAAGGTAAACGCGAGCTGGCTTAAAACCAACAATTCGTGCTTACATAGAAGCGAGACACATTTTCCATTAAAATTAAGTAAACATATGAAAATTTCAATAGTCAATAGAAATTTAATGCATTTACAAAGGAACGCTTGCGTAAGTGGAGAAATGTTATGAGTGAGAGGATGCGTACAAATCATTATTATTATTATTATTATTATTATTATTATTATTAGAAGTAGACGGTAAAACATATACTGAACATATACTGAAAACATGTGGCTATCATTTTCTGTATAAACACACTTTCATCTTAACAAAATTAACTTTGTTTCTCACATGGAAAACAAATTCGAGGAAACAACGCACAACAACACTCTTTGATGGATCTTAACTTTGATCCTAAATAGAGTGTGTGTGTGTGTGTGTGTGTGTGGTGTGTGTGTGTGTGTGTGTGTGTGAATAAATAATGTTAATCTTACAGTGGCTTTGCAGTTAACTGTAAAGTAACTGTTTATTAATTAATGAAAAATAATTAACAATAAATATATTTTTTACTCCATCGCAAAGAGATTGAATAAAAAATTATTTTAGTAAAAAATCAAGGTTTTATTTTAAAGAGGAGCAAAATAGCTATTAAAGAAAATAACAAACACTTATTTGTAAGTATGAGAAAAATGCCTCTCACACACACACACACACACACACGGCATATATATATATATATATATATATATATATATATACGTACAATATATATATATATATAAAACTTGATTGAAGGGTTTGTTCTTGGGGAACCGCAACTTAGTGAGGAATAAGAGGACGAGAAGGTGGTACATGTTTATTAATCAGACGTTTCTGAAATTCAATTTCCATCATCAGTGCTAAGAAATAAAAATAAAAAATAAAAGTTAACAAATATCGTAAAAGATTTTATACAATAGATTACAATCTTATGATAATAATTTAAAATTAAAAAAAAAGAAAAAAAATTATATAAAATGTTGAGCGGTAAGATATACAAAATAACGAAACTTAACGAATTGAAGCAAGAATTTACCAGACTGCTAACCCTCGCCGCTTCAGACACCTACTTCTTTTTCAATAAACAACTTTACCAACAAACCATTCGCTAGTCATGGGATCCCCCCCTAAGTGCCACACTAGCTAACATCTTTCTCTGCTATCACGAAAACAACTGGCTACTCCATTGCCCCACTCATTACAAACCCCATCTATATAAAAGATATGTCGATGACACCTTTCTCCTCTTTCACAATGCTAACCACGCCCCTCTTTTTCTTAACTATCTCAGTTCCCAGCATCAAACCAAGTTCACTAAAGAAGACGAATCTAACAACATCCTACCCTTGTTAGATATCAGTTCAATAACAAAACAAAATAATAAATAGCACTTCCATATATCGAAAACCTACATATACAGGCCTAGGCACTAACTACTTAAGCCACATCCCCTTACTATATAAAATTAACAGCATTAAAATCTTAATCCACCGTGCTTATCAACTTTCTTCGTCCTACTTATCATTCCACAACGAAATAGAATTCATTCACAGTTTCAGCATTACTAACTCTTTCCCAAAACATTTACTACAATCTCTAACCAGAAATTTTCTCAATAACATTTATCAACCCCCCCCCCTTTTAAAGTCCCCACTGTTAAAAAAGATATACACTACTTTTCTTTTCCTTACTATGACTACATTAGTTATAAAATACAATCAGAACTTCGCTACCTACTCACCCCTCTTTACTCTCCTCAAATTAACCTTCAGTTTGTATTCACCAATAATAATAGCATTAAATCGTATCTCAACCATAAAAAAAAAAAAACCCAGCCCCTTGTTTCGTCCACCGTTTACTGTTTCAACTGTACTCGCTGCAAAGCAAGTTATATTGGCAGCACCATTCGCCAATATCAAACAAGACTGGACGAACATCGCGGCATTTCCACTAGAACCTCACAACGTTTAAATAAACCATCGAAATCAGCAATAATAGATCATTGCCACCTCCACAATCACCCACTGCTCCCCACCAATTTAAAAATGATCAATTCAGCATACCAACCAACCGACCTCCACATCCTCAAATCCCTATACATCCTTAGTACAAAACCAACCCTCAACCACTACAGTTCTGCCTTCAACTTAAACATAGCTAAATAATTCTTCTAAACCATTATTGCACAACCACTTTTCGACTTCTAACATGGCCACTTCAACAGTCAACTATTCCCAACCTTCATACAATTAGATTACCCCCCCCCCCTCGCACAATAACCCGGTAAGTTTTTATTTTCAGTATTCGTTTCACCCGATAACATTTATTTTATATATCTTACCGCTCTACATTTTATCTAATTTTTTTTCTTTTTTAATTTTAAATATTATCATAAGACTAATATATTGTATAAAATCTTTTACTATATTTGTTCACTTTTATATATATATATATATATGTATATATATATATATATATATATATATATATATATATATATGAGAAACGACATAAGTATTAAGGAACGTTTCTGCACACGAGGAAGAGAAATCACGAATAAATGAAAAATGAGGCGAACCGCCCGGGAATCGAACCCAGGGCCTTCCAATTGCCGGTTGGATGCGCTACCATTACACTACGGACCTCGATCATTCACAAATCGAAACTCTCCTACATAGGGCAGAAACCAATGCCCTGAGAGGGCACCCTCGCAAATCGTGAATATGTGCATTTAACTGCAATGACCACGCAGTATATAAATGAATAGAAACGACATAAGTATTAAGGAACGTTTCTTATATTATGTCGTTTCTATTCATTTATATACTGCGTGGGTCATTGCAGTTAA